>CM034358.1:68891054-69173394 GCA_019925275.1 Mytilus edulis | reverse complement strand
CGCAGTCATGGTCATTTGACGTTGAATACATTTCAACATTGCCATGATAACATCGAAATTACAAACAGGAGGAACTTATATACATATCATTATATAACCCTTTAATTAAAGAAATGAACACACTGTGTCATTTAGAGGACTAGAGTTTATTATATATAGGTCAAACATAACAGATGTTATCGTGTTTATCAATTTCATTAATTTACCTGTAACGCATTCTAAAATTTGAGGGTCAATTAGAAATAAATATATATATTCATGATATGATGAGTTTAAAATCATGCGGTTAATCCTAGGTATACTAAACATGCTAAAATAATGAACTGTTGACACAGAACTATGTTCCGCCTTTATGTAAATTTGATAGTGTAATATAATTGTTGAAACTAAAATGGCAACACTATTAGATATTATAGTAACCAATGTAAACTATGCAAAACCTACAAAGTCAGTAAACCATGACTGAGGGTGCATGACCAAATAATCTCCATCAAATTGAGATAAGTCGATGGTATGAATATAACTGCATACCATGTATTAATTTTTGTTGTAAGAAGTTACCCTAAAACTGACCAAACAAAGAAAGTATGCGAAAATGTCAAAGTCAACGAACCATTAGCGAGAGATCTGGGTTATACAATCTTCGGGAGATCGAATAAACAACAACGGAACACCAAATCTCATGACCTTACTTTGGTGGTTTCTCTAAAACTGACCTTTAACAACCTGAAATAGATAGTTGACGCAACCGCGACTGCCGGAACATACCTTGATAGGTTCGTGTAGGCGAGACAAGGATCAACTTTGAAGTCAATTGTATTTTCATACTAGTCATATATACATGTTACTCTCAATTTATTTAATGCAAACATAATATAAGAGAATGTTTTCTGTTGATACATAAATCTTGTACATCTCAGAAGTATGTATACGCCAAATATAGTTTACCTACCGCTTATATTATCTGAGACACTTAAAATCGAATTGACAAAGGACCAGGAAAACGATATCAAGGTCAAATAACCCTGCCAACTAGACATATACATCTAGAAACTATTCAATATCATTGACCTACTGATTATTGTATCTGATAAACGGACCTAATCGGGAAACTACATATCCATCAGTGAACCATAAAAACGAGGTCAAGGTCAGATGAATACTGCAAGTTTGACATGTACACCTTACATTCATTCCATACTCCGAATGTTGTTGACGTACTGTTTATAGTATCATAGAAACTGACATAAACAAGAAAACTTGATATTGACCATTGGAACAATGAAAATGAAGTAATGGTAAGATGAACAATGTGGACTAGACATGACATATTTTCCCATACACCAAATATAGTAGACCTATTGATAAAAGTATCTGAGAATAAAATAGATATAAATGTTCAAAGGGCAAAAAAAGGACGAAGTTAAAGAGTAGCTATGGTAACCTAGATACTGACATCATCATGAAAACTTTAAATTGACCAATGAACCACGAAAATAAAGACAGATAAACCCTTTCAGATGGACATACACACCAAACGATAATTTTATGCACACAATAAAGTTGACCTACTGCTAAAAGATTGTGTGAAACAAACCTTACCATGAAATCTATACATTATAAATGAACCCTAAATTGAGGTCAAGGCTAGATGAAACGTGCTGGACAGACATGTACATCTTACAAATGTTTAAGACACCAGCTATAGTTGACCTTAAAAGTTCTCATAATAATAAAAAAAAAATTGACCACAACCTCAGAGTAAGCTTCTTTTAAAATAGAAAACATTAACCTGAAATGGAAACGACTATCCTGAGAATGGACAAATCAGAAGCATAATCCCATTCTTCTACTGTAAAAGGGGGAGGGCAAAAGTGTAAATCCGATTACAATAAAAAAAAAATGACGCATTGTGGATGTGATATGTTTTTATATTATTAGCAGACTCCATTTAGAGAAATTATTAGGGTATTTTGAAATTAAATGAATGTAGCTAAATTCAGCAATCAATGATTGGGCTATTTTTTATGTCCTCTTTGGTTATATAGCTCTTCACCTGTTTCGGTTCTTATACATCCTTGGCTTTCAGATATTCGGCTGTTAACGTTCCTGGTGCAGGTAAATCCAGAAACGTGCTTCATTCGCATGAAATCAATATATTGTGCATCAATAAATTTAGGTCTTATTTGGGCTATAGTGTGGCATTGCCACATTCAAAAGAAATAAACCTCCTCGATAGTTTCCCATCAATTGTATCATGCATTATGCATTATACCAGAAAAACAAAAAACCGAATAATCTAAGCAAATGGTACCTTAATCATCCAGATTTCCTTGAAGTGCCTTGTTTTTCACACATTTACAATGCCATCAAAATTTAAAAAAAAACGGCACACATTATTTGTTAACAAAACTCTGTTCGTTACCGGTTAATAAGTTAAATAAAATTTTGGAAGATTGAAACACAATTTCACATAGCAGTCCTAAGTATGAAATTGTTCAAATTATTATGGCATATTGTTATTCTAAATTATTTCCCAAAATTGATCGCCCTGAAGATCATAAAAAACATTTTATTAAAATTAAGTATGTCAATAAAGGCTTTGATTTTGTAAATATTGCCGGTATATTTAACGACCATTCTGTTAAAGAACAAATTCCTGGATATTTTGACAATACTGAGCTACCTCTTATTTGTTATATTTACAAGAAATCTACCCGGAAATTTGTGTTTAATTATAGTCAATTGTGTAAAGATGTTAATATCAGTGAAAATACACCTACTTCATGTAATCGCAGTAATTCCGAATATATTTATGGACCCATTTCCCATGTTATAACAGGAGATCTTAACATCGTTCAAGACCGAGAGTTAAAATCATTCCTCAGTAAAGGACCTAAATATCGTCCCCCGTCAATTATTAATTGGAATGAGTGTCGTAATATCATCCACGTCTCACTCCATACTTACTGTATGAAATGGATAAAACGGGAAAAAGCTGACAAAAAATCTTTGGACTCTTTTTTTAATTCAGTAATGAAGATAGTTGATATACGTATTCAACAGTTTAAGGAAAATTTTACTATTAACAATAACCACAATAAACCTATTTCTCGTATCAAACATAAACTAAAGGAACTAGCCAAGGAATTTGTTTTTGTCCCGGCCGATAAAGCTGCTAATAATATTATTATAGTTTGACGTAAATTTTACATTGAGGTTCTGAAAAAGGAAATCACCAATTCACCAACATTCCAACTGACTCCATTTTCAGAAAACGAAATCTGTAACAAACATAAACTTTTAGCCACCGCTTTACAAGCAGAGCCAAATACAATGAAAGTCCCAACTATGTATTTGCTTCCGAAGCTACACAAAACCCCTTACAAATATAGATTTATTTCGTCTTCAAGCCATTGTTCAACTACTAAATTGTCTATTCTTCTTACCAGCACACTTGGTACAATTAAAAACCTGATAATAAATTGTTCAAATAAGGCCTTCGAAAATAGTGGAATAAATTACTTTTGGAGTGTCAAGAACTCGTTGGAAGTACTTCATAAATTGCATGCTTATATTGGTGATTTTGAATCTGTTCAAAGTTTTGATTTTTCTACCCTGTATACCACATTGCCTCACATTCTCATTAAGAAAAAATTCACACACCTAATTAAATGGGCATTAAAAAAATCAGAATGTGAATATATATGTTCAAACTATTTTAGGTCATTTTTTAGTAGCAATAAACAAAAAAACTATGTTGATTGGACGTGCTTTGATACTATATATGCCCTTGAATTTTTACTAGATAACATTTTTGTTCGCTTTGGGGATTCCGTATATCGTCAGTTTATCGGAATTCCAATGGGGACTAACTGTGCACCACTTATTGCGGACCTGTTTTTGTATTGTTATGAGTTACAATTTATGACAAAAATAAGCAAAGACCCATTGAAACAACATCCGATAAACAAATTTAATAATACGTTTAGATATTTGGAGGATATTTTGGCTCTCAATAATGACGACTTCAGTATGTATATTAATGAAATTTATCCTGTTGAACTTACTTTAAATAAAGCTAATACTAACAATGACCACTGCTCTTTTCTCGATCTTGATATCTATATCACTAATGGAAAGCTGAATACTAACATTTATGATAAAAGGGATGATTTTTCATTTCCTATCTTTAATTATCCGGTTTTAGATGGTGACGTTCCCTTGTCACCATCTTACGGTGTTTATATATCTCAACTTGTACGATTCTCTCGTGTATGTAACAATGTTTTAGATTTTTACGAGAGAAATTTATGTATTACTGAAAAATTATTACACCAGGGTTTTCGATATCACAAACTAGTCAAAACATTTACTAAATTTTATCATCGATATAAAGACATCATTCGTAAATATAGCTCAACATGCAGACTTCTAATACGTTCAGGTATTTCACATCCAATTTTTTATGGAAATATTCTTTATAAAGCACAAAGGTGTCAGTATTCACCTCAGAAACTTACAAAACCTTTGAATAGACTTATTAAAAAGGGATATAATTACGATACTGTTGTCAAGTCATTAAAGATTGCATATTTTGGCGTTAATATTGAGTCACTGATAAGGTCTTTGCATCGGAACTAAACACATTTATTCTAAAAACAGTTGTTGGCATGACACGGGTTATGTTCTTCTCATATATGTTATGATGGTATGATACTAAACCCCTAACAGGAAGGATTGTGCCTGATGTTCATATGATGAAATCATAATCTTTCAGTCAGTTTAATTGAAGTCTGGAGCTGGCATGTCAGTTAACTGCTGGTAGTCTGTTGTTATTTATGTATTATTGTCATTTTGTTTATTTTCTTTGGTTGCATCTTCTGACATCAGACTCGGACTTCTCTTGAACTGAATTTTAATGTGCGTATTGTTATGCGTTTACTTTTCTACATTGGTTAGAGGTATAGGGGGAGGTTTGAGATCTCACAAACATGTTTAACCCCGCCGCATTTTTGCGCCTGTACCAAGTCAGGAGCCTCTGGCCTTTGTTAGTCTTGTATTATTTTAATTTTAGTTTCTTGTGTACAATTTGGAAATTAGTATGGCGTTCATTATCACTGGACTAGTATATATTTGTTTAGGGGCCAGCTTAAGGACGACTCCGGGTGCGGGAATTTCTCGCTACATTGAAGACCTGTTGGTGGCCCTCTGCTGTTGTTTTTTATTTGGTCGGGTTGTTGTCTCTTTGACACATTCCCCATTTCCATTCTCAATATTATTGAGCAACAAAAACCTCGCCTAGAACCGGGAATGATCTCAGGTGCTTTGGAAGGGTAAGCAGATCCTGCTGCATATGTTGCATCCGCGCGAAAGTGCATTTCGAATTTTGTAAAGCGTTATTGGAGCCAGTGTCTTGCCTAAAACTTCTGTTGTAAGTGCAAAAGTGTAATGTGTACAACTAAAACTAAGTCAACTTAAGAGTAAAATACACATTTTTTTTTATTTAGATCGAATTTGTCTTTCAGATGCTATTTTTCTTAATCTTGGAGAAGCTTATGCTAAAGTTTCATAACATGTTATGAAGATTAACAATAAAGCACTTACAACGTATTTCAACATTGTTATGTTCACTTTATCGACAAAATGTTGCAAACTCGACAAAAAACCTTATTCTTGAAAATGTTGCAGCAAATATCTTCAATATATATCTATTATATGTTTCTTCTTTGTACAATTTTATTCTTAATGTTAATCTTGAGATACTTGTTTTTCAAACGAGCATCACGAGCAGTGTATGACGTGTGACAATAATAGTATGGTGCAGCGATACATCTTAATGTTTATGATGTTTGTGATTTGGATTGTGAGACCAATTTGTTGTTACACATTTTTGTCACAAGATATAGTTCCAAGCGTTACAATGTACATTTTGTATATTTCTATTCTTTGGTATTTTCTAAAGCAAGGTTTGTTTTAAGTAAGATTCCATTCATCATAGCTATAAACACAGATTCAATGACTTTCTTTGATCAGAAAAGCAAGAAACCCCAATCTTTATGTAAACCTATAAATTATATATTAAAAAGAAAGAAAAAACAGTTTTTGTTTTTATAGTTTCCATCATTTCGTCCGAGATTTTACTGATGGCCTTTGAAGAACTCAGGCAGTGGTAAATGTTTATGTTTTCTGTGATTTGGATCGTGGGACTTTTTTTTTGGGGGGGGGGGATTATTAACTTTCATTACAATTTTGTGTTCCAAGATTTTATTCCTAGCATAAACATAGGTTCAAAGAGTTTTTTTACAGCTTTACATTTTAGAAACAGAAAGAAAAAACTTTTTTTTTCTCAGTGGTTTTTCTTTTCTTTTTCTTTATCAAGGTTTACACATTCCTTCATATGTCTTTTTTGAAGTAACAAAACAAGATTTGTCTCATTAAAATTTACAACTGCAATATTATTGTATGTGGAACTCCATCCAGAAACCTCTTTCTGATCATTGAAGTGTGATATTTAGATCAAGTTGAAATAATATGTTGGATGGATTACCTTTTCACCAAATACCAACTATTGTTTACATATAATGCATAGATATTCAAAAACAGACCCTATTATGCTAAATATCTAACCTCTGCACTGGAGTGTAAAGATGAGGTCAATACCATATAACATATAAGACACAGATATACAAGTACTTTTAGCAGTCAATCAATTCATATACGAAAAAGTGTTTGATCTAGGTGAAAATATGCCAATGAGGATAACGAACACTCGATTGAATATAGGTTCTTTAATTTAAGGTCTCTGATGAGAATCAACATAACGACGTATTCATAACATAAAGACCTTACAATACAAAATCATAAACTACTATAAATACAAGTACAAAGAAAGATAACTCAGATATGTCTATGTACTTTTGTACAATATAACATTCTAAGTATAATGATATTGTCATTGTCATTGTCATGTACATCTATATTTTCTGTCTTACCTGTATTTGTTTATGGATCCATCAACTTAATTGCACTACATATTCTGCATGTTCTGTTCCGATCCATATTTATAATTCTACATGAATTCATAAATATTAGTAAATAAAGCAAAAAAATAAAGCATTAAAATATCTACATGCAGCAACTATGCACAGTCTAATAAGCAAAATAAGCAAATTACTAACTAAATGATATAAACTACAAAACACAACTCTTCGCTTAACTGAAGTACACTGCTAATTTGAATGGCATAAGATTATATGCAAATATCTACATCAATCATAGCATAGTAACATCATCAAATACTACCCTGAAAAATAAATAAGAATTTTGTTTTTATACTTGCCAACATTTAGGCCGATGTTGCTCTAACATCTCATGGCCGATGAAGACCAGCTAGTTAACATTGAACCTTTATTCTACTGTACAAATATGTTACTTCTATCTATATACCCGATTCCAGAAGCACAAACAAAAACATTATTTTCATCATCCTATTCATTGAAAATATTACTCGTATGTATTATCATTCAGAAACAAGAGACTGTCAACACCGGGTTCTTAATACATTTATAAAGTCAGTTTAAAGCAAAAGGGACGATCACTCTTCAACCGCTATAGTGAGCTTTGTCATGAGTAAAATCAAAGTAAAATTTGAAAATTCCCAGAGGAACATGCTCATTTATTGCAGAAAACAAGACAAAGTTCCCATTTCCAATCAACCAATAACCATTACGTTTGAAAGTGGAAAATTGAAAATCGTCAAAATCAAACTTGACCTTAATTTCTTCCATTGTAACAATATATTAAAATTATAAGCACAGGTTCAACGGTTCATAAGATATTGCACGGAAATAATATAGATAACAATTTCCAATTTAATCCATCGCTCCTGGGGTCTCATAGTAATATGATTTCCTCCAGTGCGACAAGACGTAGCGGGTCAAACCAAAGACTTTAAAATCGGTATGTCCTGCTTCGCCGCTATTCATGCGTCATTATAGAGGTAAAAGCAATGACTTGTCGTGGCCAGATTAAATAAAAGATCTTTACATTGACATATGCTACTTCTAACATAAGCTCACAGCATTTAGAATAAAGACTAGAAAAAAGAGGCAAAGAATAGAGAAGTGGGGTTATAAAATATAAAGAATAGAGAAGTGGGGTTATAAAATATAAAGAATAGAGAAGTGGGGTTATAAAATATAAAGAATAGAGAAGTGGGGTTATAAAATATAAAGAATAGAGAAGTGGGGTTATAAAATATAAAGAATAGAGAAGTGGGGTTATAAAATATAAAGAATAGAGCGTAATAGGCGAAATAAATAAAGGATAGAGAAAAATTGTCTAAATATATAGAATAATGATATAAAGTACCCCCACCAATACCCTCATATATGTCAATAGACGGTAAATAGATATCCGTGTAAAACCGACCGCTTCGACTGTGTTTTCAGTTTATTTATAAACATTTTATCGTTATTATAAAATCATCCTTCCGAAAACATTTTTACTTCATTCCATATTTATGTTTAAAGTTATAATTTTTAAGGTGAATAAATCCCATGCTACATCGATCTAAACGTCACAGTCTGATGCATATTTAGCACAATGGGGAAAAAAAACTAGTGAATAAAGAATTGATTTTAAGTTATTTATAACACTTAGAAGTTTAAAACGGTAGGTTATTTATTCATGTAATTCTTGCAACTGATTAATGTAAATATCGCCATTTATACAGATTTGTACTTTAAGAAAACATGTGAAAATGATTTGATTGACTGTGGGATCATTGGTTAATGTCCAGTGGATTATGTTTTATACTAATTGAGGACGATATAATGGGTTAATAGTTTATGCGGAATGTACTTCACTAGAGCGAGACACTACACAAGTCAAATATTTATATTCTCTCGCACAAGCGGATTTTGCACTGGAACACATTTCAACCTTTCGTGACGTCTAGGGTTAAGTATGTTAATAATGCATAAAAAAGAGACATGACATGATGTGTATATAAGAAATCATTTAAATAAACAACTTGTTATAATAAACCGACACGCAACATGAATCTGATTTAAAACATGCAATTTAACAAGGTAATAGCTCACTGTAAGAAATTTCAACCTGTTTCGATACGTTTACGTTCAACAGTTAATATTTCATACATATCCTAGACGACAACATATAAACATGAAAGGCACATTCGGAATAGTTATGGCGCCCCCAGAGGCTTGTCAACGTGCTATCGCACAATCAATCTCCGTCACAAAGTTATATTCTTTCGTAAATGCTTCGCAAGACTTCACTTAATAATCGAATATTTTCTTCATTTGCCCCTTTTTATAATTAAACATCACAAAACAGATATGTGTGATCTAATTACTTCATTATTCTATTTTAGAAATTGAAGTCAAATGATTGATTGTTTAAAATATCCATGGCCACTGTCGTATACATCAAATTTATAACAATTGTGAAACCTTTTCAAATAATTTCCAAAGAAACTATTTCAATGAGTTTTAAAATTAATACTGCAAAAATACACACTGCATACATTCATCAATAAATAAAAATAATAATTATACTCTTACATCTAATCACAGCGCTTCATAGTTGATTTGCCTTGGGAACACATAAGGCCAACCAAAAACCAAGAAAATGTAACGAAATTTAGATTGGAACGGATATGAACTATGTGTCGGTGATTGTCTTGAACGGCAAACGGTCATTGCAAGACATTTAACCTACCCGGACACTTCTTGTCGTCCAGAGGTAAAATGTCATGCATATTCAACATGTTCAAGACTACATAATATTATTATACCTTGTGGTTTACTAGATCGATACACTACACACATTTAAAACCATTTATCTTTGTGTGAAACTGAACAAACCATCATGGAGTACTTTTCTCATCAAAATGGAACACATATACCTGTGTGGGTAACAGTCACTTGAAGACATATATATATATTACCGAAAATATTATGGCGTCTCACAAACCAAATTTTTGCGCTGATTGTATCAACCAATACAAAATCGAACTGGAATCTTAAATTGTATTACAAGTGTTGCAGTTTGTTACAAATTGAACTTAAACTGTATCATTTTTGTTATTTACTACAGCTGATGAACCGATGAATCAGCAAGTCAGAACAGAAGTGAAAGACAAGAAAGCCAGCACGAGTGAATGATGTTCGACATTTTTTCATTCAACTTTTCTGAAAGTTTCGTTGAAAATGTACATCTGTCCTGCATATTACTTTTTCTGGTTTTGGGAATGCTCATTCTTATATTATTTCTATCGACATTCTTAAAGTATGACCACACAAATTCACACAGTTTATTCCTCGCTTTGTTTATCGGATTCATTCAGCAAAGTTTTGTGTCAATGAACTGGCTAAAATCAACATATCATCTAGATGGAATTACTGAGTTCGTGTTCGATTGGTACACTTTTCCTGTTGCCTGTTTTATATTAACTTTTGGAGTGGTGTGCATGACGGAAATTTCAAAAGAGGAGTTTAGAACAAAAATATTTCAAAATGGAGTTTTTATTTCAACGGTTTTGTTGCTAGTTTTTGGCATTGGTGTTTACGGTTTCAATAACCAAGATGCAAATTATAGCCAAGTAAAGTTAAACAAACCTGAATTAGGCAATATGATAACAATCGTGAGTTATGCTTTAGAATATATGTTAGTTTATGCTCCACTTACTGTGATCCTGCTCTGGAACATGAAGGGATGTGTTCTCGTTAAAGATCAAAAAGGTAAATATATGTCAATTTCTTTATACGTATATATATGAAGGTCTAGATGGTACACAGCTTCTTTTGTACAAGTAATCTTGATGAACAATTCTAAGGATGCATATCAAATATATATCTGCAAAACTGTATATAAACTGTACACCTGTAAAGCTGTATATAAACTGTAGATATATATCGTATTACACAAGGTGCAGTGGTAGAATCTATATGTTTAGCTTATGCACAGATTTAACAATGTGCAATAAATGTACATTTTTATAGAGTTTCAGATTTTATACAGCTTTAAAAATGTACAGTTTATTACAGTTTTACAGATGTATAGTTTATCTACAGCTAAACATATGTACAGTTTATATACTTCTTTACAGATGTACAGTTTTCATACAGCTTTACAGCTATACAGTTTCTATACAGCTTTACATATGCACATTTGATATGCATCTCTACAACTGTTCATCAAGATTACTTGTACTAAAGTAGCTGTGAACCATCTTAATGTTTTTCAAATACACTTAAAAAAAGTAACAGAAACGTTCTTGTGTTTCTTTGTACATGAAAACAAGGTAAATAAAGGCAACAGTAGTATACCGCTGTTCGAAGGTCATAAATCGATTGAGAGAAAACAAATCTAGGTTACAAGCTAAAACTGAAGTAAACACATTAACTATAAGAGGGAGTAAAACAACGAAACAACAGATATATAAATAAATAACTCGATTCTGCTAATTTGAATATGTCCGAAGGATTAAAGAAATCTGTATTAAAAACTAGCGCGAATATAATATCAAGCAAAATTGTGTATTCTATATTCACCAAATTCTGTGATACTTGCACGTACATTTCCCCACCTACAAACCGCTATATATGCATAACAAATTTACCCCACATTAAACTAAAGAATTATATTGAAAAACTTAATATTGATACTTATGTTATGAATTAAGTTTGAATCTATGTACATCTGTATACCAATGCTTGGATTTTTTTTCAGATACAATAAAAACAAATAAAAACAAAGCAAAAAAAACCCTGAAACATTCATGTGTTTCGAACTCGATTCTGCCTATTTGATTATGTCCGAACAATAAAAAGAAATCTGTACTTTAAACGAATATTCTGTCGCATTCATCTACATTTACTTTGTGTTTTTATGTCTTTTCATTTTATTCCTTATAGTTATCAATATTTACTCTTTGCAGGTGAACATCACGACGAGCAGTGTATGACGTGTGACAATAATATCATGGTACAACGATATGTCTTAATTTTTATGATGTTTGTGATTTGGATCGTTAGACCATGTTTTTGGATTATAAACTTTCATTTCAATGTAATTACACAAGATTTTATTCCTAGCATGACAGTGTGTATGGTTTATATTTATATACTTTGGGATTTTGGTATATATCAATTAAGGGACTTCTTATGTAGGATGTCATAATTGTTAAAACAGATTCAGAATTTTGTTAAAGCCATAAAAACAACATTGTTTTCCTTATTTATACATTTTTATATACAAGAAAAAAAGTAAAGAAATCTTATCAGCTATTTAGTTTGTGTCATTATATATTCCTATATATAGTTTTAAAAAAAGCCGGATTTAATTTTCAATTGCAATATTAGTACATGTGGAACACCATGCAAAAACCGTAAACTGATACCCATGTTTAAATATTAAGGAACATATGCCATCCTTAACATGCTAAATTCTTCATCTTCACTCTGGAGTGTGAAGATCAGATTAATGCAATATGACATATAAGACACATATTTACAATTACTACTAGTAATGAATTCAAATATGCATTCTTTTTTAATCAATGTGATAAAATGTCAATATGGATACCTAACATTCCGTTGCATTAAAATTCCTTAATTAAAGGTCTCAGAGGAAAATCCACAGCAAAAGACCATTAAAATACACACCATAATGTACTAGAAACACTAGTACAAAGAAAGATAAATCTGACGTATTTATAAGCAATTATTATTAGTTACATAGTGTGCTAGTGACCTAATACGGTATATATGGGGTCAGCAAATTCCATATGGTGTGTAACGTTTTAAGAATGTACTTAGTGCTATGAGATAATAATATACTTAGTGCTATGAAAGAATAATGGACTTAGTGCTATGCTATAAAAATGTATCTTGCAAATCTTTTTTCCTGAGATCCCAAGCTTGTCTCAAATACATCTGAATGAGTAAGAGCACTGCTTTGCAAACATATCAGAATATGGTTTGGGTCTAATCTACAGTTTGAGTAATTGTACAGGTCCTCATTCATCTGATTAGGGTCTAAATGTACCTAATCGTCTTATAATATAATATACCTTGTGTTATTTTTTTAAGTAATAGCTTAGTGCCATGTTTTCCGAATGTACATTGAGTACGTTTACAGTTTTGGTATTTAGATGAGTACTAAAGCTGTAAAGTTCAGAATGTGTCTTGTATTATGTTATGAGGATGAACTTAGTGGTATGATATAATAATGAACTTAGTGCTATGCTATAGTAATATACTTAGTGCTATGCTTTAAGAATGTATTTTGTGCAATGCTTTACAAAATAAGTAAGAATGAATGCACTTTCTCATACATGATATTGCGAAAGGATACATCATATGTGTCTGTAAGGCTATGGGTGAAGCCTTCTAAAAAATCTGCTTGAGATCCCAAGCGTGTCACAAATGCATCTGAATGAGAAGCATATCAGAATATGGTTCCAGTTAAATATACAGTTTATTGAGTAATTGTACAGATTTTAATTCGTCTGATTAAGGTTTAAATGCTATGTAATCATATTGTTTTTAGTGGTATTTGACAAAAATGTAATTAATCGTATGATAATACCTAGTGTTATGTTTTAAAGTAAGAACAAAGTGATATGCTATAAGAATGTACGTTTTATTGAGTAAGTGTATATTTTTTGGTTCATCTGATTGAGTACTAAAGCTTAAAAGTTCAGAGTGTCTTATGTTATGTTATAAGAATGTACTCAGTGCAATGCTATAAGAATGTATCTTGCAAAATCTTTAACAGAATAAGTAAGAATACAACTTCTCATACATAAGATTAAGAAAGGATACATCATATGTGTCTGTATGGCTTAGGGTGAAGCTTTCTCAAACATCTGCATGTGATCCCAAGCTTGTCTCAAATGCATCTGAATGAGTAAGGCACAGCTTTGCAAACCTATCAGAATATGGTTCCAGTCTAATCTACAGTTTATTGAGTAATTGTACAGGTCCTCAATCGTCTGATTAAGGTCTAAATGCTATGTTATTTTATTGTATCTAGTTGTATCGAACAAGAATGTACTTAATCTTCTTATAATATAATACACTTTGTGTTATATTTTTAAGTATTAACTTAGTGCTATGCTTTCCGCATGTGCGTTTTATTGAGTACGTGAACAGTTTTCGGTTTTTATATTACTTAAGCTATAAAGTTCAGAATGTGTCTTTTTTATGTTATGAGAATTTACTTAGTGCTATGCTACAATAATGAACTGAGTGCTATGACATACTAATGTACTTATTGCTATGCTATAATAATGTATCTTGTGCAATGCTTTACAAAATAAGTAAGAATGAATGCACTTTTTCATACATAAAATTGAGAAAGGATACATTATATGTGTCTGTAAGGCTAAGGGTGAAGCTTTCTCAAACATCTGCTCGAGATCCAAACCATGTCTCAAATGCATTTGAATAAGTAAGGGCACAGCTTTGCATATCAGAATATGGTTCTAGTTTAATCTACAGTTTATTGAGTAATTGTACAGGTCCTCATTCATCTGATTAAGGTTTAAATGGTATGTTATTTTCTTGTTTCTAGTGGTATCTAAGAAAAATGTGCTTAATCGTATGTTTATACCTAGTGTTATGATTTAAAATAAGAACAAACTGCTATGCTATAAGAATGTACGTTTTATTGAGTAAGTGTATCCTTTTTAATTCATCTGATTGAGTACTAAAGCTGTAAAGTTCAGAATGTGTCTTGCGTTGTGTTATGTTATCAGAATGTTTTAGTGCTATGTTATGAGAATGCATCTTGCAAAATCTTCAACGAAATAAGTAAGAATACAACTTCTCATACATATCTTCAATTTTTCACTTATTCTTACAACATTTGTATAAACTTCAAGATTATAAAAAAACGGTTTTTTTCTCAAGTGAACATTGATTGGTTAAATATTTCTCAGTGTGTTTGAATTTGTTTGTTAGCTTTTTGGTCATGAATGTTTGTCTCTAATATTTAATTAACTGTGCATTTGTATTCAGATATTGCAGATCAAATTTATTCGTTCATTGTGTAATCATACGTTTTTTGATTAAGTTAAGTCTGCCAATTGATATTTTATCGTATGTTTTTCTATGTTGTCATGTTATGCTATTGTTTCAGAAAAAGGGAGAAGGTTTGGATCCATTAAAACGTTTAATCCCGCTGCAAATGTTTGCACCTGTCCTAAGTCAGGAATCTGATGTACAGTAGTTGTCGTTTGTTTATGTAATATATACGTGTTTCTCGTTTCTCGTTTTGTTTATATAGATTAGACCGTTGGTTTTCCCGTTTGAATGGTTTTACACTAGTAATTTTGGGGCCCTTTATAGCTTTTTGTTCGGTGTGAGCCAAGGCTCCGTTTTGAAGGCCGTACTTTAACCTATAATTGTTTACTTTTTAAATTGTTATTTGGATGGAGAGTTGTCTCATTGGCACTCACACCACATCTTCCTATATCTATATAAGATTGAGAAAGGGTACAACATATGTGTCTGTATGGCTTAGGGTGAAGCTTTCCCAAACATCTGCCTGAGATCCCGAGCTTGTCTCAAATGCATCTGAATGAGTAAGGGCACTGCTTTGCAAACATATCAGAATATGGTTCCAGTCTAATCTACAGTTTATTGAGTAATTGTACAGGTCCTCATTCATCTGATTAAGGTCTAAATCCTATTTTTTTTTCTATCTAGTGGTATCTAACAAGAATGTACTTAATCTTCTTATATTATAATATAACTTGTGTTATATTTTTAAATAATAACTTAGTGCTATGCTTTCCGAATGTACGTTTTATTGAATACATGTACAGTTTTGGTATTTAGATGAGTACTAAAGCTATAAAGTTCAGAATGTGTCTTGTGTTGTGTTATGAGAGGTACTAAGTGCTATGTTATAATAATGTACTAAGTGCTATATTATAATCATGTACTCAGTGCTTTGCTTCAAGAATGTACTTAGTGATATGCTATAAGAATGTACTTAGTGCTATGATATAAGCATGTACTCAGTGTTATGCTTTAAGAATGTACTTAGTGCTATGCTTTAAGCATGTACTTAGTGCTATGCTATAATCATGTACTAAGTGCTATGCTTTAAGAATGTACTTAGTGTTATGCTTTAAGAATGTACTTAGTGCTATGCTATAAGAATGTACTTAGTGCTATGATATAATCATGTACTAAGTGCTATGCTTTAAGAATGTACTTAGTGCTGTGCTATAAGAATGTACTTAGTGCTATGCTATCAGAATGTACTTAGTGCTATGCTATCAGAATGTACTGAGTGCTATGCTTTAAGAATGTACCGAGTGCTATGCTTTAAGAATGTACTGAGTGCTACGCTTGAAGAATGAACTTAGTGATATGCTATAAGAATGTACCTTGTGCAATGCTTTACAAACTAAGTGATAATGAATGCACTTTCTCATACATAAGATTGAGAAAGGATAAATCATATGTGTCAGTAAGTCTAAGGGTGAGGTTTTCTCAAACATCTGCCTGAGATCCCAAGCTTGTCTCAAATGCATCTGAATGAGTAAGGGCACTGCTTTGCAAACATATCAGAATATGGTTCCAGTCTTACAGTTTATTGAGTAATTGTACAGGTCCTCATTCGTCTGATTAAGGTCTAAATGCTATTTTTTTTTCTATCTAGTGGTATCTTACAAGAATGCAATTAATCTTCTTATATTATAATATTACTTGTGTTATATTTTTAAGTAATAACTTAGTGCTATGCTTTCCGAATGTACGTTTTATTGAGTACATGTACAGTTTTGGTATTTAGATGAGTACTAAAGCTATAAAGTTAAGAATGTGTCTTGTGTTGTGTTATGAGAATGTACTTAGTGCTATGCTATAATAATGTACTTAGTGCTATGCTATAATCATGTACTCAGTGATATGCTATAAGAATGTACTTAGAGCTATGCTATAAGCATGTACTTAGTGATATGCAATAATAATGTACTTAGTGCTGTGCTATAATCATGTACTTAGTGCTATGCTATAATCATGTACTCAGTGCTATGCTTTAAGAATGTACTCAGTGCTATGCTATAAGAATGTACTTAGTGCTATGCTATAACAATGTACTTAGTGCTATGCTATAATCATGTACTCAGTGGTATGCTTTAAGAATGTACCGAGTGCTATGCTTTAAGAATGTACTGAGTGCTATGCTTGAAGAATGTAGTTAGTGATATGCTATAAGAATGTACCTTGTGCAATGCTTTACAAACTAAGTGATAATGAATGCACTTTCTCATACATAAGATTGAGAAAGGATAAATCATATGTGTCAGTAAGTCTAAGGGTGAGGCTTTCTCAAACATCTGCCTGAGATCCCAAGCTTGTCTCAAATGCATCTGAATGAGTAAGGGCACTGCTTTGCAAACATATTAGAATATGGTTCCAGTCTAATCTACAGTTTATTGAGTAATTGTACAGGTCCTCATTCATCTGATTAAGGTCTAAATGCTAATTTTTTTTCTATCTAGT
Organism: Mytilus edulis; assembly: GCA_019925275.1. Lineage (NCBI taxonomy): Eukaryota > Metazoa > Mollusca > Bivalvia > Mytilida > Mytilidae > Mytilus > Mytilus edulis. The sequence continues at coordinate 69,155,842 of CM034358.1, read as the reverse complement.
GGTATCTTACAAAAATGCACTTAATCTTCTTATATTATAATATTACTTGTGTTATATTTTTTAAGTAATAACTCAGTGCTATGCTTTCCGAATGTACGTTTTATTGAGTACATGTACAGTTTTGGTATTTAGATGAGTACTAAAGATATAAAGTTCAGAATGTGTCTTGTGTTGTGTTATGAGAATGTACTTAGTGATATGCTATAATAATGTACTTAGTGCTGTGCTATAATCATGTACTTAGTGCTATGCTATAATCATGTACTCAGTGCTATGCTTTAAGAATGTACTCAGTGCTATGCTATAAGAATGTACTTAGTGCTATGCTATAAGAATGTACTAAGTGCTATGCTATAATCATGTACTCAGTGCTATGCTTTAAGAATGTACTAAGTGATATGCTATAATCATGTACTCAGTGCTATGCTATAAGAATGTACTTAGTGCTATGCTATAAGCATGTACTTAGTGCTATGCTATAATAATGTACTTAGTGCTGTGCTATAATCATGTACTTAGTGCTATGCTATAATCATGTACTCAGTGCTATGCTTTAAAAATGTACTCAGTGCTATGCTATAAAAATGTACTTAGTGCTATGCTATAAGAATGTACTTACTGCTATGCTAAAATCATGTACTCAGTGCTATGCTTTAAGAATGTACTAAGTGCTATGCTTAAAGAATGTACTTAGTGATATGCTATAATAATGTACCTTGTGAAATGCTATAATCATGTACTCAGTGCTATGATATAATCATGTACTCAGTGTTATGCTTTAAGAATGTACTTAGTGCTATACTATAAGCATGTACTTAGTGCTATGCTATAATCATGTACTAAGTGCTATGCTTTAAGAATGTACTTAGTGCTATGCTTTAAGAATGTACTTAGTGCAATGCTATAAGAATGTACTTAGTGCTATGCTATAATCATGTACTGAGTGCTATGCTTTAAGAATGTACCGCGTGAAATGCTTTAAGAATGTACTGAGTGCTATGCTTGAAGAATGTAGTTAGTGATATGCTATAAGAATGTACCTTGTGCAATGCTTTACAAACTAAGTGATAATGAATGCACTTTCTCATACATAAGATTGAAAAAGGATAAATCATATGTGTCAGTAAGTCTAAGGGTGAGGCTTTCTCAAACATCTGCCTGAGATCCCAAGCTTGTCTCAAATGCATCTGAATGAGTAAGGGCACTGCTTTGCAAACATATTAGAATATGGTTCCAGTCTAATCTATAGTTTATTGAGTAATTGTACAGGTCCTCATTCATCTGATTAAGGTCTAAATGCTAATTTTTTTTCTATCTAGTGGTATCTTACAAAAATGCACTTAATCTTCTTATATTATAATATTACTTGTGTTATATTTTTAAGTAATAACTCAGTGCTATGCTTTCCGAATGTACGTTTCATTGAGTACATGTACAGTTTTGGTATTTAGATGAGTACTAAAGATATAAAGTTCAGAATGTGTCTTGTGTTGTGTTATGAGAATGTACTTAGTGATATGCTATAATAATGTACTTAGTGCTGTGCTATAATCATGTATTTAGTGCTATGCTATAATCATGTACTCAGTGCTATGCTTTAAGAATGTACTTAGTGATATGCTATAATCATGTACTCAGTGATATGCTATAAGAATGTACTTAGTGCTATGCTATAAGCATGTACTTAGTGCTATGCTATAATAATGTACTTAGTGCTGTGCTATAATCATATCCTTAGTGCTATGCTATAATCATGTACTCAGTGCTATGCTCTAAGAATGTACTTAGTGCTATGCTATAAGAATGTACTTAGTGCTATGCTATAAGAATGGACTTACTGGTATGCTACAATCATGTACTCAGTGCTATGCTTTAAGAATGTACTAAGTGCTATGCTTAAAGAATGTACTTAGTGATATGCTATAAGAATGTACCTTGTGCAATGCTTTACAAACTAAGTGATAATGAATGCACTTTCTCATACATAAGATTGAGAAAGGATAATTCATATGTGTCAGTAAGTCTATGGGTGAGGCTTTCTCAAACATCTGCCTGAGATCCCAAGCTTGTCTCAAATGCATCTGAATGAGTAAGGGCACAGCTTTGCAAACATACCAGAATATGGTTCCAGTCTAATGTACAATTAATTGAGTACTTATACAATTCCTCATTCATCTGATTAAGGTCTATATCCTATGTTATTATATTGTATTTAAAGGTATCTAACAAAAATGTACTTAATCGTATGTTAATATAATGTACCTAGTGTTATGTTTGAAAGTAAGAACAAACTGCTATGCTATAAGAATGTACGTTTTATTGAGTAAGTATATCCTTTTTATTTCATCTGATTGAGTACTAAAGCTATACAGTTCAGAATGTGTCTTGCCTTGTGTTATGTAATAAGAATTTTTTAGTGCTATGTTATGAAAATGCATCTTGCAAAATCTTTAACGAAATAAGTAAGAATACAACTTCTCATACATAAGATTGAGAAAGGATACAACATATGTGTCTGTATGGCTTAGGGTGAAGCTTTCCCAAACATTTGCCTGAGATCCCAAGCTTGTCTCAAATGCATCTGAATGAGTAAGGGCACTGCTTTGCAAACATATCAGAATATGGTTCCAGTCTAATCTACAGTTTATTGAGTAATTGTACAGGTCCTCATTCATCTGATAAAGGTCTAAAGGCATTTTTTTTTCTATCTAGTGGTATCTTACAAGAATGCACTTAATCTTCTTATATTATAATATTACTTGTGTTATATTTTTAAGTAATAACTTAGTGATATGCTTTCCGAATGTACGTTTTATTGAGTACATGTACAGTTTTGGTATTTAGATGAGTACTAAAGCTATAAAATTTAGAATGTGTCGTGTGTTGTGTTATGAGAATGTACTTAGTGCTATGCTATAATAATGTACTTAGTGCTATGCTATAATCATGTACTAAGTGCTATGCTATAATCATGTACTCAGTGCTATGCTTTAAGAATGTACTTAGTGATATGCTATAATCATGTACTCAGTCCTATGCTATAAGAATGTACTTAGTGCTATGCTATAAGCATGTACTTAGTGCTATGCTATAATAATGTACTTAGTGCTGTGCTATAATCATGTACTTAGTGCTATGATATAATCATGTACTCAGTGCTATGCTTTAAGAATGTACTTAGTGCTATGCTATAAGAATGTACTTAGTGCTATGCTATAATAATGTATTTACTGCTATGCTATTATCATGTACTCAGTGCTATGCTTTAAGAATGTACTAAGTGATATGCTATAATCATGTACTCAGTGCTATGCTATAAGAATGTACTTAGTGCTATGCTATAAGCATGTACTTAGTGCTATGCTATAATAATGTACTTAGTGCTGTGCTATAATCATGTACTTAGTGCTATGCTATAATCATATACTCAGTGCTATGCTTTAAGAATGTACTTAGTGCTATGCTATTAGAATGTACTTAGTGCTATGCTATAATAATGTACTTACTGCTATGCTATTATCATGTACTCAGTGCTATGCTTTAAGAATGTACTAAGTGCTATGCTTAAAGAATGTAGTTAGTGATATGCTATAAGAATGTACCTTGTGCAATGCTTTACAAACTAAGTGATAATGAATGCACTTTCTCATACATAAGATTGAGAAAGGATAATTCATATGTGTCAGTAAGTCTATGGGTGAGGCTTTCTCAAACATCTGCCTGAGATCCCAAGTTTGTCTCAAATGCATCTGAATGAGTAAGGGCACAGCTTTGCAAACATACCAGAATATGGTTCCAGTCTAATGTACAATTAATTGAGTACTTATACAATTCCTCATTCATCTGATTAAGGTCTATATCCTATGTTATTATATTGTATTTAAAGGTATCTAACAAAAATGTACTTAATCGTATGTTAATATAATGTACCTAGTGTTATGTTTGAAAGTAAGAACAAACTGCTATGCCAAAAGAATGTACGTTTTATTGAGTAAGTATATCCTTTTTATTTCATCTGATTGAGTACTAAAGCTATACAGTTCAGAATGTGTCTTGCCTTGTGTTATGTAATAAGAATATTTTAGTGCTATGTTATGCAAATGCATCTTGCAAAATCTTTAACGAAATAAGTAAGAATACAACTTCTCATACATAAGATTGAGAAATGATACAACATATGTGTCTGTATGGCTTAGGGTGAAGCTTTCCCAAACATTTGCCTGAGATCACAAGCTTGTCTCAAATGCATCTGAATGAGTAAGGGCACAGCTTTGCAAACATACCAGAATATGGTTCCAGTCTAATGTACAATTAATTGAGTACTTATACAATTCCTCATTCATCTGATTAAGGTCTATATCCTATGTTATTATATTGTATTTAAAGGTATCTAACAAAAATGTACTTAATCGTATGTTAATATAATGTACCTAGTGTTATGTTTGAAAGTAAGAACAAACTGCTATGCCAAAAGAATGTACGTTTTATTGAGTAAGTATATCCTTTTTAATTCATCTGATTGAGTACTAAAGCTATACAGTTCAGAATGTGTCTTGCCTTGTGTTATGTAATAAGAATGTTTTAGTGCTATGTTATGAAAATGCATCTTGAAAAATCTTTAACGAAATAAGTAAGAATACAACTTCTCATACATAAGATTGAGAAAGGATACAACATATGTGTCTGTATGGCTTAGGGTGAAGCTTTCCCAAACATTTGCCTGAGATCCCAAGCTTGTCTCAAATGCATCTGAATGAGTAAGGGCACTGCTTTGCAAACATATCAGAATATGGTTCCAGTCTAATCTACAGTTTATTGAGTAATTGTACAGGTCCTCATTCGTCTGATTAAGGTCTAAATGCTATGTTTTTTGTTCTATCTAGTGGTATCTAACAAGAATGAACTTAATTTTCTTATTTTATAATATAACTTGTGTTATATTTTTAAGTTATAACTTTGTGCTATGCTTTCCGAATGTACGTTTTATTGAGTACATGTACAGTTTTGGTATTTAGATAAGTACTAAAGCTATAAAATTCAGAATGTGTCTTGTATTGTGTTATGAGAAGGTACTTAGTGTTATGATATAATAATGAACTTAGTGCTATGCTATAATCATGTACTAAGTGCTATGCTTTAAGAATGTACTTAGTGTTATGCTTTAAGAATGTACTTAGTGCTGTGCTATAAGAATGTACTTAGTGCTATGCTATAATCATGTACTCAGTGCTATGCTTTAAGAATGTACTTAGTGCTATGCTATAAGAATGTACTTAGTGCTATGCTATAAGAATGTACTTAGTGCTATGCTATAAGAATGTACTTACTGCTATGCTATAATCATGTACTCAGTGCTATGCTTAAGTATGTACTGAGTGCTATGCTTGAAGAATGTACTTAGTGATATGCTATAAGAATGTACCTTGTGCAATGCTTTACAAACTAAGTGATAATGAATGCACTTTCTCATACATAAGATTGAGAAAGGAGAAATCATATATGTCAGTAAGTCTAAGGGTGAGGCTTTCTCAAATATCTGCCTGAGATCCCAAGCTTGTCTCAAATGCATCTGAATGAGTAAGGGCACAGCTTTGCAAACATACCAGAATATGGTTCCAGTCTAATGTACAATTAATTGAGTACTTATACAATTCCTCATTCATCTGATTAAGGTCTATATCCTATGTTATTATATTGTATTTAAAGGTATCTAACAAAAATGTACTTAATCGTATGTTAATATAATGTACCTAGTGTTATGTTTGAAAGTAAGAACAAACTGCTATGCTATAAGAATGTACGTTTGATTGAGTAAGTATATCCTTTTTAATTCATCTGACTGAGTACTGAAGCTGTACAGTTCAGAATGTGTCTTGCCTTGTGTTATGTAATAAGAATGTTTTAGTGCTATGTTATGAAAATATATCTTGCAAAATCTTTAACGAAATAAGTAAGAATACAACTTCTCATACATAAGATTGAGAAAGGATACAACATATGTGTCTGTATGGCTTAGGGTGAAGCTTTCCCAAACATCAGCCTGAGATCCCAAGCTTGTCTCAAATGCATCTGAATGAGTAAGGGCACTGCTTTGCAAACATATCAGAATATGGTTCCAGTCTAATCTACAGTTTATTGAGTAATTGTACATGTCCTCATTCGTCTGATTAAGGTCTAAATGCTATGTTTTTTTTGTTCTATCTAGTGGAATCTAACAAGAATGAACTTAATTTTCTTATTTTATAATATAACTTGTGTTTATATTTTTAAGTTATAACTTAGTGCTATGCTTTCCGAATGTACGTTTTATTGAGTACATGAACAGTTTTGGTATTTAGATGAGAACTAAAGTTATAAAGTTCAGAATGTGTCTTGTGTTGTGTTATGAGAAGGTACTCAGTGTTATGATATAATAATGAACTTAGTGCTATGCTATAATAATGAACTTAGTGCTATGCTATATTCATGTTCTCAGTGCTATGCTTTAAGAATGTACTTAGTGCTATGCTATAAGAATAAACTTAGTGCTATGCTATAATCATGTACTCAGTGCTATGCTTTAATAATTAACTTAGTGCTATGCTATAAGAATGTACTTAGTGCTATGCTATAACCATGTACTCAGTGATATGCTTTAGGAATGTACCTTTTGCAATGCTTTAAGAATGTTCTTAGTGCTATGCTATAATCATGTACTCAGTGCTATGCTTTAAGAATGTACTTAATGCTATGCTTTAAGAATGTACTTAGTGCTATGCTATAGGAATGTAATTTGTGCATTGCTTTACAAACTAAGTGATTATGAATGCACTTTCTCATACATAAGATTCAGAAAGGATAAATCATATGTGTCTGTAAGGCTTAGGTTGAGACAATCTCAAACATCTGCCTGAGATCCCAAGCTTGTCTCAAATTCATCTGAATGAGTAAGGGTGCAGCTTTTCAAACATACCAGAATATGGTTCCAGTCTAATATACAGTTAATTGAGTACGTATACAATTCCTCATTCATCTGATTAAGGTCTAAATCCTATGTTATTATATTGTATTTAAAGGTATCTAACAAAAATGTACTTAATCGTATGTTAATATAATGTACCTAGTGTTATGTTTGAAAGAAAGAACAAACTGCTATGCTATAAGAATGTACGTTTTATTGAGTAAGTATATCCTTTTTAATTCATCTGATTGAATACTAAAGCTATACAGTTCAGCATGTGTCTTGCCTTGTGTTATGTAATAAGAATGTTTTAGTGCTATGTTATGAAAATGCATCTTGCAAAATCTTTAACGAAATAAGTAAGAATACAACTTCTCATACATAAGATTGAGAAAGGATACAACGTGGCTTAGGGTGAAGCTTTCCCAAACATCTGAGATCCCAAGCTTGTCTCAAATGCATCTGAATGAGTAAGGGCACTGCTTTGCAAACATATCAGAATATGGTTCCAGTCTAATCTACAGTTTATTGAGTAATTGTACAGGTCCCCATTCATCTGATTAAGGTCTAAATGCTATGTTATTTTATTGTATCTAATGTTATCTAACAAGAATGCACTTAATCTTCTTATAATATAATATACCTTGTGTTAAATTTTTAAGCAATAACTAAGTGCTATGCTTTCCGAATGTACGTTTTATTGAGTACGTGTACAGTTTTGTTATTTAGATGAGTACTAAAACTATAAAGTTCAGAATGTGTCTTGTATTATGTTATAAGATTGTACTTAGTGATATGATATAATAATGAACTTAGTGCTATGCCGTTAGAATGTATCTTGTGTAATGCTTTACGAAATAAGTATGAATGAATGCATCTTCTCATACATCTGTTTGAGAAAGGATACACCATATGTGTCTGTATGACTTAGGGTGAAGCTTTCTCAAACATCTGCCTGAGATCCCGAGCTTGTCTCAAATGCATCTGAATGAGTAAGGGCTCTGCTTTGCATATCAGAATATGGTTCCAGTTTTATTTACAGTTTATTGAGTAATTGTAGATTGAGAAAGGATAAATCATATGTGTCTGTAAGGCTAGGGTTGAGGCAATCTCAAACATCTGCCTGAGATCCCAAGCTTGTCGTAAATACATCTGAATGAGCGAGGGCACAGCTTTGCATATCAGAATATGGTTCCAGTCTTATTTACAGTTTATTGAGTAATTGTACACTAAGCTTCTAATTCATCTGATTAAGGTCTAATCCTATGTTATTATATTGTATATAGTGGTATCTAACAAGATTGTACTTAATCGTATTCTTATATAGTGTACCTACATGACCTAGTGTTATGTTTTTAAGTTAGAACTTAGTGCTATGCATTAAAAATATAGATATAGAAAGATGTGGTGTGAGCACGTTTTATTGAGTACGTGTACATTTTTTATTCGTCTGATTGAGTACTAAATCTATTAAGTTCAGAATGTTTCTTATGTTATGTTATAAGAATGTACTTAGTGTTATGCTTTAATAATGTACTTATTGCTATGGTATAATAATGTAGCTTGCTAAATTTTAACGAAATAAGTAAGAATACACCTCTCATACATAAGATTGGGAAATGATACATCATTTGTGTCTGTATGGCTTATGGTAAGCTTTAACAAGCATCTGCTTGAGATCCCAAGCTTGTCTTAAATGTATCTAAATGAGTAAGGGCAGAGCTTTTCATACCAGAATATTGCTCCAATTTAATATAAAGTTTATTGAGTAATTGTACAGCTTCTCATTCATCTGATTATGGTTTGAATAGAATGTTATTATATTGTACCTAGTAGTATCTTACAAGAATATACATTTGTACTTAATCTTATGTTTATATAATGTTCTCAGTGTTATAAATGTTTTTAAGGAAGAACAAAGTGCTTTTCCTCATTCTTCTGATTAACGTCTAGATCCTATGTTATTATATTGAATCTAGTAGTATCTAACAAGAATGTACTTAATCTTATTTTTATATACTAGTAGGCGAGTGACTTATTTCAAAATGACGCTTAGTTAACGACTTTAATGCACCCACCTAACACACAGCTGTATTATATATCATTCGAAAGCTGATAATTTGTACTTTCTGTTTTGCCCGGTCGTAAAAAAATCGTATGGTGCATTTTCTGTTAATTCAAGGTCAAAGGTCATGAAAAAACATTCCAATTTTTGCGATTATTAAATAAAACTCTATTTTCTAATTCTTGTACCCTAAAATTTTTCAGAAAATCATATGAACTTTATGGAACATGATACATAATTTCCAAATCAAACAAAAAATAAAAAATTTGATGCACAAAATGTCCCGAAAATTGAAATTTATCACAAATCCTAAAAAAAGGAAATATTATTCAAAAAGCAAAATATAGCTTGGGGAATCGATATTTGTATGCTAAAAAATAGATAAATGAAGATAAATGTATACATTTCAGGCCAAGGAATATTAGTTGTGTAATTTTAAGATGTAATTATTAATTTTTGTTCATGGAACAGCCTTCTATTGAAGTGTTTGCAGTTGCCCAAAAATCTACCATCTTCAAATAGTGATCATTTTGTGATCTATGTTAAAATAGCACATCGCTAATTGTGAATATCAGGGAGGAGCATGAGATTTCATAATAAAAGAAGTGATATTCAAAGTTAGAACATAATATATGCGAGGTAATTAAGGTTAAACTGTTTTTTACTAAGTCAAACTATTTTACTTTTTGTAATTATGTTTAAATGCAAACATGAATTTGCGACTAAATCGTAGGCAACATTGAAAAAAGTAACCTTGGTTAGAAACACTTGGTTGTCTAAATCGGGATGTAAACGAACTGAATAAAATGCGGCTGTTTCTTATTTAGTTTAAAATCGTGTTATATTAAATCATATTAAATGTGTTTAGAAGTTTAATTGCTTTAATCATTTGAATAAAAGATGCTTTGATAATTTTCTACACAAGCTTTTAAAATACAAAAGCATGTCATTGTGCATGTAAAACACTATAAACAGTGTATAATAACAAAATGAAAAAGTTAAATACCCTTCCTGACCTTATAAGATCATTCGCTGTTTTAGGAGTGATAGTTTTCATGGCATGCTGTGTTTTTGGACTTTTGTTCGTCTCTTGGACTTTAATTTTATTTTGTTCATGGTTTTAATTAACTTTATTTTATTGATGGTTTTAGATGTCGATTTGGTATTTTTTTACTTTAAAAACATTAAGTTGCAGTAATGAAAATCGGCCAAAAAATCACCTCAAAGTAAAGTGAAGAAGATAAATGCAATAACACAAATATCCGCGAAAATACTAAGTAACTTAATTTGCTCACGGTGATATATATATAGAACCAAATCGGTATCATGATACATTTAGCTACACTGATCTATCATTTTAAAACCTTTTACTACTTGAATAGTTACGAGATATGCCAAAGGGACATCAACACTTATAATTAAAAACCAACTGACAAAGCCGGGCAACAAACGAACAAGACAAGCAACAGTATACAAAACACAACATATAAAGCTACAGATTGAGTAACACAAACCCTCCAAAACATTTTGAGTGAACTCAGGGGCTCCTAAAGGGTAGGCAGATTATGTTCCACATGTAACAACCGTCTAAGTTTAAACATATTTATTTATAGTGGATTGATTAACAAGTTTTGGAACTTAAATTAATCTCTTTCCACTTTGCGTGTGCATGTGCTGCCTTGTCGCGGCATTAGTCTTCTCTTTTTCGAAATCTACAAACGTGTGTTTAACGTGCAAGAGATATGGCTCTAACTTTACACGGGTCAGCCATTTATCGTCCCCTTACGACGGACTTACATTGTTTCCTTAAGACCATACTCACAAATGGTGTCTAGGAAGAGCCGAAAATTCAGTCCATGAAATTTTCATCATGGAAAGGGAATCGAAACAGGAACCTTTGTGTTAGTAGTTCGATACACTAACCACTACACCACTGCTCTCTTTTACCTGTCTTGTGGCTCATGCATTATCTAAATCGGTGCCAAGCCTTATTCGGTTGGTGACATTCACGGCAGTGATGACGGCAATTTGGTTACGTCGATGGAACTTATCAGTCGTCATCTGGTGAAACAGATATCTCATAATTGTCAACCAACTCCTAGTGGCGTCCATGAAATTTTCAAAGGGCTGATTTAAACTTAGCATTTGAACTCTGGTTTAGAACTTTGTTTAAACCACCATTTGTTTTCAAATGTCCTGTACCAAGTCAGGCATATGACAGTTGGTATCGTATAATCTGTTTCTTTGTATGTTGGCGTGGGTCTTTTTGTAGCAGTTCAGTGTGTCTGTTATATCGTTGTGTTCCTCTTATAGTTGATGCGTTTCCCTAGTATTTGCTTTGTGACCCGGATTTATTTCAGTTACTACTAAATCGATTGATCACTATTGAATAGCGGTATACTATATTTGCCTTTATTTCAAATGAGTTGCGGCTCAATGAAATCGATATCCTCCTTTAGTAGTATAGATATGCAGGCGTTTCTATAATGTTGTTAGATAGAAATGAGAAGTTTGTAATTTTGTAGTAAGGGTTGTTTTTATGGGTTGTTTTATGCACATTTCTTTTGTCGTAAAACTTTTTCTCAACCAACCCTCATTATCGATTTCAAGATACGTGATGGAGTAAACAATATCTGTTGAGTCTTTTTTTTTCCAATTTCAATGGAAAATACGAGTCCAACATTGTCACAAATTTTGTACTATTTAGTGAAATGACATCATCTAGTATATAGTGGAAAGTGAAGTTTCAAGATAATGATAGCTTCTTTTCAGTCGTCATCAGAAACTCTTGCATGAAGTCATGCTCGTATAAAAAATGAACTAGTCATTCAAGCTATTCAGGAAGTCTAGTTGTAACTAAAATGATTGCGTATGAATGGATATTTTTTCTTCAAAATTATTCTTATTTTATGAATTAATACATGGAAACAATGAACAACGCAATTCAAGCAATCAAGAAATCAAGTTTTATAATGTGTTTACTAGTTTTTTGAAATTCTTTGAGATTTCAATTTTCATCAATCTAATTTTATTTATTTTGGTCTAAATTTTCAATTTACATAAAATTAATAAAAAGGTCTTTTCACTACATCAATATTTATAATGAAGCTACAAATCAAACAATTAGAAAAGTCAAAATATGTTAATTTCAGACTGGTAGTTACAATGCAGATTGCAATCTCTTAGTTTCATCCCCTTTATTTCAAGCAATAAGATGATTCGTGCACATATTTTTGTACTCTAAATTTTTAGATTCTTAAGAATTTGTTTATTAAATCTTATTTTGACCACATACAATGTTTAGATAGGAAGAAATGCTTAAAAGCAGTGTTTCGCAGATGGCGGTATTTTGGGCAACTGTGTGAGTTGTTATGATTTGCTGTTTGATTAGAAGTAAGCATAACTTTAGGAAATTTTATAATGTCAAAAACATCTTTGATAGTCATTACGGGGTTTTTCTTAGTTTTAAGTGATTAGCACTTGCACCAGAAAGAAAAATTTGGGTTTTCACACATTTTGTTAACTTTTACTCGAATTTCAGGAAACATGTTGTCTCTATCAAAAACACGCTTTAAATATTATAAAATGCATTTGGGTAATGACTGTTAATCTCTCTGCTAAAAGTTTAAATTGTTTGCATATGTGAATTTAGTATATAAAAGTCATATAATGCAATCAGGCTGAAATCTTCGAAAATATGCACTTATTCGTCCTTGGCCTTTGATCTCGATTTGACGGAAATTGCACCGTACGATTTTTTTACGACCGGGCAAAACAGATAGTACAGATGTATAGCTTTAAAATGATCTATCATTTAGCCGTGTGTTAGGTAGGTGCATTAAAAATTTTATTTTATGGTTAAAGTCACTCGCTTATAGTAATGTACCTAGTGCTATGCTTTTAAGTTAGAACTTAGTGCTATGCTTTCAAAATATAGATAAAGGAAGATGTGGTGTGAGTGCCAGAATGTACATTTTATTGAGTACGTGTACAGGTTTGTATTCATCTGATTGAGTAATAAATTCAGAATGTGTCTTGTGTTATGTTATAAGAATGTACTTAGTGATATGCTTTAACAATGTATCTTGCAGAATCTTTAACGAAATAAGTAAGAGTACATCTTCTCGTATATAAGATTGAGAAAAGATACATCATATTTGCCTGTATGGTTTAGGGTGAAGCTTTCTCAAACATCTGCTTCAGATCCCAAGGTTGTCTTAAATGCATCTGAATGAGTAAGGGCACAGCTTTGCATATCAGATCATGGTTCAAGTCTATTCTACATTTTATTGAGTACAGCTTCTCATTCATCTGTTTAAAGTATGAATTCTATTATTTTTAATATTGTACCTAGTGGAAAATCAGTGGCAGATCCAGAGGGGGCAAAGAGGGTGTACGTCCCCCCCCCCCCCCCCCCCCCCCGTTTGCTGGGACCTTTTTTTGTAAAATGATTAACCAGACTAGACTTCGTGAACTTTTCCATTTCCCGTGTAGGTCATTTTATGCGACAATTCAACCAATAAAAAACCACAGTCTCATGAAAAAATTCCACAGCAGTATTATTTACCTACGAAAACATACTTAACCCCAAACACCCAAGCCTAGCTATTTTTAAAGGAAATGATAGCTGAAAATGACCACCCGTCAATATAAGCTCTAGATAGATTTTAAGTCTAACTTTGATTTGAGGAGGCAGTATAAGGTATGAGAGAGAGAACAAAAATCTGCTTTAAATACAAATTCTGACCGTATCTGAATTGAAAACAATAATCTTGTCCACGTTTGTGCTAATAGAAACGGAAATGTACAACTGAATTAATTAACATTGAATGAACATGATGAATAAAATATGGGCGCATTTATTTTAGACCGGGGTTTGCATGTCTGACTGGAATGTATGTTTCGCCAAACTGATATATTGATTACTTTTTTCAAGACCAGACTGCAACCTGGCTTCTGACTGTGGCCATTTTGTCTCAATTTGTTGACCGTCATTCATAAATTCGTTGTCATTTCAGACTCTTTCGTAGACATTGGTTGATTTTGGTAACCCTCACGTCTCTTAATTTTGTTGGGTGAAACATATCAACCAAACATTTGGATAAAGATTTTTTGTTATACTTTTTTAACTTGCGTCAGTCGTATTGTTAATTTCATCGAATATTCCGACATATTTCTTGTTTGTGAGCTTATGTTAACTTAGTATACAATAGACGAGAATGTTTCATGTCTACTTTTTGCTGACAAGTCCCACATCAAATATATAAGTACATAGCTTTGGATTCATACTATCACTTTATGATAGACAATTAATAGGGAAAATACAGTATAAAAAATGTCTAACCCTTATACTTTACAGCAACTATAGAATATACATGGCCCACTAGTGCTAAATGATCGTTTCTGATTGAAATCTTGTTACAAGTGTTAAATAACCGTTTCAGACTGATTCTTTTTCCTAGTGCTTAATGACCATTTCAGACTGAAATCTATTTTCTTCTGTTAACTGACTATTGCAGACTGATATCTTGTTACTAATGCTTAATGATCGTTTCAGACTGAAATCTTGTTACTAGTGCTTAATGACCATTACAGACTGATATCTTGTTACTAGTGCCTAATGATCGTTTCAGACTGAAATCTTGTTACTAGTGCCTAATGATCGTTTCAGACTGAAATCTTATTACTGGTGCTTAATAAACCGTTTCAGACTGAAATCTTGTTACTAGTGCTTAATGATCGTTTCAGACTGAAATCTTGTTACTAGTGCTTAATGACCATTACAGACTGATATCTTGTTACTAGTGCCTAATGATCGTTTCAGACTGAAATCTTGTTACTGGTGCTTAATAACCGTTTCAGACTGAAATCTTGTTACTAGTGCTTAATGATCGTTTCAGACTGAAATCTTGTTACTAGTGCCTAATGATCGTTTCAGACTGAAATCTTGTAACTAGTGCTTAATGACCGTTTCAGACTAAAATCTTGTTACTAGTGCTAAATGATTCTTTCAGACTGAAATCTTCTTACTAGTGGTCAATGACCGTTTCAGACTTAAATCTTGTTACTACTGCTAAATGACCGTTTCAGACTAAAATATTGTTACTAATGCTAAATGACCGTTTCAGACTGAAATCTTGTTACTAGTGCTAAATGACCATTGTATACTGAAATCTTGTTACTAGTGCAAAATCATGTAAACAATACTGGTTCGTGTTTAAAATTCACAAATTGAAACACCTTCCTCCTTTCAAAAAGAAATCAGTCAATTTTTCAACATATTACATTTCTCGTCGTCTTCTTGGACTCCTCTTTCCATGCTTTCATTATGAATAATACTAATAAGTGGCAATCTAATTACTTGGCCATTCACGCTACGCCTACAATAGTTTATGCGTGCTATTATATGAGTGCTATAGTGTAGGCGTGCTAATTATGCGTGCTATAGTGTAGGCGTGCTCATTTATGCGTGCTACTGTGTAGGCATGCTAATATATGCGTGCTATAGTGTAGGCATGCTAATATATGCGTACTATAGTGTAGACGCGCTATTATATGCGTGCTATAATGGAGACGAAGTATAGTTTAGGCGTGCTATTATAAGCGTAGCATGGGTGGCCAAGTAGTAACAATTAATTAAATTCGGGTAAATCTCCAGAACATTTATTGATGTTGATCAGTATTTTCATTTTTTTCGAATAAGTTGTGGGGTAGGTCACGTTATATATGAGACTCGGAACCGTGATAATACCGTATAAGGGGTTATTTTCACGGGGTGAACATTATCGTGAATGGAACAAAATCGACAAAATAAATTCCGCCCATTTAAAAGTGTACAAGTAAAGGTATTGATAAAAGTTTTAAATCCTCCAAAATAGTACTAGTAACCGCCAAAACATATCGTATACCTTTTTCAATGAAAATCGAGAAATTTTACAACCGCGAATATAACCCAGCATAAGTTACACCAAACCACGAAGTACATGCTGAGGTGCGATGGTTTGAAGCTTAACTAGTCAACATAAACTTTACATGTCGACGGAGACGTCAATGTTTTGTTAGAGCATATTTTCTGATTTAATTTCTATGGGGGTGTTTAACCGAACAGCAAGCTATAAAGGGCCACAAAACGGACTAGGGTCAAACCATTCAAACAGAAAACAAAACGGTCTAATCTATATAAAAAATATCCCTTATGAACCACATCAACTACTGAATAACAGGTTTCTGACCTAGGACAGATGTAAACAAATAATCCAGATTTAAACGTTTTAATAGGTACCAACCTTCACCCTAGCCTGAAACAATTGTGTAACATCACAAAATAGTGTGACGCACTTTAAAATATTAATTGAAATATGGCTTAACTTAATCGAAAGACATATTTACACAACCAAGTGAACATACAATGAACGAATAAAATTACATACCATTCAGTAACCAAACAGCCAAATGTCTTATTCTTAGTTTTGTGTTCTTTTGTCATTATGAGTTATTCTGTGTATGTCACTCCTCTCTCAGCAGTACTGTAATTCTATGATCTACCAGTAACAAAAACGTATATACAAATGCAAAGAAACTTTCTTAATAAGTTAATGTTTTACATGATTCTTAAACTCATTTTAGTAATGGCAGAATTTTAAATCATGCTCGAATCCTTCAGATATTTTCTGGAATAGAACTATTTTATGTGATTAATGATTATCAATCGTCTCTGCAATCTAACCAATACTGAAAGCAAGAACTAATATCATCTTAATAAATCACAAAAATGCATCCCCCTTAAAGTTTTTAAGTTTTAACTTTTTATGAAGTAGCGAAATTAGATTTCAATAATATCAGTCATTCCATCATTAACATTATCATTATCCACAAAAAGATCACGAAAATGAGGTCGCAGTCATATTAACCTTGCTAGACGTACAGCATGTACAGGTGACAGATGTCGATTTAGGATTTTGAAAAAGACGTTGAGTCTTGCGAATACCTTTCAATCATTCCATACACCATATATACTGGTTCGATTGCACATCATAAGTACATGAGAAAGAGACCAATATGAAATATTAAACATTGACCAATAAACCATTAAAATTTACGGACAAAAAAATGATGTCAAAGTCATATGAGCCCTACCAAACAGACATATGTACACATCACAATTATTCCATACACTGACCAAATATAGTTTAAGTATTGCTTAAAGCTTAGTTAACTGACATAAACTGTTATCACCAGATATGTCTCGCTTTTTTATAATTCTAAAATGCAAATTTTGAAATTAAAATAGCAACACTTGAACATATAATTTTTGCAAATGTTCAAAGTCATTGAACCATAACTGAAGGTACATGGCTCAACAATCTCCAGTGAAATGAGATGTACCAATGCTAAAGCAAATGCGTACCAAATACAATTGACACACCACTAGCGGCCCCCCCCCCCCCATAAACCGACCTAATCACAAACTAATACATAAAAACTCAGAAAATGTTTCGAGGTCAATCAACCATGACTGAGGGGGCGGGCCAAATAATCTCCATGGAAATAAGATGTGTCAACGATTATAAAACTGCATACCAATTATCATTAACTTACCACAAGTGGTTCCTTTAAAGTGACATCATCACAAAATAATACATGAAAACTAAGCAAAAGTTTCAAAGCCAATAGATCATAACTAAGGGAGCGGGGCCAAATAGTCTTCGTGGTAATGAGATGTGCCAATACTAATACAACTGCATACCAAATATCTTTGACTAGTTGTTCACCATAAACTAGACCTTATCACAAACTAATGCATTGTTGAAGCCGCTGCCGTCGCTGGAAACAGCATACCTATGTCTCGCTTTTTGACTCCGTCAAGCGAGACAAAATCATGAAAACTTTTCACTGTCCAATGAATTGAGAGCTGGAGGTCAAAGTTATATGATCTGTCAGACAGATATGTACAATGTATAACTTACAATCATTCTACAAACTATTAAAATATAGTGGCCTTTTTGCTCATAGTCACTTGAAACTAGACTAGAACACGAAAACTAATATGTATGAATTTGCCTGTTCCTTTGGTATGAATCGCTAATTGTAATTTTGAAAGTTACACGCAAATGTTGGAATAAAAATAGCAATTATTCTAATATATGAAATATTTGAAATCAGCGACTCATGGCCGAGAGTACAGGGCCTATACACGAAATGCCAATGCTTATACAACTGCGTACATAATATAGTATACAAATCATAATTGGTCCCTTAAACTGACCTAATCACACTTTAGGATGTAAACTACTATGCATAAGCGTCAAAGTTAATACACTATGTATGTGGAGTTGGGGCCGAGTATTATCCATGGAAACGAATATCCGCAATTGCATGCTTACACAACTATGTTCCAAATATCGGTTTCAAATTTCTAAAATGCTGTTTTAACAATAGTTCCGTATTTGGCACAACTTTTATGAATTTTAGATCCTCAATGTTCTTCAACTTTGTACTTGTTTTGGCTTTCTACTTATTTTGATCTGAGCGTCACTGATGAGTCTTATGTAGACGAAACGCCCGTCTGACGCTTTAAATTATAAGCCTGGTACATATGATAACTATTCCTTGTTAATGGTCAATATCTGGGGGGGGGGGGGATTTGACGGACAAGACTGTAGCTTCACAGGTATTCCTTATCTATGTTCAACGTAAAATGTTTGAATTCAAATTTTAAGTCAAATGGAAACAGTAGTATGCAAGCACCAGAAGGGGGGGGGGTAAACCTTTAAAAAAATATAGCATTTCTAAGTTAATTTGACATTGGTTTCGGAAAATAGGACAACGATTTGAATGTTAAATAATAAATAACATTTCTCATTAATATAGATCGATTGATGTTTTGCTTGACTCTCTGTGGTAAAGACTTCGTGCATAATCAGGAATCATTTTTCAAAAAGGAACTCGCCTACAAATTAAAAATTAAAATGTACTATATAAGGCACCTCCAACAATGAATAGGACATTTTCTCTTCTCCACCCTCCCTTCCTGATTGGGTAAAATTAAAGCTATTCGTATTAAATTATCTATTTTTCCGGGTGTTGCCACTTTAAAAATATCAACTGATACTTGTGACTGCCAAATTATTTTGACTCTCATTGACCTATAATGATATAAGTATTCTAGTGTTTCATTAGTATGAGCTATTGGCCTTTTCTATATAATAACCTATTGAAGCTCTTCTGTTTATCCATTCAATTATCTAACAAATTGACAAACGAACCCAGTGCCTCACAAATTTCACCAGTCGTTACTTTAAAAACTTAAATACAGATTTAGAAGAATAAATAAATCAATGATTAACACGAGAATCTTTGAATTTTGTATTTGAAATATTTTTTCAATGATCGTGGAATCTTTTACCAATTGATATATACTGCGTAATGTATCATTTTATTCTGGTATCACCTAAGTTGGACAAAAAAACACATTAGTTTACATCACATTGCATATAAGTACATTTGTTGAGGAAGCATTAAATATGGAGTTTTTTTACAACGGTATGATCAGTATAGTCGACAGGTTAACATCAGAGAGAATCCAGTTTGCTATTTATTATTCTAATAAATTGGCACAATCTAAAATATTGTGTCTTTCAAACTTTCGAAATCACATAATAAGTTAATTTGAGCCATGTATGCATGTCCTTAATCCACAGTAAGAGAGTGCATACTATCATATCTATTATAATCCAAGTTATTACTTCGTCGAAAATTCATATCAGATAATTTTCTGTGACATATCAAATATTCAAGAAAAAATTAGAAAAGATTTAGAAAGCCGCGTTTTTTTTTATATGAATAACATAAAATGAAAAATGAACGAAATAAATATCTACCTTGATCATTGTATATGTGGTTGTTCGAAACATTTCAAATTTAACATCAATCTGTTGCTTCCTTAGAAAACATGGCTGGCTTGTGTGGCTATTTAAACATTGAGGATCGCAAAACATCAAACCAATGAAAACCCACAGAACAAGACACACCCTCGACACTGAAACTACTCACAACATGCATTTGACCACAGCCTTTTTGATCAATTAACTTATTGATCAATTCGAGAAAAGGTAGCCTACGGACACAATACATAATAAAGAACAAACATTCTAAATAAGAAGGTCTGAAACCATTTCTTTACTAGATATATGTTTAACAACATACAAATTGAGAATGGAAATGGGGAATGTACCAGAGAGACAACAACCCGACAATACAACAGACAACTGCAGAACGTCACCAAGATGTCTTCAATGCAGCGAGAAATTCCCACACCCGGAGGCGTCCTTCAGCTGCACTCTAAACAAATATATATACTAGTTCATTGATAATGAACGTCATACTAAACTCCAAATTGTACACAAAAAAACTAAAATTAAAAATAAAAGACGTACAAAGGCCAGAGGCTCCTGACTTGGGGCAGGGGTAAAAATGCGGCCGGTTAAACATGTTTATGAGATATCAACCCTCCCGCTATACCTCTAGCCAATGTATAAAAGTAAACGCATAACAATACACACATTAAAATTCAGTTCAAGAGAAGTCCGAGTCTGATGTCAGAAGATGTTTGGTACCAATCGAAGTTTCAAATACGAACTTAACTGCGAAATATCTTTTATATAGATTTCATTTTCGATTTCGATACGACTCCCGGATTTAATATATGTTTAACTTATTATTAATCATTTCCTGACGAAAACTGATTGCTCAAAAGACAAACTTCCAACATCGGCAGACCATAGAATGTCAAGTTACAAGTGGAAAGTTTGGACTTACTTCCGACAACGGTAGATCATAGTCCTTGTCCTTCATAAAATCAGAGGAGGGTAAGGGGATGAGTGCCAAGGACTCCCCTGATTGAACTACATATATCGTCATTGCAAATAGTTCTTACGTGCCCTACTTCAATCTTTTACTTGTTTGGGGGCCCAATTACCCTTGTATCAAAATTCGAATTACCATACGTATAAGTTTGTTCTAGTCTAGAATGTGTATGTAATATTTGCAACTGGAAAACAACCACATATTATGATAAATAAATTATGATATCCATCTCCGTGTACGATGAATATCACGCTCTCTGCAAGTAACGAAAGTATTGTTGTTATAATTTATAGTTTCCATGGTTAAATAGTCACATGATCGGCCTGTATCTATCATACTTTTTCAGGGGTGGTAAAAACAAGCAATCTAAGACTTTCTTATTGGTAGAAATCCTTTAAGCTTATCTCACCCTCAATATGTATGAACTACAATGTACATGTCACTGGAAAATTTGGAAAAATAGCAATAAAAATTCACCGTTGTTTTTATCATGGAATATAATTTAATATGAATCATTATTTGAGATATATCATAAATTAATGTGAATCTTGATTCTACATTTCTACACTCTTTATTTTCGTCCATTTGCTCTATACATGTAATGTATTCATATTTTGCTCATTATTCCCTATCTTTTATGGCGTTATTCTCTATTCTTCTTTCTATTTAGTCATTGTTGCTTGTAGGGTTGTGTGAAAATAGCATGCAACTCCGCATTCTGTTTCCATTCTGTTTCCATTTTATTTTTGTCGTTTTTTAATGAAATCTAGACAGCACATAGAAACTAAAAGATGAAATAAATAAAATATTTTTTTAATAATTTGAATCGAATATTGACAAATACATGACTTTAAGGGCATACGATACAGTTACAGGGGAGGTAATGACGTTGCTAACGTAAAATGTTATTTTCGCGACGTCATTTTTAAATGTTGAACCATGACATATCGGGAAAAGATGCATTTTTCGACTGATTTCTATCATTCAAATTAATTTAATTTGAAAACGAGTTCATGAACCCCTATTTTTTAAAACGGCAATTTGTTTCATTTTGCAAGGAGATTATGTGACCCAAATTTTATAAAACTGTAAATAGCGCATTTTTTTTTAATTTTGATAAACATGCAGCAAAAAAAATGACGTTTTTTCCTCTATTCGTGAACATGTGATAAATATGAGTTATTTTTGAATAAAAATTGCATAATTTTTAATGAAACTTATAAAATACAGAAATTTCCAATTATTTAACAAACAAAAATTTGTGTTTATCTTATAAAACAAAAAAGTTATGGCTATCTTTCGAAAGGGAAATTACGGCCACAAATCCGAATTTTGAGCAAATATACAAAAATTTCGACCTCTTTTAACTCAAAAAGTAGCACATGAAGGTATATTTTTTATTACATATTTGATTTAATCAGGCATAAAATAAAATAGCCTATATGCAAATTTTCATGAACTTGTAAATACAGGATCAAAACTGTATCGTATGCCCTTAATCCGAATTATTTGATAAACAAAACAGAAAAAAGTTACATCATTTAAAAGACTTGTACACATTAATAGGACAAACTGTTAGCGTATCAAATGTAACATAGTGTAACAAACAGCAAAGTATGAAAAAGAAAATGTCAGAAAACTTATTGAAAAACTAATGAAGCAAACAAACATAAGCCAGGCCGTTAGATTTCTCGTTTGAATTGTTTTACATTGTTATTTCGGGGCCTTGTATATCTGACTAAGGGGTGTGGGCTTTGCTCATTGTTGAAGGCCGTACGTTGCACCTATAGGGTGCATGTCATTTTGTCTCTTGTGGGGAGTTGTTTAATGGGCAATCATACCACATCTTCTTTTTTATATAGACACGGTGACAACTCTTAACAATTATTTATCAAATGTATTAAAATTCAAACGTTGATCTCTTGCTCTCTACTATAATATCAAGTGAAAACAAAACGTTATTTTTGTTCTAATCACAAAATCCTGGATGATAGTTATGGACGATAAGGTGCCCCCTTTTTGAATTATAACAAGACAATGTGAAATGTTAAAAATCATATATGTGTGTGCAGTTTTTCATGTTTAATATAAAAATAAATGTTTAAGATACATGTATGTGTGATAAATACATGTATACATGCACAAGCAATGACTAATGTTTAAGAATCAACATCTTTTCAAAAATATTTGAATGATTGTGTAATGAAATGAAACTTAAGCAGGGATCCAATGCAATGCTCTCGTATCAAGTGCATACAATGATGTCTTGAATCCGAAATGATTTAAAAAAAGTTATAAAGTAATTTAAAAGTCATTACTTAAAATATAATTAAAACAAAAAAAGAACATTTCTAATCTGCTACCAAAGTTGCCAAAGCTAGACAAGGCAATTCTTCTCTCTCGTGTCAACGTTTTGATGCAACTAGCTGTCAGATAACTGCGAGTACTCTCAGATCTGTTCATTGTGTCTTTTGTGTCGGGATGTATAAGTACCTTGCCACGTCCACTTGTTATTTTGTCCATCTGATGAGTTAAGCCTTTTTCAATTGATTTTTAAAGTTCGTTCTTATGTTGTACTGTTTTACCACTGTCCCAGGTTAGGGGTAGGGTTGGGATCCCGCTAACATGTTTAACCCCGCCACATTATTTATGTTTGTGCCTGCCCTAAGTCAGGAGCCTGTTATTCAGTGGTTGTCGTTTGTTTCTGTGTTACATGTTTGTTTTCGTTCATTTCTTTATATAAATAAGGCCGTTAGTTTCTCGTTTGAATTTTTTTTTATTGTCTTATCGGGGTCTTTTATAGCTGACTATGCGGTATGGGCTTTGCTCATTGTTGAAGGCTTTACGGTGACCTATAGTTGTTTAAAATGTCTGTGTCAGTTTGGTCTCTTGTGGACAGTTGTCTCATTGGCAATTATACCACATCTTCTTTTTCATATTTTGACTTTTTGAACATCAATGACTCCTTAAAATTTTGCTAGCACACTATGTAACTAATAGTACATACAGTTAGGATGCATCTTATAGCAACAATGCATTGTATTGAATTTTACCAAATAAAATGGAAAATGGAAATGGGGAATATGTCAAAGAGATAACAACCCGATCATAAAACAGACAACAACTTGAACTCCCACACCCGGAGGCGTCCTTTAGCTGGCCACTAAACAAATATATATACTAGTTCAGTGATAATGGACGTCACAATAACTTCCGAATTATACACAAGAAACTAAAATTAAAAAAGAGTCTCCTGAATTGGGACAGGCGCAAAACATTCGGCGGGGTGAAACATGTTTTTTGAGATTTCAACCCTCCCCCTATACCTCTAGCCACGGTAGGAAAACAAACGCACAACAGTAAAAACTTGATTTAAGGGAAGCCAGAGTCCGATGTCAGGAAAAGCCTTCTTGATAATGTGACAAAAATTATTCAGTTACCTTAATGATATTAGGAAGTTCTAAGTGTATCTGTTAGGAAGTCAGCAAATGTTTAAATTCTTTCACTTTCGTTTCTCAATGAAGTACGCTTATTACGGTTGTAATACGGAAAACGATTTCCGAAGTTTTGGTACTGATTCTGATCCTTTCTAGTTGAATATTTTAAAGTACTTGATATTAAATTACTATAGGTGTTATATTTAAACAAACAAACATAACAGTAATATTTTTGTTTAGAGATTATATGCATTTTTACATTGTCATGTGGTATATAATTATAAGGTGACAACGTGATACTGTCCATTTGGACCAGTGACACCTTGGCCCTGAATAAGGACCTTGGGCGCACTATTTCCATATTACCTTTGAATCAAAGAACTGTTAGGCAAATAAGTTAATATTCATACATCTAATTTTGAATTAAGGTTAAGTAACAGCTCCAATTAAGCGTCCCTTGTGTTGTACTCCATTGTCAGGTTAAGGGTTCCATTTTGTATACTTACCGGAAGTAATCTTTTGTTAATTGTTGTGAGGCTTTTATATCTAAGGTTGAATTAGTTCAGGAAACACATTACCATTTGTAAGAGTAAGCCAACGATACACAACAAATCCAAGTAAGTAACCCTGGAACGTATCTACGGGAACATAAATTAACATCTGGGGTGTAGGACCCCCTGCACGTACAATAATACTACGTTCATAAGCATTTTTTAAAAGAGGTCCATGAACAAGATGTTGAATAGTGTATAAATAAACCGTTCGGTTTATTTTTGTTCGTTTCTTTGGCTTTTTTTATAAAAGGAAGTTTGTAGGGATGTAAACATTATCAGGTGCATGGGTATATGTTGAAAAAAAAAGAAACGAAATACATCAAAGGCACAATCAAACTCCTAGATCGAAAATAAACTGATAACTACATGGATCAGAATAAAAAAGACATACTAACAATAGGACACCAGACACAACCTAGAAACTAAAGACCAAGCAACACGAACCCCTCCAAAAATAGGGACCATTTCATGTGCTCCGTAAGGGTATTTGATTGATCTACATTATGCCTTTTAAAACAAATTAACTTATGCACCTTTATAGCATCAACTTATATATATATATACTTTGTATATGGCCTTCCAAATACCGTTTCGATCCCTAACATCACTGAAGAGACATTTATTGTCGAAATCCGGATATGGTGTACTAAAGAAATATTGACACCGAATGTTTGTGGCACAACATCCTGTCCACAAGTTAACAATTTTTTTTTCTGTGACGTATTAAATTTATATTAAGATCCAGTTTGTTACATCTTGTGATCAATTTTATTTGGCAATCGTCAATGGCAGTCAGCAGGGTTAAAGAACATCAGTTGTTCGACCTGTTAGTCAAATGCGTTTTGTTTAAATATACTTTTTCACTCTTTTGGTCTTTTGGAAAATGTTGTTTGTGCTGTTTTTAGACCCTTCTACAACGAAATTTGTTTGACATGCACATGTATAAAAATTGCGGTTTTTATCCAACGCAGTCATAGGTTTGAACGTAGTTTTCAATTTAGACTCGTATATATATATATATATATATATGTATGAGTTTCACGCTTCATTGAAGACCTATTGGTGATCTTCTGTTGTCGTCTGTTCTATGGTCGGGTTAACTGTTGTTGTCTTTTTGACACATTCCCCATTTCCATTCTTAATTTTATCCCAGGGGGGGGGGGGGGGGCATTTGCTAGTCATCACGAACCATTCTGCAAGATATGTTATGACTTTACTAACACAGAACCAATAAACATAATGCAATTAAAAGTGGAGTCGGATGAACCTGCACGAGCGGGGTTCGAACTCAAAACGTCAGTGTCGAATGACTAATGATTATAGTAGTAGATCTATAAAGACCGCTTGGCCACCGAGGCACCTTGGAATGAAATGTAAACATAAATGTCGCGCTCCATAAAAAAATACGACCATTGTCATACAAAAACATCGCATGTATGTTCCAGTACGATACGTTACTTTGATTGACGGATCAGTGCAACTGCACACTTTTAGATATGCCAGACTCATTTCAACCATATCCATGATATAGGAAGAGTAACTGGAGCTAATTTCAGTCCACACGCCCATGCCTATACCTGCAATTGCCAGGTTTTGCACTAACCAGTTGGTGATCAAACTCGGGTACATTTGCCACATTCAGCAATCAAGATCGTAGCGTATTGATACATTTCAGTCAAATAAAAACAATTTCACATCAAAGACACAGTTCTATCCCTTCTATGATGACCCATGTCAGTGTGTAGTTTCTCTTATAGGGTCGAAGCATGAACATCGGATAATCATCATTTGATGTCAATCCAATGAAGTCCACCATCTTTCAAATTCAAATGGTTAACTGTCAAAAAAGTTGATTTTGTTCCAACAGTCTTTCTTGGTGGTTTCTGTTTGATTTTGAACTATTCCATAACATTACTTGTATTCATATCGTCAGTTTCATTTCATTCACCCATCTTACTAGTGCTGGCTGATTCCCCTTGAATCTAGGTCATCAAGTATCACATCAGGTGAACGAGTCTGTGATTCGACATTTGAAAGTACATCAGATTTACATATAGCTTGTATTGTCTAAATGGTAATTGTTATCGGCACTTGCAACACCATTTATCCGTCTAGTCTATACTGCATATCAAATTGTAATGTTGTAATTGCTTCCAATCAGTGGGTCATGTTGTATTCATATTGGCGGTAGTCAAAATATACGTTACCCGATTGTTGTCGGTGAAAGCTGTAAACTGTAGATGATCGAGACCAATATATATGAAACCAACACTTTAAGAAGGAAATCAGATCTTATTGGACCGAAATTAAAGCTAAAAGAAAACAACGAACCACGAATGTTATTGATGATTACACGATTCTGAACCCCCAACTCCTGGCATAGTAAAGTTTAAAGTTACTCCCTTACACGCATCAGTCATTCGTAATGGTATCAGTGCAAAGTGTGTCAATAGCACACGTGATATCAACTCTAGTTGCCATTCGTAATGGTATCAGTGCTATGTTCCATATGAATGACTCTAAACATTTTGCATGGAAACAACTCTAGATAGCATTTTTTTTAATTAATCAAGTATATTTAACCCAGTTAAAGCATTGGTTCATAATACAGTAACATTCTCTTGTCCTGATAATTTATTTATGTAGTACTAGTATTCGTCCTTGATATTAAACAAAAGGATCGGCATCACCATCGTTGACAAAGCAATAAAAACATCAAAGATATACCTTTTGATATTTTGAAATTCATGGTCTTTTCAACCCATTATTATAAATTATTTTTCATAAACGTTCTTATTTCAAATGTTTTAATGATCAATATACTTTTGCTCTTTCGATGTAACAAAACCTGTTGCATTATAAAAATGGAACAACACTTGATGTAGAATATGTTAAGAAGTTGTTTATTAATGAAATGTCACAAAACTGTAAGACGGCATGTTACTGTAAGCTGGATATTAAATGTGTCAGTGTGTAAACATTTGTACTCACATACCCATGTTCTAAATATTTGTACAATTAGGTGAAATTATATCAATAATTAGTTCATACCAAAGGAAAGAAAAGTACTAGTGGAGATAAGAAAAGAGAGAAGGCTTGAAAGGTTTGTCTTTCCATCAATAATGTCTTCCAGAAGCGTCCTTCAATGTGTTCAACTAACTGGCATTACTATGAACCTATTATTTGGAATAATGATGTTAGTAGTTCTTCCAACGAAAGTCTTGAAGTTTGATCACAAACTTTCAAAAAGTTTGTTTCTTGTATTGTATATCGGATTTTTGCATGAGATCTTTGCGTCCATTTCCTGGCTCAAGTCAACTTTTCAGTTTTATGTCAGTGGTTCATTCGTGTTAGATAGCTATACATTCCCAGTCGCCTGTTTCATACTTACACTTGGCGTAGTATTTATGACAGAACTTTCCAAGAAGGAATTGAGGAGAAGAACATTTGTTTTTGGAGTTTACATATCTATGATTTTGCTACTAGCTATCGGAGTGGGAGTTGTTAACAGTTTTAGCAGCCAGCACCACAACGTTGAGTTCTACAAGTCTGGCTTTTCGTTTATTGATGACGAAGTTAAACAAACAGATTTGTCATATGATTTGTTTCTTGTATTGTATATCGGATTTTTGCATGAGATCTTTGCGTCCATTTGTCATTTCTATTCCATCTAATTTCATGTTTTCTTCTTTAAAATGGCAATCTTTTACCAAAAGAATAAAATACCAACAATCAATTTTAATGTATAAAATTGTAAATGGGCTAACACCTGATTACTTAGCAATTCTAAATATTGATGATGTGCAACGCCACAACCTACGATCTGTCTCTAATAATGATCTTTTTGTTCCAAGGCCAAATACAAATTTTTATAAAAAATCTTTTCATTACTCTGCAACCAAAGTATGGAATAATTTACCACTCGAAATAAAAAAATGTCCTAATGTGGAATTATTCAAGAAACATAGTTATAATCATTTTCTTGAAAATTATATGCAAGTCAAATAATTTGTTTTTCTCTAACAAAACTATATCAAATATTGTCATTTATTACCCTTTGTATATTTTAGTGATTGAATTGTTGTATATACTAGTAATATATATTGTAATTTAATGTATCAATGTTAACTGTATGCATGTATTTTGTTTGAGGGCCTCAATGAAAATTAGAATTTTTCTAATTGAGTTACCCTCTTTAAATAAAGAATTTATTATTATTATTATTATTATTATTATATGAGAATATATTGACAAGACTAGTAGCTGTATGGAAATGCAACAGTTCGTTTGTATGTTGTGTATTGGAATATGCTTTAGTTTATGCTCCTGTCTCTTTTATTCTGCTCTGGAACGATAAGAAATGTGTGACCAGTCGTCAAGGTAACTTAGTAAATTAAACAAACTGATTGACACATTAAATTTGTTCAATTTAACCAATGTTATTGAATTACCTACTAGAGTAACGGACCATAGTAGCACTCTGCTGGATCCGATTATTATTAGTGACTCTATGTCATGTTCCTTTTCAAATGTTCTAAAAACTCCATCTGCAATTAGTGATCATGATGCACCTGTTGCATTTCTCGAATGTCCAATGTCCGATTTTAAATCTTTTAAAAGAGAAGTATGGCTATACGATCGGGCTGATAAAGCCAAATTTGCTAAGAAATTAGACGAAATAGACTGGAATACCATGCTTCCCGAAAGTAAAACCACTAATGAGATGTGTGAATGTTTTACAATAGAATTTTTGAAAATAGCTAAAAAATGCATCCCTACTAAAATAGTAACAGTACGACATAATGACAAACACTGGTTCAATAATGACATAAGACGTGAAATTCGAATCCGAGACAGATTAAGGAAAAAAGCGATTAAATATAATTGTGAAAATAATACTATGAAGTACAAAAAACAACGAAATAAGGTAAATAATATGAAAAAAATCGCCAAAGAAAATTTTGAAACAAATTTGGACTGTCTAATATCAAAACAACCCTCAAACTCAAAAACGTATTGGAAATTAATGAAAACGTTAATTAAATCCAAAAAAGGTTCAGAAACCATACCCCTCTCCAAAATATTATAAATGATAATGAACTGAATGATACTGTATATGAAGATGAGGAGAAATGTAATTTGTTGAACAAATATTTTAGTATGATTTCAA
Source organism: Mytilus edulis (assembly GCA_019925275.1). Lineage (NCBI taxonomy): Eukaryota > Metazoa > Mollusca > Bivalvia > Mytilida > Mytilidae > Mytilus > Mytilus edulis. The sequence goes on along the minus strand of CM034358.1, from coordinate 69,125,811 downwards.
AACTAGATGAAGATCATGTTGATTTGCCCGAATTTGATACAAAAACTAATAGTAAGTTTTCAGATATTCAAGTAAATATAAAAGAAATAATAGATATTATTCAGATATTAGATCCAAACAAAGCATCTGGTCCTGATGTGATCAGTCATAAGATGCTAAAGCTATGTCCAGAAAAGGTAGCAGTTCCACTCCATATTATATTTAATAAATCCTTAAGAGAGGGAATATACCCAACTAGCTGAAAGATAGCAAATCTGATACCCATTTTCAAAAAGGGAGATTCATCTTTGCCATCAAATTATAGACCGATATCCTTAATAAGTTGTGTAGGAAAAGTTATGGAAAGAGTTGTGTTTAAGCACTTATACAATCATTTAAAAGCTAATAAATTAATTTATGAGTATCAATCAGGATTCTCCCTAAAAATTCAACTGTTCATCAACTCTTAGAAATATATAATTGCATATTAAACTCCTTGGAAAAAAAAGATATAAATTGTTTTGTATTCTGTGACTTCTCTAAAGCTTTCGACAAAGTTTGGCATAGGGGTCTTATATATAAAATGAAAGCTTATGGTGTTGACGGAAACGTATTGAATTGGTTTCAGGATTATCTACACGACAGAAAACAGAGAGTAGTATTAAATAACTCGTCTTCTTCCTTCTGTAATGTCTCAGCTGGTGTCCCCCAGGGATCAGTTCTGGGCCCTCTTCTCTTTGTCTTGTATATTAATGATATTGCTGATAAGCTTACTTCACTGTGTCGGCTATTTGCTGACGACACATCATTCAACTATTCTGGTAACGATGGAGAACAGATTAGATCTGTTATTGATCGCGACTTGAAAGAGCTGGATGTTTGGTCTTCTAAATGGCTTATGTCATTTAACCCAGATAAAACCGAAATTATGATTTTTTCAAATATTGAGACTCCAGACCTCAGCTTTTCCTTAAATGGTAAAAATATACCTTTAAGTACATCTCATAAGCACCTGGGAGTTAATTTCAGTAGTGACGCAAAATGGAACAATCATATTGAAAGTATAATTACAAGTGTAAAGAAACACTTAAATGTATTACGTAAACTTAAATATCGATTATCTCGAAATAATTTAGAAAAACTATACTTAGTTTTTATAAGACCCATTTTCGAATATGCCACGGAAGTGTGGGATAATTGTGGAATAGGCTACTCAAATAAATTAGAAAATTTACAATTAGAGGCCGCAAGAATAGTAACAGGTCTACCAATATTTACAAAAACTGAAACTTTATATTCTGAGGTTGGCTGGGAATCTCTTTTTGAAAGAAGAAGGAGAAGAGAATTACAGATTTTTTATAACATGAACCAAAAGCATGCACCAGAATATCTTTGTAATCTAGTACCTCCTTGTGTACAAAGTACAACCAACTACCCGTTGCGAAATGGTCATGATATTATTGCTCCATTTTGTAGACTTTCCCTTACTACTGAATCGTTTATTCCCTCTACTATACGTGAATGGAATAAACTTGATCCAAAAATTCGCAGTGTCGACTCTATTTCTAAATTTAAGAAAGAATTAAAAAACGATAGTCTAGTATGTAAAATTGAAACGTTTTATTTGTACGGCCCAAGGAAATTAAATATTATCTTAACGCAATTGCGATGTTCCGCTTCACCATTGAACAATGACCTATTTAGAGCTAACATTATAAATGATCCTTCTTGTCATTGTGGGTCCGATATTGAGGATGTCTACCATTACTTCTTCGTTTGCCCAAAATACACATTATGTAGGAAAAACTTATTCGATAACCTTAACTGGCTATCTGAAAACTTTGTTTTAGATACAAAACTATTAATTTGCGGACACTTGGAACTCTCGAACGAACAAAATATTCAAATTTTCAAACAAGTTCAGAATTACATAAAAAGGTCAAACAGATTTCTTATGCCTTGATAGAGCGTTATTATTATTGCTGTCACAGGACGTCATCGTTGTCATCAATCCACAAGTCATCGTCACAGAGGTATACGATTTTTCAAACTTTCTTTTTCCTTTTTTACTTTGTCTCCTCTTTGTTCACCTATGAAAGCTAGTATTATATTGTATAAACTGTTTGTTTTATATGCATGTCCATTATATTATACTGTTATTGTAACTTTATATTGTATTATGGAAAAGACTTCATAAGTATGATTTACTTGTGTCTAATCCATTTTGCTTTAATTCAGCAAATAAAATATGTTTAAACTAAACTAGTAAATTAGACCGTATTGACATGAATATCAATAATTTGGTCATTTTAATAAATTTACTGTTACAAAACTATGAATGTTTTGAAAAACTAAGTATTTTCTTATCCCAGGCATAGATTACCTTAGCCGTATTTGGCACAACTTTTTGGAATTTTGGATCCTCAATGCTCTTCAACTTTGTACTTATTTTGCTTTATAAATATTTTGATATAAGCGTCACTGATGAGTCTTATGTAGACGAAACGCGCGTCTGACATACTAAATTATAATCCTGGTACCTTTGAAAACTGTTTGTAGGGAGTTCCGATTATTCTAATCAGTCTTATTGATGTTTTTATTTTTTTCAGACGGTATAGAAATATGTGATGATATACTCGCAGTTGATTAATACTTTTAAGTTTTTTGTATACATATGAGACCAATCAGAACACAGGAAACAGAAACTGCACTCTCTTTGAATTCTTAATTGTAGTTCCTGTATTAAGAAACGATACATATGTACAGATCGTTTGAATAATTTATCTGTAAATGTTATTAATCTAATATAAATATGGGAAGATCTTTGCATATTCTCCATTACGGTTATAACATGAATTTTAGTTTTTTAATAGTTAACTAAAAAGCTTGAATTGGCATCCAGTTTTAATAGGGTCCTATGTAGTTTGGCATTATCATGCTTATGATTTCCCCATGCTGCTATTGCATCCTTACGCTAAATCTGATAGAGCTATAATGATTGATATTTCAGACTAAAGGGAAATCGTATAAAAAAGATGTGGGGTATGATTACCAATGAGACAACTCTTCAAAAGATACCAAATGACAAAGAAATGAACATCTATATGTTGATGAATGGCCTTCATCAATTAAGAAAGCCTGTACCGCACAAAATCATCTACAAAAGGTCCGGGAAAGACAATCGTAAATCATTTAGAACGAAAAAAAATAACGGACTAATTAATGTAAAAAAAACCCGAATAAAACAACAAACAATCATTATTTTACAGGCTTCTGACTTTGGACAGGCACATACATACAGAATGTGACGGGGTTTATGTTTGTATTCGTATACATGAAATTGGATTTCAGTAAATTGGAATTCTTGTTGAAAAGTTCTTTGTGTCTATACTCTACTTTAGAATGGAAAAGGATATTGTATCAAAGAAACATCAACCCCAAAAAAAGCAGAAAACATGCCAAGGTTACCAATGTTTTTTTTTTATGTGAAAAGTACCAATCTGAAAATTCAGGCCTTTTCCAGTGATAATTTGAACAGCTGGAAAATTGCGCTCACGGGAAGAAAGCGACGGCGGAGTCAACGATTGTACAACTATGTGACTATGACGTTTTAATAGGACCAGTTTGCGATGAAGAGACTTACATAATTTGTTTTAATTCGATTTATGTAGGTCAAAAAAAAAAAACATGTTGCCGTCATGCTTATCAATAACAGTCATTATTTTTGCGCCTGTCCCAAGTCAGGAGCCTCTGGCCTTTGTTAGTCTTGTATTATTTTTATATTAGTTTCTTGTGTACAATTTGGAAATTAGTATGGCGTTCATTCAAGTTCACTGAACTAGTATATATTTGTTTAGGGGCCAGCTGAAGGACGCCTCCGGGTGCGGGAATTTCTCGCTACATTGAAGACCTGTTGGTGACCTTCTGCTGTTGTTTTTTATTTGGTCGGGTTGTTGTCTCTTTGACACATTCCCCATTTCCATTCTCAATTTTATTAACCAGTAATTATATCTAATATGTTTAGGATCGATATGCATATAGTCGAGAGGCATTCATGACCAAAAATCCTAAATATTTTGCCAAATACAGCTAAGGTTATCTTTTCCTGAGACAGAAAAGCATTTACGAAAAATCAATTTTTTTGTTAACAGTTAATTTATATCTATGATAATTCATGTCAATACAGAGATGCTGACTACTGGGCTAGTGTTAGCCTGAAATAAAACTCCACCAGCAAATCCATCTTATATTTTCATGCTGATAATAGATACATGTTACTCTTTATTCGTTATATGCAGACTAAAATATACACAGAATGGAATATGTTGATACATTAACCCATCATAAATTTAGAACGCCTAACAATCGTTTAGTATACAAAGGACTTATCATTAGAGAAAAACTCAAAACGGACAAACAAATTATAGTCTATGCTAATCTAATGCTAATTTTGATGTTATATTTCACATGGCCACAATGTGCGAGGTTTGGCATGCCACAAAACCAGATTCAACCCACCATTTTTTCCTTTAACAATGTCCTGTACCAAGTCAGGAATATGGCCATTGTTATATTATAGTTCGTAACTGTGTGTGTTAAATTGTAACGTTGCGTCGATTGTTTTCTCTTATTTTTAGAGTGTAAATTCACATTGCGATGAGACGTGTCACGGTACTTGTCTATCCCAAATTCATGTATTTGGTTTGATGTTATATTTGTTATTCTCGTGGGATTTTGTCTGATGCTCGGTCCGTTTCTGTGTGTGTTACATTTTAGTGATATGTCGTTGTTCTCCTCTAATATTTAATGCGTTTCCCTCGGTTTTAGTTTGTTACCCCGATTTTGTTTTTGTCCATGGATTTATGAGTTTTAAACAGCGGTATACTTCTGTTGCCTTTATTTATCATGATTGTCTCTTTCAGACCAGCACCACCAGCAGTGTATGACGTGTGACAATAATATGATGGTACAACGGTACATCCTAGTGTTAATGATGTTTGTGATTTGGCTCTTGAGACCAATTAGTTGGATTATCAACTTCCGGTACAGCTTTTTGTCACAAGATATAATTCCAAGTATAACAATGTTCATTGTGTATATCTCTATAGTATACTTTGGCATTTTCTACAACAAGGAATTTTGAAGAACGATTATATTCATTACGATAGCTGTAACAACAAAATAAATGAATTTCTTGAACCAGAAAAACAAAACTTAGTAAAACCGATATTTACGTCAACACTATGAATAGATTTTTATAAATAAAACACAATGATAAAGATAGTATTATCATAATTTTCGTTTTATTCACAATGTCCGAGTTTGTTGCTTAGAACTTGTTGATGTTGTTGTGTATTTCATATATAAACAAGACCAATATCGGGTTTGGTTCTGCTTTGTTACATGTGAAAGAGAGGCGAAAGTTCCAAAGAAATATTCAAATTGATTAAGTTTGTAATACAATGCATTTGTGCCTCCCTGTGTTACATGTCATCTGTCACCCACGAACCATCTGATGGATTATTCATGAATTAAAAAAGGCTGTCAAAATTACAGTAAACCTAGCACTTTTGTAACTATAATTCATATACTCAGCCCTTGTAGAAAAAGAACCAATGGTCTATTTTCACAACCCTTTTCTAACCATATCCAGTAATTTACTCTTTAGAAGATAGAGTTACTAGCATTCATAATTCGCAGTTTCAGAAGCTAATGCATCCTGGGTAATATTTTCAAAAGTATACACCAAAACGTCCTGATTGGTTAAATTTCATAAACAATGGATATTTAACCAATGACGTGATGTTATTTTCAGTTTGGGGTACGAACAATGAAATTACTGATAATGATTATTTATGGATTAAAACAGGCTGTCAAAACAAAAGTAAACCTGGTATAAGTGTTAATTTCAAGTGAAGAGAACAACCATACATTGTCTAATGCATAAATTCTATTTGTCCCCATCTCAAATATGCATGAAAGTGTACATTAAATCCCTATTCTTCTTGTTTCTCAAGTCTTGTACAAATATTGTTAATGATCCTTCAAACAAGTTTAACTCTGCCACATTCTGTATGTGCCTGTCTTTGTAAGTGAGGGCCTGTTATTTAGAGGTTGATGTTTGTTAGAGAATAATTGTGTTTTTAGAACATAAATCAGGACTTTAGTTTTCTTGATTGAATTGTTTTACATTTGTCATATTGGACATTTTGTAACTTACTTGGTGGTATTTGTTTTACTCCTTGCTGAGGGTGGTAAGGTGATCTATAGTTCTTTAAAATTTCTGTGTCTTTTGGTCTCGTATGGAGGGTTGTCTCATTAGCAGTCTTACCACATCCTTTTTTATATATTGAATACATTTATAAGTGTCAATTCTAAAGGAAGAGAACCAGCATCAGTGATCTCCTAAGGGCTTTTTGCATCATGGTAACATATACTATAGATATTCATTTCTTGAATGTGATGCTATCTGACTTTAATTTGATCATGGATTGATATGGATGTGATGCTATAGTTTTTATAAACAAGATGGTATTTCAAATTTCCTTGTTAACCAGGATGCTAAATGAAATTAGCAGATTTAATGTATATTGTCGCAAACAATACATTTTATCTGTCTACGTCTGAAAAACCCATGAACTTGTCCAGTTATGCTGCCTATTTCTCAGTCTAGTGTTTCATATTTTTAAGCAATATAAAGTTATTTTTAACATAAGACATGAATATTATCAGGACATTTGCAAAACAAGCATTTCCATACAATTAACCAGACATTTTGCTTATGGGTAAAATAACAATAATAAATATACATTCTTTATAAATGTATAATAATTCAACAATCAACAGAGCATTTTCTAAACCAGAAATAAAAATCTGAAGGTTTTTGGAGATTAAAAGGACTTTCAGTTTTCAAACTTCTGCCGTCAACACAATCTGACAATATACACTGTTTGCTTTCTTCATTATAACACATATCATTAATTGAACAGTTTTTATCATCCTTATCAGAACATGCAGTATTTCTGCTTTGAGGCCTAGGTAAATCCAATGCTGTTTCATTTTTTGGCACTATATCAAATTTTGCATTATTACAGGTTGTACATATGTCATGCTCAGAACACACCAATGAATTATGATTTTCTTTAGGTTTGGTTTTATCACTAATTAAAGTTTCATCTCCTTTTGAATTACAGCTTTCATGTTCCTTGTGTAACTCAGACAAACTTAAGCACTCTGTTTGTTCAGATAAAACATGTTGTTTCTGACCACAGCTGTGACTGCAACCGTTACACAAATTTGACTGAGAAAATGAAGTGTCCTGTCCATCTATAGAACTGTCTATTAAAATCTCTTTGGTTTGAGGATCAGCCTCCCCCTGGAATAAAATACTAAAATTAATGTCATGGTAAAAGTACATAAAATAATTGCATTAAAACTTGGGTTCTAATTTTTTAGTGGATTGAGATATTTTTGTGTACATTTGATTTCTGAATTTTTGGTCAAGCCTCCACACAACCCTATAGAATTATGTACTGCATTTAACTCTGTAGTTTACCCTTACATATATCTACTACGGGGGCCTCATTGGGACTCCCTACTATATGTACTAGATTATAATAATTGATAACTCATAAATACTGATGAATCCTCAGTATAGTCTAAGATACATGAATATCTTTTATTGATTTAAATAAGGAACTACTTGAAATGTTTTTATTATTATGACAAATGTGACAGGATAGTATTTGCAATAATTTAAATATGCATTTTGATTTTTTTTTATAAGAACATGATGAATGGCGTGGGTTCTTTTCAGTATAGCAGAAATAACAGGTGAAACTGTGAGCTACTGCTCACTGCAAGTGGATAATTTTAATAGTGTAAAAATATGCAAGTAATCTGTTCACAGGAAGTTGTAGAGTGATGAATCTGAAAATGCATCACACGGTATAGCTGACTTAAATAAACCCTGAAACCAACTTTCAGAAATCCTTGTATTGTAGTTCCTAAGAAAAATGTGACGAAAATTTTCAACTTAGCTATCATGTGTAAAATCATACAAGTGTTGGGTAAACAGGAAGTTGTCCAGTGATAAATCTGAAAACGCATCACACGGTATAGCAGACTTATATGAACCCTGAAACCATATTTTAGAAATCCTTGTATTGTAGTTCCTGAAAAAAATTGTGACAAAAATATTCATGGGACGGACATACTAACGGAATGTTGGATGGACTGACAGACTGAAAGATGGATGGATGGACAGACAGAGGTAAAACAGTATACCCCCCTTTTTCAAAGCATAGGTATTATTCAAAGGGTATAATAATAATCACATTGGATTTTCCAATATTTTGTCCTGGAGCATCAATGAAGAGACACCATGTGTTGAAATATGCAACTGGTGAAGAAAAATTAATACTTTTAAAATATGAGTGATAGTACCTTCACACAGGCCATCTTACTGTGTAGAACTGTACCACAAGCTTGAGTATATTTCTGGAACTTCACCAATGTTTCTACCATCTGTATATCTATATCTGGTACCCCCATATCACTAAGTAACCAGTTCAAATGTTCCCTGTCAAAATGTTTCAAGGGACAGCCTCCTACTTCTCCTGTAAATGGTGTGAAATTCTGAAATTATAAATAGATTTATTTTCAAGATTGACTTATCTTAGATTGTATTGTGAAAATGACAACATGTTCAACAAATAACAAATTTTCTAAAGGCTTTGTACAGATATATTGTCAAAACCATGAACCCAATTATCCATGTTTTTTCAATCTGTTACATACTTGTTTTTAATTTGTTACATATTTGTTTGACACCTGAGTAACAAACATGTTATTCTGCATTTAAATCTGTATTTTAAGGAGGTAGACCTAGGTTAAGGGAAATAACTCTTAAAATCATCAGTACGTTTATGTCAACCATTTTTTAAGAATATATTCTAAGCTTCTAGGTTACATAGATTATTTTCAATCTGTTTCAGGTAAATGCTTAAAATACATGGATGAACTTGACTTTTACAAACGCTTAACTGATTTAAAGAGTTATCTCCCTGAACCAAGGTCTACCCCCTTAAAAACAATGTACATTTTATTGTTATGCACCAAAAATTACAGTTAAGGTTATTTTATAGCTCTATATTTTTACCATTTTTTTTATCATAAACAACAAACTTTAGGTACCCCGATTTCAACACTCATAACACAAATATGAAAATCTGTAATCTTACAAATAGCAAATACATTGAATCATCATGATCATAAAGTTTATTCCAAAATTAAATGTAGGGGCTCAATGCACTTTTTTCCCATATAGAAGAGGAAAAAGAAGAATTAAAGTGCAACCTGAATAAACAAATAAATAAGTGGATCAAAATACAAAACAATCAGCCAGCCAAATAGGCTTACAATGCATTTTCTGATAATAATGGTCTATTCTGAATCATGAATTAAAAATTTATGCTTCTTTTGTGGAAACTGGTTTGAAATACCCCTATACATCAACATTATATGACTCCCAACCCCCGAACAATTAATTATGGAACAGACAAGACAGAAAAAGGAATTGCTTCTATTGCATGTCTGAAACTTCTGCATGGATTTAAATCATTGGATATATGTGTTTCAAAAGTAGGAGTTCGAAAAACCAGGAATAAATTTAGAGAAGCGTAAACATCAATTTTCATCCTTTCCATCCCCATTTTTTTAGTATTATTTTAATATATGGACAACATACCTTAACTTTACCTGACATTGGCATGTAGATGTAATGAAACAACTATTCAAAATCCAAGATTCAAGAAAAAAACTTGTATAACTTAACTATTTCCACAGATTGTCATTTTTAACAATTGAAATGATTGATTTAAGACGTTAAGAACCCTACAAAACAGTGACAAAATCATCTTTATTTCGTATCTGAATGTTCCAAAATCAATCAAAGTTTTATACAGTGTACATGAATGATCCTAGGCTCTGTGTTGAAGATCGTACCTTGAACTATAGTGGTTTACTTTTATAAATTGTGACTTGGATGGCCATAGAGAACTGTCTAATTGGCACTCATACCACATCTTCCTTTATCTATGTACATGTATGTATGCAATTTTGACGTTTCATAATCTTATATCTTATGCATTCTGGGTATTATTTCCAAAAGCGTACACCAAAACGTTAGGATTTGTTAAAAACATACTTATCAATAGAAATTCAATCAATGGTGTAAAGTTATTTTCATTTTGGTGTACAAACAATGAGAATACCCTTAGTCCTTCAGATTCTGAAAAGGCGAATTTTTTTATTATTTTTTTAATGTGGGGTGTTTGTAAACATGAAACTTCATACATGTACATGCATATATTTGAGAAATGATAATTTAACAAGAATGTGTCCATAGCACACGAATGACACACTTGCACTATCATTTTCTTGGTTCAGTGGAATTTGAAAAGGGGGTAAAAACTCTAATGGTTTGGCAATTAAATTAGAAATGTCATATAATAAGGGACATGTTTACTAAGTTTATAGTTGATTGGACTTCAACTTCATCAAAAACTACCTTGACCAAAAACTTTAACCTGAAGCGGGACAGACCGATGTAGAGATGGACGGATGCAGAGACTGAAAAACATAATGCCTATAAATGGCGCATAAAAAGTTCATCACCTGAAGTGAGTTACAGCAATGAACTCTGTAGTTAATGTGAGACCCCTCTAATCCATACAAGTGACGGATATTATATACATAACGTTTCTCATTGTCTTTCCAATTTTGATGGCAGCCATCTTTGTTGTCAACATCAATAGAGTATTCTTTTCTCCAGTACATAAGAGCTTCATGAATTGGCATTCCAATCTCTTTTAAAAACAATGTCAGCTGAATCTTAAAAAATAAAATTACAGTTTTAAGAAGTTAGAATTTTCTTTGTACTAGCTTCTTTCTGTGACATTTATTAGATTTTAATGTATACATGGGTATGAATCTTGATGATATATATAGATTGTAAAGTAATTGATAAAAACACCAAAGAAGTCTAATATGTGTGGATTTTTCTTTGTAAAATGGTCATTTCAACATACATCTATTTTGTTTAAATATATTCAGGATATTTGCACTGTATATATAACCACAGCATGCATATAGATCTAGATGTTTCTAAGTGATGAAATTTATAATTTTCTATCTTAAAACAAACTTGGCTGTTGTGTTATGAGGGGGGATAGGACCTTTATCAGGACTCCAGGATCGGGTGTTTTAAAGCTCGGGATTTCGGGATTGACCCTTTCGGGATCCGGGAATTCTTTTTTCGAAATTTCGGGACCTCAGGATTTCGTATTTTTACGCCCGGGATTTCAGGACCAGAACCCCCTCCTATTCCCCTCTGTTATGCCTTTATGTAGAAACACATCACAAAGTGAAGTTAGTTTTTTTTATACATGTTGAAGGCCTCACTGTGACATTAAGATGAATAACAACAATACAAGTGTTTTTTTGTTTTTTTTGCTTTTGTGTGGGTTTTTTTTATATGCATTTAGTGATGTTGTATCAAAAACTGGTACACCATATCTATTCTTTCCCATTCCTCTGTCATACATTTCTATCTTCAATGTCATAATATTTATGATGACATTGTATTATATTTCCAAGGAACAGGAAAGACTGACTGCCCATGATGCCATTTTGTAATTCAAAATTTCACATAAAATACATTAAATTCAGAAATTATTGCATGCATTTATTATTGCAATTTTGTCATTTTGGACTAAAATGCAACTGAAAATTTTGCGATATTGAGAAAAATCCTCCTTAATTCATATAAAAAAATCAAAAAGTGAGTTTAATTTATTGCAATATGTAACTTTTTCGCATTTTTCGCAATAATTAAAACATCATAATAATTTCTGAATTTGCAGTAACAAGTAGAAAGTACTTACCCTTGAGTGATGCTTTAATCTATGCCTGTTTTGCAATACTCTTTGTAAGTTGTACATGCATGGTGGGAACAGTTTGGTTTCCCTAGGAACCGTGTCATGTGACAAACTGGTATGAAGATGACTATTTTCAGCAAATGGTCTATATTGTTCCCGTAGTTTTTTCTAAAAAATAATCATTATATAAAATAAGTATTTCAAAGACAGACACTGCTTCGTATATAAAAAAAATGATAGCATATATAAGTTAGGTACATGTAGCTACATGAACCAAAAATCCAGAAAAAATTAAGATTTGTGTCCTTTTTTTTTTTAGATTTATGAGCCGTTTAAAATTTGGCGGGATATGATTTCCACTAGATTTCCCACACATTTAGCATTGGCTCTGTTATTCAGCTAGGGTAAGCAGGGGAATAAATTGTAAGCACTATATGTGGATAAAACTAAATGATAAGAATATCTGACAAAAGGTAAAAAGACAAGATTAGAGAAAATCCTTTAGCCTGTTTAACAACATTATGTAACTGTTTGTATCAATATTTAAACTATGATCAAAGTGAATAGCAGTCTAATTGGCAAGATCTCCTTATTACTGAGTTCTATATTCTTATACATGTTTGTATGTGCAAAAGGAAACACAAAAAAAGAAGTGCTGAAAATCTAAGAAGCTGACAACAAAATGTTTACCTCTACAAATTTTTATTGTGGCCAAATACTAAAATATCAAATGGCTTAAGTTTTCAGTCTTGTATTTTTAGCTGTCAGTCAGGGCTTATATATATATACTAGTAATTTTTAGTTACTAGAAGATGTACAAGTAACTATTACTTTTATAAGTAAAGTTGTAAGATTTCTATTGTATTTTCAAGTTTTGAATTATCTCCCCTTAACCATTTCCCAAAAAGTTACTAATTTCAAATTTTTTTTCTTATGTTTTGGGAGGCCAAAACGTGCCAAATCAGATTTTTTCTGGTTTGCTTATTAATTCTAAACCTTTTATCACAAGAACTAAGCAAAGAAATACATTTGAGAGAAGGAGAAACTATAAGACTTTTCTACTTGTAAAGTAAACACAATCTGAATATCTTTGGAATATAACTTTACTTCTTAAATAATTTCCCTGTACCAGTAAATAGGAAACACTGTATAAGTTATACCCCTGACTAACTGTGGTTTTTCAAACTTTTGGTGTCATCACATTTGAAAATTCTTCACGTACAATAACTTATTACATTCACGTACAATAACTTATTACATTCACGTACAATAACTTATTACATTTAATATGATAATAATTTTTTTTACAATTTTATTCCTTCAAATAAAACAGAGAATATGAATAAGCTTATTGCTATCATTATTAATAGATCTAACAAATACTAATATAATATATTAAGAAATTAAACCTACCACTAATTTAGCAATTAATTTTCTAAATCGAAAATCCACTTGGTCTAACAACCTCTTTTCTTGTGCAATCTTAAGCCCTTCTTTTAAAACTTCTCTAAAAATATCTGTCACAACTTCTCGAAGCTTTGGGAAAGGTACTGCAGCAATGCCATTGGTCAATACAACATGTCTCTTAGCAACCAAATAATATACATTTGAAAATGGAACATAAAAACATTGACTGTCATCTCCCTTTAAATATAATCTAACAACTTTTCTCCAGCTTTTTATCTGTCTGTGAAGCAATTGAAAAATATTTAACAGTTTTGAAATTTTAGACTTAGTTTCCAAGGTAACACAACTAATCATGTTTTCAGTTCTTCTGAACAGCTCTCTCAATTCATCTTCATTCATACATAAAAATCTAAATTCAAACAAAGATGTTTCTGCAGCAACGAGAAAGTCAGCTGTGTCAATGTCTTTACATAAAGCTAGCCTGAACAAAACAAATAATCATATTTAGACATGTAGTATTTACATAATAGAAGAATAAATAGGCAAAATAGTAATTAATATTGGATTATACATGTCTACTGAGGTCCTGTGTTCATCTTCATCTTTAGCTTTTTTCATTTGTATGGCGTAATGTTTGAAATGACTTATTTCTTAAATGTTCAAAACACATTAATAGACTTTTGCGGAATTCTATTTTATTTTGATCTTGTAGATTTCTCCCAGCTCTTGTGCATTAATTCTTTTTCTTATACATCTGAATAAGGATGGAAGTTATGTAGGCTTTTTTTTTTAATTGCAACTTTTTTAAAGAATAAAATCAGTTTAGCATGTGCAAATAAGTTCCAGTACATGTGGATTTTCTTGGTTGTAACATCCTTTATTATGTATATATCTCTGAGTCTGTGCTAAGTATAGATATAGTTAGAACTTTATCACGGTGTTGGTAAAAAAGGGAAATGACTCAAGAACGTCATATTAGAATAGATTATATAAACTCAACATCATCTCCAATACAATTTATTCACCAGTCAAGAAAGTATATATATATATATATATTCATTTTGGGTTTTAAAAATCATTCATAAGTGAAGTATCTGATGATTACATAATAATAATGGATAAGGTATAAAAATAACTTATCTTTTTACTTTAAACATGTTAAACACAATGAAAGATTTTGTTTTGATTAATAAAATTTATTTAACACTTCCTCTTATAAAGCATTTTATCTGTTGAAAATTGAAAATTCATGTACATGTAATGCCGTATCTTCATCATGATTTAAAAAATATTGCAACATGAGGAGAATCTATTCATACATACACCAACCCAAATTTAAAGCAGACTAATTTGACATTAACCAATTCACATACCTCAAAATGAAATGAGATATTGCATCTTTCTTTGTACCATCAATCAAACATTCAGAATCAACAACATTGCCAGCATCATGGACCACATCAAACTGTCTCACCCTGTCATTCCTTGCCTCATAAATCTTTATTAGGAAGTCAAGTCTCTTTTCAGCAAATCTCTCCAAATTTTGCAGCGATATTGTTCCACTAGGTGGTTCTAGGTAAAATGACATGGATAGTATTGTAGATAAACATCAGTGTCATCTATGTCATGTAAGTACAGTTCTAAATCTTGCATCTACTGGTCAGCAAGAACATGGAATTTCTAAAACAACAAAGCTCAGATAATATATATCATGTTTGTATTTTTTAATATGTTCATGCAAATTTGTTGTACTTTATTTTAATTATATAAGACAAAAATCAGAGTGTTACTTTTTACAATCATCAAATATGTTTAGAAATTATTATCAGGTTTTTAAAGATAATATGGTAAGCAGGTAAGTCAAAGAGTTTTTGAAGAGACTGAAACATTTTGGAATCTATCATATATCATTACATCAGAAGGGTAATTTTCACCCTCTCACACACACCTCTGGTACCAAGACCGGAGTTTATATTAAAATGGGTACTTTGAGGGCCTCGGATGGTCAAAATTGTCCCATACTTTGACCAGGAGATCAATCTTCTGATATCTCTCTGGTTTGTCTGTTTCCGCCGAGTGGCCAGGTGATTCGGCTTCCTGCACCATAATAACAGACTTCAATGTGTCCTATCACTCCCTTTGTGTTGGGTGGGGATTGATTGTCCTTGAAATTTGAAAATATTGGCGTACAAATATACATTACTGTTAGTGACACATCCCCATTAATCCTGATTGGGAATGTACATGTATGCGGTTGCCACTGTACCCTCACAGCTATCGAGAGTTCTTCGGATAACGACCGGAGGCATTTACCAGTACATATATACATCATGTACATATACCTGTTCTATGTTGACGCCTCCAAAGTTCCTGCGTTGTATTTATCAATCAAAGATAAACTTTTGTTTATATATAATTTTAATCATATACTCCCCGCATGCAACAGTTCGTAATCTTCAAAATAGTCTTATCTCTTCAATCTTTGTCGTGATGACAGAGTAATCTCTCTTGTGAATTATCCTCTCTTGTAAAATTATTTTCACTAAATAAATGTAGTTTCTCCTTTGTACTTAGATATTGTAGGTGGCGCTTTAAAAATATTATAGAACTATATAAATGTATCACTTGAAAAAAAAATGGTTAATTAGGTTATTGGAATGGCATGAAAAATTAAAAAATATTAAAAATTAAAAGAAATTTGTATTAAATTAAATTATCCACTAAAACGGTTTGTTTCCTCTATGTACTCCGCTAATAGTTCAGTTGACTGATATTTTCTGCATTTGGCAAATTGATTGTTAATAAATCGTCTAAATCTGTTGGAATTTGTCCTGTTATGAAGTATATTTGATGAAATAATTTGTCTCTGGCATCTGAATACAGGTCACATTCAAAAAGGTAGTGTTGTACATTTTCTTTTTCTTTGCAGTGATCACAGGTTTCCGAGTTGATGTGCTGGTTTATTATAAATTGGTATGCATTTAATTTAGAATAACCTGTTCGTAAACTGTTGATTATGTTGTACATTTTTTTTGACGGGTAGTCTTTTTTTACTTTATTTTTAACTTCAGGATGAAATCTGAAATAATGACGTCCAGCATTACTGTTTTCCCATCTGCGTTGCCATTTTTTTGTAACAGAATTTCTAGCTGCTTTTTTTACATTTTGTTTTGTAAACACTATGTCATCAACTGCTAGTCTTATAGATCATATGAAGCTGTAACTGTACATCAGAAGAAGAATCATGCATTTCATGAGCATGTCTCACCTTCCACGAGTTACCTTTGGACAGCAAATACATAAACGTTAATGCTTTATGTTCCGTACTTACTTACTTTATACACATCTTTTAAATTATAAGATTCGTACACATATGTTAAGATGACCGTTTTGTTTTTAAAATTTGGCGCAAAACCTTCAAAATAAAAGAGTTAAAAAACGGAATGATTGATAAGCCTAATAACCAAATGGGTATCTTAAACAGAAAAAAATGCAAACGGCCATCAATTGGCGAATACCACCCTCAAAGTGACTTGCAAACATACAGTAAAACTTGGACCAATAGATAGGGAACAGAGATCTTTTTTTAATCGAGATAGGTGGGTGGGGTTGCTAGACCAAAAATATAAAAATGGATATCATATATTACAAAATTCAGTAGGGTTATCAAGGATATTTTGTTTAGTAAGTATATATATGTATATATGCAGAGACATATATACACATACATACATGATATTATATGTCTCTGGCATATGTGATTTTATTGCATGCCAATAATTATTAAAGACAACATTTCACCATAGACCAAATAATATAGATGTTTTAAATACCTATAGATCACCAAACAGCCTTGCACAATGAGCAAAATTCTGAACCATGAATGAAAATTTTCAACACGCCATCCAAGATTTCAGCGTGTCGACACTAGTCTACTCTACATCTAAATTACAGCACTGATTTTAACTGTACATGGCATATCTCTATTTAACCGTACATACTTGAAGGTTTTTAGCTGTTCACTCACGCTGGAGTATATACACTCAAAAATGACGGTCCACTGACTCCTTGACGGGAAGATAGATAGATTATAGATAAAAGACCAAAGAAATCTCACCAAAAAGAATAGCAAACGTTTAAGACACATATCAAAAACTGAAACATAAATACAAAGAGATACCCTTATGAAACAGATTTGTTTGCCGCAATTAAGTTTGCGGCAAGTCAGCCGCAAGCTTGCGGCAAACAAATTTGTTTGCAAGAAACAAATTCTGATGTTTGCAGGTGTTTGCGGCTAGCGGCAACCATCCGGCAAACATTGCAGCTTTTTGCGGCAAGTTTGCCAGAAATCAATTGTTTACCAGAATATTGTTGGAAACTTTTAAATTGCATATTTGTTTACAAAAGTTTGCAGTAAACTTAAACTAATTTTGATTGCTTACCAAAAGTTTGCCGCAAACTTTACCAGACTAATTTTGATTGCCAAAAGTTTGCAGGAAACTTAACCAGAATATTTATGATTGCCAAAAGTTTGCCGCAAACTACAATCTTTTCCTTGTGGTTTCCATAAGTTTGCAGAAAACATTAGAGTATTTGACTTTAAAAGCAAAGAGATTGTAGAAACTGTTTTCCATTACCTAGTAGCAACGCAAATAGTTTGAATTGTTTTTCATTTATAGGTCCAGTAAAACAGAGTAGATTTTCATTAAAGTAATATTGAAGATGCACGCTATTTGATGAGAAAAACAAGTCCTGAATGACCTAAAAATCAAATGTTTTGACTAGCAAATGACTAGCATGATTAGAAATGCTAATGATACATGTAAAAAACAATACATTTTAAAAATTTAATAAATTGTAATCTATAAATGGGTCATATAAAGTATGCTTCTAAATTAAAATGTTTAGTCTGATTCCAATAAATTAGGAACTTCACATAAAAAGTGATACCCATAACTGCTTTCAAAATCAACATTCACAACAGTAGAAATGATCTTTGAAACATCCGAATTACTAACAAAATGTTTGTTTTTGTGGCTATTTAATGTGGAGAACCTGCACGAATAAAAAGTTTGCATCTAAAATTGATGGCTTGACTTCCTTATATTGTTCTATAACAGAGGCAAATACTAAGTCACAATGACAGATTTTTTTCCTATACAATCAAATTTCTTTACAAGGATAACATATGCAATTATCCCTTTTGAAATTTGTTTTGAAGACGAGTTATAAAATTTAGCAGGAAAGGTATTTCTGACTTGAACTCTAGTATATGCCACTGAATGTAGAATAAATCCTCGATGAGAAATTCTCTTATAAGTAAACACTTTTGATGGTTTACTTAAAAAGGTAAACTATTTACCAAACAAGTCTTCAGTTAGATTGATGTTAGAACCTGCTCCAATGGGACAAAGCCAGAAAGTGTACCAGCAGGAATTTTATGATGCAATTTTTTGTGCTTCATTTTTTCAATAAATTTGAGTATAGTTGGGTCATCTATATTGCGTAGTATGTCCGGCATGTTCTGTAGGACATTTACACTACTTATGATTTGTAGTTTTACATTTTGTGTACCATGGAAAAGTTCCATAAGAACACCATTAATATTCTCAAAAGGAAAGCAAGAATACACACATAACGGTCTAAAATCTTCAACGCACTCTGTCAGATGCAATAAGGAATGCATATTCGATGTCACATATGTTTCTCCATACAAGGATGGAAACATATGAACAAAATAAGACAATAAACTTTGACTCATCTTTAAATCATCGGTAGTAACACAGTCAGTTGACAATAAATAAATGCCTTGTACAAAACAAGCATAATGCATTAGGTATGCTGGTGTAAGTATATCAAACATAACTGGACGTGAATAATAATACAACCACGATCTGAGTTCCGAAGCTTTCCAATATTTAAAATGATCGGACAAAGTTCTTGGAATACGTGTTATGAATGATGGAGGTTTTATTTAAAGTAATCTTTCGTCTATTATTTCCACATATTTCGAGACAGAAAACTTTTGATCACTGAATCCGCTACTTATTCAAAGTTTTATTAATAGTTTTGTTATTCCCAGAAGAACTCAGTGCATATAGTCATACCTTTTCAAAGCCATAAGAAATGATGGCCCTTTAATCCCGTTTGTAGTCTTTTGATCTCTAATAGCAGTAAATGCATGTTCAATACAACTTTAGAATGTTCTTTTTATCAAACTGTGGTTTTGAGGCGTCAACAATTTTCAGTTTATTGGTTTAAAATTGTTTTGACAAACATTTATTCTAATATCATTAAACTTTTATTATACATTCTCATGTATTTATTACAGAAAAGGGTAAAGAAAACAACACGATTCAGCAACCAGGCCCAGCTGATCTCGCTAAAATTGCTCTCAACAATAATGAGGGACATTATGTAACAAGTGTGACTATGTAAGGAAAAATTTCAAATTTACTTTTTTAAGTGAGGGGATGGGACTATCAATCAGCTTTTCATATTTGGTTTGTTTTCAAGTCATATATAATAAATATGTGAAAAATTAATACATCTGATCTCAAATTGAATTTATTTGTATAATTTTGTATATAGTGGGTTGGATTCGTTTAGGGCAGTATCATGTGCTTTAGAGAAAAAGAGAATCTAGGGGAAACAAGTTTTGTATCGATTCGTGTTCCATTGGAATCCAAAAAAATATATAAATGTCAGTTCTAATCGAAATTGAATTAGAATTTAGTGCATATAGAATTATCAGTGTTAAAAACATATATATCATTTATACACTGGGCTATAAAAATGCAGCTGACCATAACTAAAATCTGCAATCCAAATACATCTTTTAACTAAATATACTGGTAGTATTTAATATCTTAAATGTAGTACAATTTGAAGAACTAATTGTTATTAATTTTTTTGGCAGATAATGAATACAGAAACGATACCGGAGGGCTGTGTTCCTTTCTCGAAAGGGCATCCAATATATGTTCCTGTCAGGTGGGCATGGCTGACTGCAACTTAGGGCAGCTTCAAGAGGAAAACAAAATCGTGTTGCTTCAAATTGATGGTGAATGGGGCATCCATGTACTATGAACACATTCTTGTTTCATCATGCTTAACGATATTCATTTGATATTTGTTCTATAGTTTACACCATGACAGGTTAAAGATCAAGAATAGTATTTTGCTCCAATTACATGAAATTTTAACCGGTAAGGGACAATGGTGCCATGCATACTATCATATTACTTGTTTAAAAGCGTTTTAAAGGTCATAAATAATAAAACATACTTTTTAGAAGCAAAATTAATCTGAAGCAAGGGAATAGAGGTAGAATTGATCTATATATAATTGCCTGTATGTTATCTTTTACCTTTTCATGGAACCACTTTTATCTTGTATGATAATATCATTAAATTTTCAAAGTGCGCTAGCACTAATCCTTTTGGTGTTTTGGTTGCTTTTGAATATTAACAAGTGGAGGGTTCTTCATGTTTTAATATTTCAGAGTTTGACTTAATTAAGGGAGAGAAGTGGCTTATGCCATCAGCTAAATAAAGGAAAAATCAGCATGGGTGCAGTTTAATCAAATTGTTTTATTGTCTAGTGAATAAATCATAGATAAAGTTAACACGTGTATGTAACTATATAGGACAAGTCTTTTGTCTTAAAGAGATAAATATAATATTATCGGAGTGGAGATGGAGAACATATCACAGAAATAACAATACTTCCAAAGGTTAAAAAAACTGGTCCCCAAATTGGTCTCAAACACTGCAAGAATATTCAGCACCTGGAGGCAGAATTCAGCTGGCCCCTAAAGAAAAACATGTACTAGTTCAGACTTCAGTGAAAAAAATTGTCATACTTTAATTATAACTGTAAAGCATATAAATAAGTAAAATTAAAAAAATATATACAAGACTAACAACACTGTGTATCATCGCCACCGGAAATTGGGTACTAACGAAGCTGAGAGAAATAGAAAAAAAAGTAAACAAGTTAAGAATTCATTCAATTTAAAGAATTTCCACTCAATTGATGAGGGTGCCGCTTAAGAAATGATTTTCTGATATATAATTCTTTAGATTATTAGGCCGATAAGTACAAGATTAATACAAGATTTTGTGTAATACTCCAAAACTTGTCACTTAGTACCTGAAAATTTCGAGGTCGATCGTCCTTTGTCGCCCCATTCTCAAGATATTTAACTGTTTTTCATTATTTTTCCAGACACGTTTTAAGATTATTATAGTGTGGCATCATATTTACTGAAATTTGTTGTCAAAAACATGTTTTTTTAAAGAATATGGACAAAAACATTGTTTGTTTGTTGTACGGCGAATTGCAGAACGTTGTACGGCGAATTGCAAAATAACAACTTTTGTCTGTACGGCGTCTTGCAATATATTACAATTTTAAGAGGAAATTAATCACTGTTTAGATAATATCAAGTGATGATATTTTGTTGATATCAAAGCTTTATAGGCTTACAAATATACAAAATGTCTTGCTTTTCAACTAATATGAAATATATTCCGTTAATTCAGTTCAGAAGGCCTCAGTCTTTGCCTTTCGATTTTGTACAAAAAGTTTTTTTTCAACCATATTATCCTAAATACATCCATAGATCGTTATACTACTAACGACTGTTGTCTTATTTGTTGTTAGGGTGAAATTTTGTAAGTTCAATAAAATAAACCGTCCATTCATCTTTTGTTGGTGCTAGCTTTTTTTTTTTAGATAAAAACAGTGGAGATGTGGTATGATAGCAAATAAGATAACTATATCCATCAGGATCAAATAAAGTGTATGTAAGCAATTACAAATGTATATGCTATCATACGGCCTTCAACAACGAAAACTCGTACCTTATAGTCGGCTATAAAAAGCATCGACCGAAAAATGTGAAAGGACTCGAGAAAACTAACGGCCTAACTCATAACAAAACAATTTATGAAAACAACAAATAAGATAGAGATGAAGCAACGTCAACCACAGAATTCGGACAGACACATACATTTGTTTAATTATTTAATTTCTGAAATGATTCGTTTGTAAAAAGAAAAATTAAGAAAATACTTTGTTTTCACCGAAAGTTAGGAGAAACAAATCGTGAATTGCATTTCGAATTAATTTTCTTGTCAGTTTCTTTTTGAAAATATGTAATTTGTATACATCTTAAACGCTGTC
The DNA here is from genome assembly GCA_019925275.1 of Mytilus edulis. Taxonomy (NCBI): domain Eukaryota; kingdom Metazoa; phylum Mollusca; class Bivalvia; order Mytilida; family Mytilidae; genus Mytilus; species Mytilus edulis. The sequence continues at coordinate 69,103,297 of CM034358.1, read as the reverse complement.
AAGCAAATGGTATTTCTATCTAATGCATTTTATCTAATGCATAATTAGAAGAGGGTAGGGGGTCAGTTAACATGTTAACAACACCTCGATTTTGGCAAAAACAGTTAACAACAAACTTTAAATGCTGATAAGAGTTAACTGCAACTTTAATTTACCCTTTTTTCCAAACGAACCCGAAAGCAATGAAAAGGTGAAGTGCATATCTTCAATGTATTAAAAAATTTGAAAACCACTGTACAAAGTCGCAGAAATGCCAAGCTCCATAAGGAATCTTTTATAAAGCTGACTAAATTTCAGAATACACACGTAAATACCATATTTTTTTAATGACACATGGACAGACAATTGAACGGATGGAAAATCAGACAGAGCGATTGACTCCAAGAACAAGGACTATGTCATGAATAATCGAAAGGAGGCTTCTTCTGGTTATGGATATTGTTGAGTAAATGTTTTATGTCAATCAGTCGTAGCAAACTTGGGTTATCGTCATGACGTAGGAAAGTGTAACAAACAGATAGAATGAGTGAATACTATAGGGCGCGAACATTATTTTTTTTATGGCGGTGGCTCTTATAAATTATGGTTACACTCAGTCAGGGTATTCATACGACTCATTGCTTACATGATTTTATTAAAAGGAATTACGAAGGTTTACTAAAAAATCAAAAAAATCATCAAAACCAGTGTATAAATCAGAAAGTAACATGTAAGGTGTCACAAGTTGAAGTACCCTTTCATCTCCAAGTCCCAATTAAGAACTCTTAGCTGATATAAAAAAAGCCTTTGTCCATCTTTACATTTCTGAAGTCTTAGACTAGCAAATTTGACATCAATTTGAGAACCAAGTCCTCATTTTTCGGTCTCTTCTACCAGGCCACACTGTTCAGTTATTTTACGCATTGCAAATTGAAAAGGTACTTTATTTTTGAAAATTCCGTCCAGGTACTTTTGGTCAATATAACTTATCAAACATTCCATATACATCTGAATTATTTTCATCATAGGACTGACCAGGGTTTTAGCTGGATAAAAAGTCGCCTTTTCTTTCACGTTTTGGATACATTACAAATAGAAGCCAGAAATAACTACATTGGTTAGACATATAAAGAGGGCCATGAGATATCCCTTAACATGTTTAACACTGCCGCATTTGTTGCACCTGCATGACCCAACTTGAGTCCGTAACCTTTGCTATATAGTCTTGTATTTATTTCATTTTTAAAATTTTGGTTCATTTATATACTTCAAGAAACAAACATTGAACTTCTACCCACTTTTTGTAGTTAAATGATTGCTCACTTAGGAGACAGTGTCAGGTATACCAATACACAGTTACAAGTTTAGTTTCGCATTATGGCCATGGTGAATTTTCTAAATATGAAAGTGTTTGTACAATTGAATTGATTTGTAGATAGTTGAATAATAATATAGCCTTCCTAGTGGATTTATATGAACATTTAGATTGTTTTTAGCATGTTTTATAGGTCATTTTTCAGTTTGACCGTCCATACGTTCCTATCCGTACCGCCTTAGATTTAGAAATTTTGTATTGTTTTTCTACAAAGATGTAAGGCTCGATCTTTTCAATTGAATTTTATGGAAAAACAGAAGAAATGCATATGATTTTTTTACCTCTTGATAGATATATGATTATGGTTTCAGGAAAGCTATAACTCTTATTTATTGAAATTTTCCTTTTGACTAAATTTTTGAGATCTTTGTGACATGTTCAACCCCCTATTTTGCAATATATGGTATCAAATAAATGCTGATTGTTGCCATGGTCACAAAAAAACAGAGATTATATTTCACCATTATTACTATTGGAAATCAAATCTATGGACGATTCTCTTTCCATAAATATACACATGCATAACTCAAATATTACGCCTTATTTATTAGGAAGGACAGGAAAGAGGGTGTTTAAAAATTATGAGTGTCAATTCTAAGTTTTTTCCTATCTGTGAATTGACACCCCTTCCTAGTGCATAATTTTCTCGCTGCGTTGGGTTGTTTCTTCTATTTGGTCGGCCTTCTGTTTCTTTGACATTTTCCTCATTTCAATTCTCAATTTTATCAAGGATTTACTATACTCAAAGATATTTTAAAGACATGTACAGTTACATATATGCTGTTTATGTCACTCCTTTGCGGAAGCAACGAAAAGAAAGAGATGGATAGCAAATTTTAATGTGATTCTTGTAAATAACTGTTAAGATCAGTTAACAGAGAAAACGATGTCAAAAACAGTGAACACTTTAAGTATTAAGTAACAGATAACAGGAATCTCAATTTCAAATAAACAGTTCACAACATTGCAAATTTTAACAAAACAGATTACAGACAATGGGTCGAAAACAGTTAATAGTTTTTAAAATTTATCAGTCAAATAACAATTTTAAACAAATTTAAACCTTGAAAAGGACAAAAACAGTTTAACACAAAAAGGTACCCCACCAAAAAAAAACACCTTAGATATTTGAACTTAATACTTTATTTTCTTTAAAAGGACGGTAAATAACTATTCTAAAATTAGCAAGTTGCCATACAGTTGAAAACCAGTTGCCATACAGTAAATTTGTCAACACTAGCAAGTTGCCGTACCCTAGACTTTATTTTTTATGGTCTATATTCTTTAAAATACATCTTTTTGACAAATAATTTCAATAAATATGATGTCACACTATAATAATCTAAAAACGTGTCTGGAAAAATAATGAAAAACGGATAAATATCTTGAGAATGGGGCGACAGAAGACGATCGACCTCAAAATTCCCGGTACTAAGTGGCAAGTTTTGGAGTATTACACAAAATCTTGTATTAATTTTGTACTTATCGGCCTAATAATTTAAAGAATTATATATCAGAAAATCATTTTTTAAGCGGCACCCTCATCAAATGAGTGGAAATGCTTTAAATTGAATGAATTCTTAACTTGTTTACTTTTTTTCTATTTCTCTCCGCTTCGTTAGTACCCAATTTCCGGTGGCGATGATATACAGTGAACAAAGGCCAGAGGCTCTTTACTTGGCAAAAATGCAGCAGGGTTGAATATGTATAGTGATCGAGATATCATTATGCACAATAAAAGTTTTATAGAAGTCTGATCGAGTCCAATGTCAGAATAGGTATAAAATAAACTAAGCAAAATGTCAATGATACCTAAATTAACAAAGGACATTTAGCAGATTCTGACATATGCATGCCAGCTCCAGAACTCAATTAAACTGATACATGTTTTTTCTTCTTTTCAGCATATGCACTCTCCAAATTGTCCATGGACAATACGGATGTCATTTTTGACCTGAACGCTAAAATAGCAACAATGACAAGAGCAGTTAAAACCAAGAGGGCACCAGAGGCACAACCAGAGGACCAATAAACAATTTTGATAAATAAATTTGCAGTTTCTCCAAATGCTTTCTGTCTTGTGTTCTGTCTTGTGTTGATTACATATAAATTTACCAACCGAATTAGAAATTGAAAGTGAAAGAGTCTTCATTGTCTTCATTTTAACAAATATGTAGTAACTGTGGTATATTCTGTTTTTCAGCTAGTTTTTGACATTTGTTAGCAGAATGTCTAATAGTTATGATACACAGCATATAACTGTATATTGAAAAATTGTTATAACGACTTGTATTGTGAATTAGAGAGATGTCCAAATAATAAGTGTAACTGGTTGTATTTTATAAAGAACGAACTTTTGCTTATTGGTTTAGGTGATGTATGGTATAGCCAAAACCTTATTTGTGACTTGCCTGATGTATATTTTGCTGTCATAAAGCAACGTTTATACGATTGTCTAAAACAAGAACTTGATGCTCAGTTACATATGTCTCCAAAATGTTCTAATTATAAATATATGTTAGATAATTTTTGTCTGCAATTTTATTTATGCAAACCAATTCCAAATGTTTACAAAAAAATGTATAACAAAAATAAGATTAAGTAGCCACAACTTAGTTATAGAAAACGGAAGATTTTATGGTATAACAAGAAATAATAGAATATGTACTTTTTGTAAAAATGATATAGAGGATGAGTTTCATTTCATCCCCAAATGTCCAGGTTTTCAAGGTTTTAGAACAATTTATATTAAGCCATTTTATTGGAAAAAACCGTCGATGTACAAATTTATTAAACTGATGAGTACTAATAATGTAAAAGAATTTTGTAATTTAGGTAAATTTATTTTTAGATCTTTTAAGCTTAGATCCGAAATGTTAAAATAATGTTTGTTTATCATTACAACACCTTCTGCTGTCACATAGTCTGTGTTTATGTATGTATTATATGTTTTATTGATGTTGATATAATTGTATACCTATAGTTTATATAGAATTTGGTAATAAAGATATCTATATACAGCAAGCTAACTGCAAACTTTCCAGAAAATCTAATTTGCATAATAATGTTTGCTGCAAGCTTGTTGGAAACTTCAATATGAATTATCAACTATTATATTATAACTTTATAATACTCTATGTACTTATAAATATATGTTATTATTATTTTGAGGACTCTCAGGAAGATTAGTTTTAACTAATGGGATCATCCTAATAATAATAGTTTTAACTAATGGGATCATCCTAATAATAATAGTTTTAACTAATGGGATCATCCTAATAATAGCGTAATTATAGTTTGTATATATTTTTAAATAGTAATGACCTTCTTAATACTACACAGTCAGGTTTCAGACCTAAAGTTAAAACATTCATGTACTACTGCACTTACTAAATTAGTAGATGAATGGTTAGCAAATATAGATAATGGAGAGATAAACGGAGTTATATTTTTAGATTTAAAGAAAGCTTTTGATCTGGTTAGTCATATAATTTTATTGAAAAAACTTGAATATTATAATGTTTCAAATTGTACACTAGACTGGTTTAAGTCATACTTGTTTGAACGAAGCCAACAAGTTAAGGTCAATAACGTCATGTCTAATACTAAATGCATAAAAACTGGGGTACCACAAGGTTCTATCCTGGGCCCTCTGTTATTTATTTTATATATCAATGATTTACCACTTAATATAGAACATTCATTAATAGATTTATATGCAGATGATTCTACATTACATTGTAAAGGTAATAATTTACTTCAGTTAACTTCTAACCTTCAAAATGATATTCATGTAATTGAAAACTGGTGTTCGCAAAATTGTATGAAATTAAATGCCAAAAAGTGTAAATCAATAATTATTGGTTCGAAACAAAGGCTTTGTTCAACTGGAAACAGTTTAGATATCAATATTTCAAATGAACAAATAGAAAATGTAGATTGTGAAAAACTTCTTGGTTTATATATTGACAAAAACATAAATTGGAATCAGCAGATAGATAAAATGTCATGTACTATATCAAACAGAATCAATTTATTACAAAAGATAAGAAAATATTTACTACGGAAGCGTATATCGGTCACGCGTTATTAGTAATTTCGACGTAAACTTGTGTTATTTTATGAGAATTAATGCTTTATAAGATGATAATATAGGACTATTATACAACGATTATGTCATTATAAATTATAATGTTGCTTTAGTTTACTTTGGGTGTTACTTTATAATATTAAAAACAATTTAATTAAACTGTCGATATTATTATAATTGTAAACCCGTATTATTTTATGAGAATTAATGCTTTATAAGATGATAATATAGGACTATTATATAACGATTATGTCATTATTAATTATAATGTTGCTTTAGTTTTTTTTGGGTGTTTCTTTATAATATTAAAACCAATTTAATTAAACTGTCGAGATTATTATAATTGTAAATTTGTGTTATTTTATGAGAATTAATGCTTTATAAGATGATAGTATCGGACTATTATATAACGATTATGTCTTTATCTTAACTGTGTAAAATATTTCGTATCATCATTACCAGACTCGTCGGTTGTATGTGGATGGACACCCAGATCTCCGTGAATTAACATCACATCCTTACTTCCTCATGTTTACTTTCATAACCATTGTATTGGTAAGAGTATTTAATATTTATTTATATATAGAACTATTAACAAAAAAGACCCATTTTCATAAATTTTAACATGACATTCTCCGTATAGACCAGATGTAGTGTATCTCCATAGTTTACAATGTTCAGGTGATACCCGAAACGCTTCGGAAAATAAAAGTTACGTTTTGCTGCAGGCGAGCGATTACAGGCTCCGTGGAGCCTCTGGTTTAACTTATATATGACCTGAAATAAAAATAAAATCACTTAGCATGCGTGAGTAAATTACTTCAGTGACAAAAGCGAAAATTAAAATTCAAGCTGCTTCCATATCAGATTCTCTCCTTAAGTAACAGCTTGAAGGCAAATATAGCGAGTACCAGTCAATCTATATTTTTAGTACGAGTTTGCGTTTGGATTATTCCGGTTAGAAATAATGGTGGCCATTTCGCATGTTGAGCTTTTGTAACTTTTGTTTTTCATGTTTTTTCATATTTAGCGAAACTGAGAAAGCGACAAACTTTTGCATCAGTTAAATAAAACATAGCCGTTGTGAACTAAAGTGTCTTGGGCTTATAAAAATTAGAACATTATGATGTCTTTAATATTTTTAATTTTAAAATATATAAAATAAGGGATAAAGTAATGGGTCGCTGTTCATCTAAGCTCAAAATCGGCCTTTCAAAAATAGCATAACTTGCTTTTCCATGCGTGACATTCTCACTGGCGTCAACGTGATGATCGTAACTGCAATTACGATCATCCCAATATGGCAGACACAAATATAGGGATATTTTAGAAGGCTGATTTCTCCCCTTTAACAGCTTATTTTCAGATTCGTTTTCTATCAAGAAAAATCTTAATAAGCATTGCCATTGAATGTGTTTTTCATAAATTATTGAAAAACAACCCGAAGAACGAAAATCGAGATTAAAAAAAAGACGATGATGATCGTAACTTCGTCTATAGATGATCGTAACTTTGACTTGTTTTTATAAAAAAGATGATCGTAACTCAAAATTTATGAATGTTTTGTTTTCACTAAATGAACACCCTATTTAGCAGTCACGAAAAAAAATATATCATGATTTTAAAATTAAACAAAGAATAAATGAAAACCGCTATTATAAAAAGAAATAACATAAAGAGATTAGCAGACGTCCTCAATATTATTTTTTTATGAGTAATTTAGTTATAACATTCAAAATGGATTTACGTTGATATGAAGTTGATATAAATATCATTTTCATGATACAGTCTAAGAATACAGTCCAAAACTTTCACTTAAAGTAAAGGAAGGCATGAAGTTACATTATATTGATGACTTTCTATCGGTTTTAAATTGTTGCCTGGCCTTTTTTTTTTCATAATCAAACTATGACTATTAAACATTGCTAGACTACAGAGCCGGACTTAGAGGGAGGGTCAAGGTGCTCGCATCACCTTTTTTGTGGGGGAAAGGAGTAGGTCTGGTAAGGACCGATTTTGGCCTCAAATTTCAGGTTCATCTGACGAATGATTTTGACCACTTTTTAAACACTTAAGTGTCTATTTTATTTGATTCAATTAATTTAAGTGAAAGATTTTAACTGATTTTGTCATTAAAAACGATCCGATTCAAGCTCAAATATGAAAAATCTACCAAATATGCCAAAAAATGCCACTTTTCAGATGTTTTTTGTCAAAGATGAAAGTGGCTGCATCCGTGTTCATCCTCAACCTTTATACATGTTATGTATTATCATAAAATACAACTTACATTTTAATATTAAGGATGAACACGAATGCGGCCACTTTCGTTTTACCCGAAAACCGTCTTAAATTTAACTAAATTGCTAGAATTGTGAAGATTTCAGTGATTTAGCATGACTTAATGGTGCTTGTACCCGACATATGTGCATAGTATTGTCAAAAACAGCCCATATTTATGTAACAGAAGCATTCTACTGTTCAATTAATAAATAAAAGTTTACATTTTAACAATTTTGTAAAACTTCTATATTTTGGGGCCAAAAAGGGGTCTTACCGGGCCTACTCCTTTGCTTGATTGTATAGGGAATCAATGCAGCATGACTGTAGCGGGCCTACTCTTAGGCAGCCAGCCGGCCCCCATCCCTTTATGAAAATCTCTGGATAAGCCACTGGACTACTGTTACCTATATTTACCATGCCCATGGGTTGGCTATTTATATAAAGAAGGAAAAGTTGAAATAGATGGTATACACGTTCATATTAGATTTTTCAAGCTACAAATCCTTATATTTCTACGGTATATGACATGTATTATTGAAGTTGGTCGACGAAGTTGTTTTAAGCAAAACATATCAATAAGGTATCTACCATTTGATTTTTATAAGGGGTGCTGAAATTTAGCCAAAAAGGCAGGACAGGATCCGGAGATTTTAGTAAAAAAAAGGCCGGATGAACATTTTGGCCAAACAAAAAGGCAGGATGACAATTTACGTTAAAAAAAAATCAGGATGAAAAAAAAACGGTTGAAAAAAAAGCAGGACCGAATAGAGTAAAAATAAAAACGCAGGATAGAGATTTCAAAATAAAAAATGCAAGACAAAATAATTCATCCTAGCCCCTCCCCCAAATAAAAATCAAATAGTAGCTCCCTTTATTGACGGTTTCATTGTTTTTTTTTTCATTCAACAGATATGATTGAACTTCTTAATGCTTTATTTTTTCAACCTCTCCTTTAAAAATCGCAAATCTGTTAATAAAAGAAACTATAAAGTCTGAATTCCCCCAAAAATACCAGAACCTCGAAAGGTGCTATTGTCCCTATAAAGTGTAGGGGAGAGAGGGGGATGAAAAAAATTTCCTTTTTTAACAAACTGGTCATTAATATGAACTGTCCAATATCTTATTTATATAAAACATATGAAATCAATATAAAGTTGTTAACCCCCAATGCATTTTAATATTGAACTAGAAAAAAAATAAATACGAAATCTCGAGAAGTCATAACCATTTGTGCACTTACCAATAGGACGTTATCCTCCCCTCAGTGATCGTTCCTTATTATTATAACAAAATCAGCTGATGGCGTACATTTTCTCGCATACTAGACAGCTTAATTTGTCCTTATTTATCAGAAAATGCTTCGTTGGAACAGACAGTTACGATCATCTTAAGTAAAAGTTACGATCATCGTTGATAAAAATAAACAAGAGTTACGATCATCATCGTGATTTTTTGTATCTCGATTTTCATTCTTCTTGTTGCTTTTCCATCCGGTCCGAAAACATATTTCAATGGCAATGCTTATAAAGATGTTTCTTGACATGATACAAATCTGAAAATAAGCTGTTAAAGTGGAGAAATCAGCTTTATAAAATTTCCCTATATTTGTGTCCGCCATATTGGGATGATCGTAACTGCAGTAATGATCATCACGTTGACACCGGTGATTCTGCGCAGTGAACGTCACACTATCTTAAATTGTCCCGAAACCCCTTAACTTACAATGTAACAAGTGTATACTGTTTACTGTCAAATGTGCGTTTTTTGTTTATATTTTCTCGCATGATGTATTTTTTAATGTGAAGTGTTCACTTATTTTACTGAAAAAGAGTATGCACATTGAATTATGTACTCAAGTTTGGTCCAGTGTTATCATTTCAAGCTTCGAGTCAATATTTAAGAAGGAAAAAACCATACATGTATCACATATTAATAGCGGTCATATTTAAACTTTTTCTGTTATTTCTATTGTAGAAAAATGTCTAGTAATTTTCATTGGATTATTGAAAGGCAATACGGTGGAAACCAAAATGAATTTAACCGTTTGATGCAAATTCTGAAATCTTTTTAGATAACAGAGCTTACAAACATTCATTTCCATGATTTCCTGAACACATTTAATGTGTTTTTATTGGTGTCTTAGGGAAGAAAAATGTTATTTTATCGTTAATGTTTTCATGCCAGTTTTGCTGCAGACTTTGACTGAGGTGAAAAGCAGAATATTTCTAGATCTCGCTCAAGGGGTAGTTTTGCATACAGAGGAAGTGCTTGATTTTGATATGCACATACCAGAAACATATTTTTTTCTAAGGACACTGATAGGCATGACATTGCCACCAGATTCAGATCATGATGATGACAGCAATTAAGTTTTGCACCAATTGATTAATATTTTGTGTCATTATCTAATTTACTTTATTATGTTCTCAAAATACTAGACATAGTGTTATATACAAAGAGTATGAAATAAAAAAATATTTATTTTCATGGGTACCAACGAGTTTCCCAAAAGGTTCAATGTTAAACAATTCCCATGTTTCCATGGCAACTGAAGTAATTTCGGATGTTTCTTATACCAATTCCACTGAAACTGCGGCCATTTTTGAATTTCTAACAAAGTAAGGTTCAACTTCTTACAATCCTATATAATTTAAACCCGCCCATATTGACATAATTAAAACTGACCTAACGAATACGCATGCTCATCTTGGCCTTGCATAGAAAGTGCCATGTTTTATAAGAACATGCGTTTTATTGTTGCATTTGTAATGTGTCACGAGGTATACTTGTTCCTAAAGTTGTATTTTGTAATTCGTTTATTTTTTTGATAGAGTTAATTAAGGCATTTTCTATTGATATTTTATAGTGCGTCTTTTCTTGTTGTAATGTTATACTGCTGTATCAGGTTAAAGGTGAAGGGTGAAATATTAATAAGATGTGGTATGAGTGCCAATGAAACATCTCTATCCAAATTATTTTTATACTTCAAGAAATTCGAAATCCACCTTTCAGAAAAATCCAGGCAAAACAATACATGTTGTCTTAGAATTTTAAAAAATAGATTTCCAAATTCCCTCATATACAATGTATAAGTCTTTATATACAAAGAACTAACAAAACTGAGAAAAAAAATCACAATAATATTAGCGCCGTCAAAATAGCCATTGCTATAGAAATATGCTATTTGTCGGCTATAATTAAGATATTTTGATCATAGCCGGCAAAATAGCCACTGCCATGTATTTAACAATGTTTAAAGTTTACAATTATAGGTGAAAACACGTCTTCTGTATAACTGAAAAATTATTACACCAAGGTTTTCGATATCACAAACTTGTCAAAACTTTAAAAAAATTGTATCATCTGTACAAGGACATTATCCGTAAAAACAATTCAACATGCAGACAGCTTATATGCTTAGTTTTTAGTATTTTTACTTAGTTTCGTACGTTGCATTTTCTAACATTAAACTCGGACTTCTCTTGAATTGTATTTTAATTGTACGTATCACTGTATGTTTATTTATTTTACATTGGCTAGAGGTGAAGGGGGAAAGGTTAAGCGCTCAATAAAAATATTTAACCCAGCCGCATTTTGGCGTCTGTTCTATTAAAGTCCGGAACCTCTAGCCTTTGGTAGCAATACACAGTTAGAAGTTTAGTTTCGCATTACGGCCATGGTGGTTTTTTCAAATATGAAAGATTTTGCACAATAAAACCCATTTTAAGATACCGCGTAGCTGATGGTAAAAAATAGCCCTCAAAGTGTGTTTGTGTGATCATCAATATGTGTTAAGTATGTTTTATGGGCCAATTTTGTGTTTGGCAGTCCGCATATTGGTATCCATTCCGGTCATTGGTCCAGAAATAATAGTAATGTTTTTAAACACAGTAAATTACCACGAACTTTTGAACGCAATTTTACGAAAAAAATGAGGCGAAAGACATATGATTTTTCTTTAACATTTTGATAGCTGTATGTAACTTCTCAGAATCTGCGTCATATAATGCCATTGTTCACCTCTTATTTTATTATATGGTACACCGTACACACCATTGTTTGTGTTTCCAATACAAAAACATGGGACTTTGCGGCCGCAGCGGTATACTGTTTGAGCTCTGACATCTAGTTGTAGATATAGTATTAAAATCTGGCATTTGCTATACATTTCTCGTCTAAAAAGCATATAGTTCTGATAATACTTTACTGGAGGGTGGTTTTTTAAAAAAAAGTGCTTGTAAAGTGATGTCTGAGGTGACAGCCGACTACAACTATTTAAAATCTTCCCTATAACACTTTTTCAGCTTATGATTCTTCAATTTTATACCGATTAATATATGTTTTATTCAATAGTTCATGTATAACATGCATACCCACATCTTTCTTTTTTACTACAGGTATATTGACAGACATGACGACTTTTTGGAATACAGATTTTCGCTTCCCGCTGTGGACGCAACACGAGATGAACTAATTGCCTATTACCACAATCTTTTATATACTGCCAGAGAAATAAAAGGGTTTCTACTTTTTGTGCATAACATCATAGTTTCTGAGAAAACAATTTACAGAGTTGTACGGAGGCTAAATCTGTGGAGGAGGTCAAATGAGAGCGATTTACAAGATGTCATTCGATGTATAGTAAGATGTAGAAGCGATGGATTTTCTGAAGTAGGATATCGGTCCATGTGGCAGTTATTAAATAAAAGATGTGGACTTCATGTCACTCAAGAAACGGTGAGATTTGCCCAAATTGCCATTGATAGGGATGGTGTAAATATAAGAGGAAGACATCGACTAAGACGAAGACACTATACGAATAAAGGTCCACATTTTTGTTTGCACGTAGATGGATACGACAAACTTAAACCTTTCGATATCGCGATCCATGGCTGCATTGATGGATTCTCAAATATTATGGTTGAATGCCAGCCACACTAAAACAACCCTCGTTACGTTGCCCAGTATTTTGTAGCATATCTTAAACAATTAAAACGTGTTCCAAGAATGATTAGTTCTGATGCCGGAAACGAAAACGTTATTATAAGAGACATACAAATAGCATTGCGATCGTCACACGGTGATGAAGTAGCAGGACATAGGAGTTTCAGTGTAGGTAGATCAACAAGCAATCAGAGAATAGAGATGTTATGGAGTTTTCTGATGAGATATTTCACATCATACTGGAGAAACCTATTTAGAGATATGGTTGACAGCGGCCAACTGCATAATGCCGATCCAATTCATTTGGAATGTATTCGCTTTTGTTTCATGCCAATAATTCAACATCATTTGATGAGCACATTTATGATTAGTTGGACTTCTCACAGAATTCGTTCACAGAGACAAATTGAGATTCAAACTGGCGTACCGGAAGTGATGTTTTTTTTTCAACCATTTTTATTTGATACTACGGATTATGCTTTCGAAATTCCTTGTGGCCATGGTGTGCTAGACGAGATCGAGTGGGTCTATACACAGCCAATGTTGGAAATAGGCTGTTCTGCGGACTTCATCTGTTTTGTTGAAGAAATAACAGACTTTAACGTGGACGATTTTGATGCAGTGGCCTCTCCTGAGATTTAGCAAAGCAAATTTTTATTGAAATTACAAGACTCATCGACACGCTAGGTTAATCACAAACGAAATCCTCCAATTATTAGCCATTTGAAAGAATGCCATATTGTATTAATATAACATATAAATATTCAATATGGGTGTTATCTTATCAATTATTTTATTGACATGAGAATGCCACAAACCATCCTCATGAAAAATTAACCCTAGGTGTTTATGGCTTTGTACCTTTGAAATTATACTGTCGTTCATATAAACGGATGGGTGATGGTGTTTTACTGATTTCTAAGAAGTTGTCATAGCTTTAGTCTTTTTTGATTGAAGTTAACTAACCATTGGATTGACCAATTGTTAATAGTCCCTATGTCAGAATTTAGTTTTCTCGCTGCTGCATATTCATCTTCAACTACTATGAAAAAAGACGTATCGTCCGCATAAAGTTTTAAATTACAGTCTATGTCGAATTCAATGTCATTTATATATACTAAAAAAAGTAAGGGGCCTTATATTGAACCATGAGGGACGCCAGTATTTACACTAGATATATCCGAATATTGACCTGAAATAACAACTTTTTGTTTCCGATTTGACACATAGCTCATAAACCACTTTACCAAAAAAATCTTTTATGTGTAAAAGTCGGTTAATTGTAGAATTTCCAGGCATGAAACCTGACTGGACACTTGTTATAAGACTATTTTTTGTCAAAAAGTTAAAGAAATGCTTAAAAACTCACACTTAACTTACGAGCAGCAGACTTTAGTAGCCTCCCACTAATTTCATCAGAACCTGTCTCTTTAGTGACATCTAGCATGGATAAGTGATCAAAGACTTCATCTTTGGTTATTATAAGACTGGTATATCATCAGACAGGGGGTTGATAATAGAATTTATATGACCAGTTAGCCATGACGGGTCTTAACATCAAACTTTGACAAATTTACATAGATAAATTCAGCCGTATAAGAAAAGCAAAATGAGAATGTTAAATTTGATGTATGCCTTTTTGTGCTACTTTGTTACATTTGTTGTTTATGTAGTGATATTAAGATGATAACACAATATTGACTGTTGTACCCCTATTTTTGACATTTTTACTCTTTGAGTATGTTTGTTTTTTTCATGTATCGTTGACAATGTAATGGAATTTGATGCGACTGTCATACAAGTGAGAGGTTTAGCTAGCTATAAAACCAGGTTCAATCCACCATTTTCTACATTAGAAAATGCCTGTACCAAGTCAGGAATATGACAGTTGTTATCCATTCGTTTGATGTGTTTGGACTTTTGATTTTGCCTTTTGATTTTTGATTTTCCTTTTTGAATTTTCCTCGGAGTTCAGTATTTTTGTGTTTTTACTTTTTACAAGGTATATGTTTTTTGCAGCTATTTTTAATATAGTTACTGTAATGTTTGTCACGGCAACATTTACATCATTATTGTTAATAATATTATTCCAATTGACTTCACTTAGATTATTTTTGTATTGAGTAAAGTCTGCATGATTATAGTCCCAAATCGTCCTACTAAAAACTTTGTTTGATGTTTTTTTGGATGTTTATAATGACACTCACGGGACAGTGATATCTTAATATCTTACGTTAGCATCCAAAATGTTATCACCGACTTCCGTGTATAAAAGTATATGTCGGGGTCATTTACTAAAATTAAATCCAGTCAAATTAAATTGTTTCGGCAAAAATATGTTTTCAATTGCTTGATTAAATAAATAAGACCGTTTTGCAGGAATATTTGTAAGTCTTGTGTAACGAAAATCCAACAGATTGCCAGTCACTACTATTTAACAATACCCGAATTGAAAGCATTTTCTATGGACAAATTTATATAATCCCAGTAATGCGCATTATAATCAGGGAGTCTGTAAAATACTCAAAATAGACATTTACATTTTTTGTATTAATTTCTATCCAAAGACACTCAAGATGTTGCATTTCAAGATCATGACGTCGTTTACTAGGTGTATATTCTTTTACATAAACTAGCACCCATCCAGATCCTTTCGATACGGAGTCTTACAATTAGAAAATGTTAATTTGGTATTAGCCATATCGGACTTAAACCATGTTTCGGTACATGTTTGTACCGGATAAGGTCTTTATGCAAGGACTACACCCTGTTACCGTCTATTGATACGACAGACGCAACAGCTACATGTAAAGCGAAAAAGTTTTGCTGTACACGATTACTAATTCAATTGTATTGCAATGGCAATCGGTAACACAAATGAAAAGCTGTAATTAATAATAGCAAAAATTGTTTTAAATGGCAATCGGTAACAGAGATCCTATTGTATATGTTTGAGTGATAGCCGGTAAAGGCCACGAGGACACTGCTTATCATGATCTAGATAAAGGTCTTTTATTTTAGGAAATTTCAGAAATATTCGGGGCATGTTTTACACGTTTAATATAGGCGCATTAATGTTTCGCGCATTTGGGGATTCAAATTTGTTACGTTTGCATGCAGCTTTTAATTACATTTGCGCGCATTCATTTTGAACACACTTGTAATTCTTAATTATATAATTTTCTTATTGAACTATGAATAGATATATAAAGGGATCATGCGAGATCTCGCAACGTAACAGCTTATAGCAAACCTGTTACTTAATTGGGAAAATTTCAGAGCAAATACCATTTTTTTTCTAATTTAATGAATTTTATTTCCAGATAAAGTGCTTTTATTTAATAAAACACAATTTTCCTGCTCGAAACGCCACTTCCGATGCCACTTGTAAAATGATTGCACGCAAATGTAATCAATAGCTGGAAGGAAACGTAAGGGTTTTTGGTACACAAATGTAATAGCAATGCAATGCAAGAAATTACAAACGATAACGTTTTTAACAACAACACTGACCATATTCCTTAAACATGTGACGATGTATGCAAGATTCCGGTATGTTATTAATAAAGGTGCATGTATGATTCCAGCAAATACTTGTCAAAGGTACCAGTGAGGTTTATAACAGTTCATTTATTGTTAAAGCTTGTCCATTCGAATAACGTATCAAATCGGTCTATTCTCTTATAAACCTGAACAAATTAAAAAACAGCAGCAAAAAAAAGAAATTGTTGGAAGATTGCCAGGGGATCAGATAGATTTTTGCGTCTTTCAAATAATCTTCAACAGTTGCCTGATCATTATACTATATGTTTTACATAAAATTAACATTGTCGATGATCCAGGTACACGAGGTCAAGGTGAGAAAAAATCATGCAGACATGTAGGCCTACCAATCATTTTTCAGCAGACATTGTTAACTTTCTGCCGCTTATAGATTCTTAGAACCAAACCTCACTAAAAACTGAAATTTGAGTCTATCATAGTAAATTGAGGTCAAGATAAGATGACAACTATCAGATAGACATATACATCCTAAATACAATCATTTCATAAAAAAACTATTATTGACGTATCAAATATAGTTGATGTATTCCTTGTTGTATCTAAAAACAGACTACACCAGAAAAAATATCTACCATGAAATGAGCTCAAGTAAATGAAACCTGTCAGCCAGACATGTTCACCTTACAATCTTTTGATAAATCAGATACCGTTACCTATTGATTATACTACCTCAAAAGGAGACAAAACCTTAAAAAATTAAAAGTTACCAATGAACCATGAAAATGGGATCACGGTCAGATACAAACTGTCTGACAGACATCATGAGAGACCTAACAATCATTGAATTTCCATACACCCCATATTATTGCTTAAAGTAACTGAGAATGGGACTAAATTACAGACGCTCATCATTGACCAATGCACCTTGAAAATGAGGTCAAGGTCAAGTAAAATCTACTCGACAGATATGTACACGTTACAAAATAATACTTTACCAAATACATTTACTAAGTTGACTAACTGCTTATAATATTTGAGATATAGACCAAAAACACAAAAACCGCCTCGGTGGTTTAACGGTAAGCGTGCTCGCCTCGAGTGCGGTAGGTCGTATGTTCGAACCGCGGCCGAGTCAAATCAAATATTTGCTGCTTCTCTGCTAAGCACGCTGCATTAAGGAATAAGAGCAAAGACTGGTCGACCCGGAGTCAGAATAATGTGTCCGGGTAGGGTGACATGTCTTCCTATGTACTGTTACCCTGTGAGATAGCACGTTAAAGATCCGGCTCATCGTGTAGGTCTAGTACAAAGCAGAATTAGTATTAATTTCACATTATCATGCTCTCGTCCTGAATACTAGTATGCATATGACTTGCCACTGGACGCTAAGCAACCATTCATTATCATCATTCATCATCATCAAAAACACAAAACCATAATGTTGATCACCGAACCATGAAATGAGGTCAAAGTCAGATGACACATCATACATGCCGATTTTAAATGTATACATTACAAGATATTTCAGATAATTCAGTCGCTGGCGACACAAAATGGTCCGTTTGAAAAACAAGAAGAGCTACTGATAGGTGCCAAATTTTTATACGAACAGATTTGATGGTCTCATGGAGCCTGTTTTATTTCTCTCGAGTGTTTAGGTCGTGGTATCAACTTTGGTCAGGTCAAAGAGAAGACTTGAAAATGTGTTCTTACTGCCCCTCCGCCTAGGATAAGCAATGCATGATTAGGTAGGATGACTATTACATTGTGTGACAGCACGTTCAAATCCAGCTAAGCGTGTCCTTCCAGTACAATTAAAGAATGGTTCATATGCATTGCAAAGTTCTGAAAATGTATTTAAAACTCGGTGCACACTGCCGATCAGACCAACTTGATCAAGGACGATCAGGACAAATTGAGCCATCGGGAAACTGTGCTGACTCGCTCGTCAAGAATGTTCTGAGTAGTCTACCTTAATGGCATCGCTACGACTTTCTACCCGAAAATGTTTGATATGTCAAAAAAACGAGTATTATAGGGAGCGAGAAACCAAGCACTCGAGAAAAGATCGGGTATGCATCAAGTAGCAGTCGAATTGATAGGGAAAGGATCGTGTAGAGATCGGGTTTGTTACATACATTATGTATGTATGTGTATGTCCCAAGTCAGGAGCCTGTAATTCAGTGGTTGTCGTTTGTTGCTGTGTTACAGATTTGTTTTTCGTTCGTTTATTTGTACATTGATTAGGCTGTTAGTTTTCTCGTTTGCATTTGTCATTTTGGGGCCTTTTATAGCTATGTGGTATGGGGCTTTGCTCATTGTTGAAGGCCGTATGGTGACCTATAGTTGTTAATTTCTGTGTCATTTTGTCTCTTGTGAAGAGTTGTCTTATTGGAATTACACCACATCTTCTTTTTATATTTGGTTGAAATACAAATATCAAATATTTTACGGATCAGTACTCGATCAATATCAGATCACTTTCCGATCAACGCCATCTTAGTTCATCTATGGCCCATACCAACCCGACCAATGCCCGATTACTTCCTGATCACTGCGATTACTATTTCACTTGATACCAAGACCACGTCGACCGATGCCTGATCCCTTCTCGGTCGCACTCCATTACTTATCGATTAGTTCGAGATTTACCTGGGCTAGTTAACTCTTTCATAGAATATTTTAGCGGTCATATGTAATCGTATATGGTCGAGTAGAGATCGATAAGTGACCTACATCTGCTTTTGATTCTCCTACCCAGCATACCTGGAGCCAAGAAATTTTATAACTAACTTATTTTGCAAAAGGTGGTTCAAAACTTTGTTATTTAAAAAAACCCTTAAATGTGCGCTCATCGTCGGTTTGGTTACTACTGGAGTATGGCTTTATCATTCATGTTTTCAGTGAGAAAATAAACGGTACCAATGTTGTCGCACAGATGAGCATTTCAACAATTAATTAATGTCTCTTCAAAGTGGTCAGTTATGGTCGAGGCCAAAATATTGAAAAACCAAAACACTTATACAAACATTAAAGAGAAAATTAAAAATGACCTAACAAATAGCTAAATCCGAAAAAAAGTAATCAGAGAAAGTATCATCAACAATCAGAACGTATGGGATATTCTTATTATCTTCAAGAAGTGGAGCATGCAGGCATACCGAGACTGTTTTCCTCAATCAAGGTCCTTGGTTCAGAATTGTTGAAGAATTGGGAGACAGGGCCATAGCTATAATGAGAGGAGCGTAGAAGACGGACAATACTGTGTAGACAGTAACGGTGCAACAAATCCTGTATAAACAGTTACACGTCGACAACTATATGGGAAGTATGGTGATATAAAGGATTTTTGTCCATCATACTACTGACCCTTGTTCACGCAGAATACAACATCAATATAAGAAGATGTGGTGGGATTGTCAATCTATGTCACAATACGACCTTCAACGTGGAGCCTTGACTCACACCGCAAGGTCAGCTATAATAACAAATGTAAAACAGTTAACACGAGACAAACCAACGCTCAGATTTATATAAAAAGCAATATATGAACACAGCAACAAGCGACAAACACTAAAATTACAGGTTCCTGACGACTTAGGACAGGTACAACTAGTATATAGGCAGCAAGGTGTAACGTATTTACAGATACCATCACTTTATATATATCCCATGTGAAACTCTTTTAAAATGAGCTTAACTCATCAGACCATGACAAAAAAAAAAAAGACGGAGCTCTAACTACCTTGCCCACAACTGAAACTTCTCTATCTCAAAGTATATATATTAGAAATATTGTTTTACTCAAAACTTCAGTGATCTCCCGAACGCTAGCAAAAACCAAGGTCGACTTTTTTTATACTGAAATGTTCTATACCAGACAAATTCCCGACTATCCTCATGACCCTGTGACGATCATGTCGATCTCGTTAATTTAAGTCAAAACTCTGGTGCTGTAGCCCGTCCTGTATGATAATCTGTATATCACCATAAGCGGATCTAGAAATTCTGAAAAAAAGGTTGGACACTTTTTGGAGGGTTCTATAAGGTGTGCCGGACCAATTTTTTCCGATTAAATCCGTATATATATATTTTTAATTTTGGCTGATAAGGGGGGCCGGGCCCAATGGCCCCTCTAAATACCATTCTGATCATTTGCTGTCCGTCGTCTATCGTTAACTATTCAAATTGTTTGCAATGTATTAGAAACTATTTAAACAATTTTAACCAAACTTGGCAAGAATGAATTGTGGGAGCTCCTCTACAAACGATCCAGTGTTGGTTTTGATTGATTAAACAAAATGACCACCATAGTTTATCTTTAATTCTGATGAGCAATTGACAAACTTCTTTGAAACTAATGGCCCTTTTGGGGCCAATGCTTTGAAGCGTTATAGTAATGTTCACAGCAATGACCTCTACAAAAGTTCCACTTGGCATCAGTGGCTATTTATAAAATAGTTATAATTGATTGCTGAGACATTGAAAATGTTTTTGTTGGTTGTTAGTCATTTGAAATATGTTGTTATAAAGCTTGTCATTTTTCGTCAGTACAATAATTTTTTTGTCGGCAAAACCAACAAAATTGACAGTTTCGGGAACTCAGTGATTGCCCTTGGATATTGGGATTTTGTATCAAAATGTCAGTTTTCAAGACGTTTTCGAAGACGGCTCAACCAAAGGAATTTTGTTTGGATATATAAAATATATATTTTCTTGAAAGGCAGTTCCCTTTTTTCTTTATCATCCAATCTTCCCTGAAACTGCTAAATGGTTTTTACAAGACATGCCGACAAGGTTCCTCAGGGTGTCTAGTTTAACAAATTGTGTCTGCCAACCTTTTTGTACAAAACATGGCCACCATGACAAAACAAAATAGAACGAAAGGGGTATGATATTCTATTTGGTCACGTAATACTACCCGAGTAGCTTCTTTAAAAAGCTGAGGTCATCCTTTGGCAGTAAGTTGGAAAGTTTAATCATTGATTTTTTAATTTGATTGTATGATGCAAATGTTGAAATTACAATGGATTTCCATGGAAACAATGACGAAATGTGTCGAAGCTAATACATTGCAATTGTCCCAGGGACTTATAATTATTGACTATGCAATTCAAAGTCAATATATCATGAACAAATCAACTCAGTCTATGGAAGTCAGATGTCCGTGTCCAGTGATAACGGACTTTACTAGACACCGTCGTATCAATACACTTTACAGATAAGGGATCTCGGTGTATTTGTATTAAATATGTATATTCGTTGGTTCAAGAGAACTGAAATAAAAGATAAACGTAAAGAAAGTGTCATAATTTATTTATATTAGAATAATTCCAGAACGACGGAAAGAATGAATGGCTCTTGCAGGTCCTGTCATTGAATCAGTCTTTTCCCACGGAAATAGTTGGTCCTACAATTTTTTCAACAAAAACGTACTTTATCATCACCTTTCCATATGATTCAACAATAGAGTCACAAAGTTTGAGACTTATAGTCACCCTTCAACAATAAACAATTCAGGATATCATCATCATCCTAACTAAGACAACCTTCACTTAACCTTAACAAAACATTATTATTAACCTTAAACAAAACCTTAGCACCGACAACCTTAGCACCGAGTCCGGACATTTCAAAGAAAAAACGGTGGGTTGAACCTGGCATTAAGGCATGCCAAACTTCCCGCTGGTACAAAGCTACATTATGACCAATACCAAGACCCATCCTGATCGCCTATTTGACATCATTGTAGTAAACGTTGTTGCCCATGTGTTTTTTTAATTTCGTTAGTCACAATCGTGAGATATAAGACAAACATATCACAAAGGGAACAATTCGTTCCTCATGGCCACCAGAGATATATAGTAATTCATTGAAAATTAGAGGAGTATAAAAGAAAAAAGAAGACAAGTGCACTTCAAAGTATTGGGGTCACAATGGCAGAAAATATCTTAATCTAATAATAATGTAGATGTTGCCGTGACAAACATTACAGTAACTATATTAAAAATAGATGCAAAACATATACCTTGTAAATTTGTCAAAGTTAGATGTTAAGACCCGTCATGGCTAACTGGTCATATAAATCCTATTATCAGCCCCCTGTCTGATGATATACCAGTCTTATAATAACCAAAGATGAAGTCTTTCATCACTTATCCATGCTAGATGTCACTAAAGAGATAGGTTCTGATGAAATTAGTGGGAGGCTCAGGCTACTAAAGTCTGCTGCTCGTGATATTAATGTGAGTTTTTAAGCATTTCTTTAACTTTTTGACAAAAATAATCTTATAATAAGTGTCCAGTCAGGTTTCATGCCTCGAAATTCTACAATTAATCGACTTTTAACATAAAAGATTTTTTTGGCAAAGTGGTTTATGAGCTATTTGTCAAATCGGAAACAAACAGTTGTTATTTCAGGTCAAAATTCGGATATATTTAGTGTAAATGCTGGCGTCCCTCAAGGTTCAATATGAGGCCTCTTACTTTTTTAGTATATATAAATGACATTGTATTCGACATAGACTGTAATATAAAACGTTATGCGGACGATACGTCTTTTTCATAGTAGTTGAAGATGAAAATGCAGCAGCGAGAAAACTAAATTCTGACATAGGGACTATTAACAATTGGTCAATCCAATGGTTAGTTAACTATAATAAAAAAAAAGACTAAATCTATGACAACTTCTTAGAAATCAGTAAAGCACCATCATCCATCCGTTTAATTTTGTATGAGGATGGTTCGTGGCATTCTCATGTCAATAAAAAAATTGATAAGATAACACCCATATTGAATATTTATATGTTATATTAATACAATATGGCATTCTTTCAAATGGCTTATAACTGGAGGATTTCGTTTGTGATTAACCTAGCGCGTCGATGAGTCCTGTAATTCCAATAAAAAGTTGCTTTGCTTTATCAGGAGAGGCCACTGCATCTAAATCGTCCACGTTTAAGCCTGTTATTTCTTCAACAAAACCGATGAAGTCCGCAGAACAGCATCTTTCTAACATTGGCTGTGTATAGATCCGCTCGATCTCGTCTAGCACACCATGGCCACAAGGAATTTCGAATGAATAATCCGTAGTATCAAATAAAAATGGTTGAAAAAACATCACATCCAGTACGCCAGTTTTAATCTCAATTTGTCTCTGTGAACGAATTCTGTGAGAATTCCAACTAATCAAAAATGTGTTCAAATTATGTTGAATTATCGACATGAAACAAAAGCGAATACATTCCAAATGAATTGGATCGGCATTATGCAGTTGGCCGCTGTCAACCATATCTCTAAATAGGTTTCTCCAGTATGATGTGAAATATCTCATCAGAAAACTCCACAACATCTCTATTCTCTGATTGCTTGTTGATCTACCCACACTGAAACTCCTATGTCCTGCTACTTCATCACCGTGTGACGATCGCAATGCTATTTGTATGTCTCTTATAATAACGTTTTCGTTTCCGGCATCAGAACTAACCATTCTTGGAACACGTTTTAATTGTTTAAGATATGCTACAAAATACTGGGCAACGTAACGAGGGTTGTTTTAGTGTGGCTGGCATTCAACCATAATATTTTCCTTCAGAATCCATCAATGCAGCCATGGATCGCGATACCGAAAGGTTTAAGTTTGTCGTATCCATCTACGTGCAAACAAAAATGTGGACCTTTATTCGCATAGTGTCTTCGTCTTAGTCGATGCATTCCTCTTATATTTACACCATCCCTATCAATGGCAATTTGGGCAAATCTCATCGTTTCTTGAGTGACATG
Organism: Mytilus edulis; assembly: GCA_019925275.1. Taxonomy (NCBI): domain Eukaryota; kingdom Metazoa; phylum Mollusca; class Bivalvia; order Mytilida; family Mytilidae; genus Mytilus; species Mytilus edulis. The sequence continues at coordinate 69,079,340 of CM034358.1, read as the reverse complement.
AAGTCCACATCTTGTATTTAATAACTGCCACATTGCCCTATATCCTATTTCAGATAATCCATCGCTTCTAAGTCTTACTATACATCGAATGACATCTTGTAAATCGCTCTCATTTGACCTCCTCCACAGATTTAGCCTCCGTACAACTCTGTAAATTGTTTTCTCAGAAACTATGATGTTATGCACAAAAAGTAGAAATCCTTTTATTTCTCTGGCAGTATATATAAGATTGTGGTAATAGGCAATTAGTTCATCTCGTGTTGCGTCCACAGCGGGTAAGCGATAATCTGTATTCCAAAAAGTCGTCATGTCTGTCAATATACCTGTAGTAAAAAAGAAAGATGTGGGTATGCATGTTATACATGAACTATTGAATAAAACATATATTAATCGGTATAAAATTGAAGAATCATAAACCGAAAAAGTGTTATAGGGAAGATTTTAAATAGTTGTAGTCTGTCACCTCAGACATCACTTTACAAGCACTTTTTTTTTAAATAACCACCCTCCAGTTAAGTATTATAAGCACTATATGCTTTTTAGACGAGAAATGTATAGCAAATGCCAGATTTTAATACTACATCTACACGTAGATGTCAGAGCTCAAACATTATACCGCTGCGGCTGCAAAGTCCCATGTTTTTGTATTGGAAACACAAACAATGGTGTGTACGGTGTACCATATAATAAAATAAGAGGTGAACAATGGCATTATATGAGGGAAGATTCTGAGAAGTTTCGTTCAATTATAACCAGTGGTTAAGGAGGTTTCACTTATGATGAAATAATGAAATGAAACTCTCTTACTCTCAGGTTTTTAACCTTTAACCTGATACAGCAGTATAACATTACAACAAGAAAAGACGCACTATAAAATATCAATGGAAAATGCCTTAATTAACTCTATCAAAAAGATAAACGAATTACACAAAATACAACTTTAGGAACAAGTATATCTCGTGACACATTACAAATGCAACAATAAAACGCATGTTCTTATAAAACGTGGCATTTTCCTATGCACGGCCAAGATTAGCATGCGTATTCGTTAGGTCAGTTTTTTAAAATTATGTCAATATAATAAATAATTGAACCTTAGTTTGTATATATAGAAATTCAAAAATGGCCGCAGTTTCAGTGGAATGGTATAAGAAACATCCGAAATTACTTCAGTTGCCATGGAAACATGGGAATTGTTTAACATTGAACCTTTTGGGAAACTCATTGGTACCCATGAAAATAAATGTTTTTTTTTTTTTATTTCATACTCTTTGTATATAACACTATGTCTATTATTTTGAAAACATAATGAAGTAAATTAGATAATGACACAAAATATTAATCAATTGGTGCAAAACTTAATTGCTGTCATCATCATGATCTGAATCTATTGGCAATGTCATGCCTATCAGTGTTCTTAGAAAAAAATATGTTTCTGGTATGTGCATATCAAAATCAAGCACTTCCTCTGTATGCAAAACTACCCCTTGAGCGAGATCTAGAAATATTCTGCTTTTCACCTCAGTCAAAGTCTACAGCAAAACTGGCATGAAAACATTAACGATAAAATAACATTTTTCGTCCCTAAGAAGGCCAATGAAAACACATAAAATGTGTTCAGGAAATCATGGAAATGAATGTTTGTAAGCTCTGTTATCTCAAAACATTTCAGAATTTGCATCAAACGGTTAGATTCATTTTGGTTTCCACCGTATTGCCTTTCAATAATCCAATGAAAATTACTAGACATTTTTCTACAATAGAAATAACAGAAAAAGTTTAAATATGACTGCTATAAATATGTGATACATGTATGTTTTTTTTTCTTCTTAAATATTGACTCGAAGCTTGAAAATGATAACACTGGACCAAACTTGAGTACATAATTCAACATACATACTCTTTTCAGTAAAATAAGTGAACACTTCACATTAAAAAATACATCATGCGAGAAAATATAAACAAAAAACGCACATTTGACAGTAAACATTGTTTATCGTTCGAAAGGCACCCTTGGATATTTTAACATATATATGACTGTACGTATACACTTTTTACATTGTAATTTAAGGGGTTTCGGGACAATTTAAGATAGTGTGACGTTCACTGCGCAGAATGTCACGCATGGAAAAGCAAAGTTATGCTATTTTTAAAAGGCCGATTATGAGCTTAGATGAACGGCGACCCATTACTTTATCCCTTATTTTATATATTTTAAAATTAAAAATATTAAGACATCATAATGTTCCAATTTTATTAGGTCCAAGACACTTTAATTCACAACGGCTATGTTTCATTTAACTGATGCAAAAGTTTGTCGCTTTCTCAGTTTCGCTAAATATGAAAAACAGCTTGAATTTTAATTTTCGCGTTTGTCACTGAAGTAATTTACTCACGCATGCTAAGTGATTTTATTTTTATTTCAGGTCATATATTAGTTAAACCATAGGCTCCACAGAGCCTGTAATCGCTCGCCTGCAGCAAAACGTAACATTATATTTTCCGCAACGTTTCGGGTATCACCTGAATTTTGTAAACCATGGAGATACACTACTTGTTAATAGTTCTATTGAAATATTATACGGATATATACATAAATAAATATTAAATCCTCTTACCAATACAATGGTTATGAAAGTCAACATGAGGAAGTATGGATGTGATGTTAATTCACGGAGATCTGGGTGTCCATCCACACACAACCGACGAGTCTGGTAATGATGATACGAACTATTTTACACAGTTAAGATAAAGACATAATCGTTATATAATAGTCCGATATTATCATCTTATAAAGCATAAATTCTCATAAAATAACATAAATTTACAATTATAATAATATCGGCAGTTTAATTAAATTGTGTTTAATATTATAAAGTAACACCCAAAGAAAAATAAAGCAACATTATAATTAATAATGACATAATCGTTGTATAATAGTCCTATGTTGTCTTCTTTTAAAGCATTAATTCTCATAAAAGAACACAAGTTTACAATTATAATAATATCGAAAGTTTAATTAAATTGGTTTTAATATTATAAAGTAAAAAAAAAAGGAAACTAAAGCAACATTATCATTAATAATGACATAATCGTTATATAATAGTCCTATATTATCATCTTATAAAGCATTAATTCTAATAAGATAACACAAGTTTACAATTATAATAATATCGACAGTTTAATTAAATTGTTTTTAATATTATAAAGTAACACCTAAAGAAAACTAAAGCAACATTATAATTTATAATGACATAATCGTTGTATAATAGTCCTATAGTATCATCTTATAAAGCATTAATTCCCATAAAATAACACAAGTTTACGTCGAAATTACTAATAACACGTGACCGATATACGCTTCCGTAATTTACCTATGCATATACGTATTATCTATTTTAATGCTTATATTCTGCCATTATTTGATTATTGTTGCAATATATGGGGAAGCTGTTGTGAAAGTGGAATAAATAAACTTAATATAAAGTTATTAAAGAAATCTGCTAGGGTTATAGTAGAAGCTGACATAATGACATCATCCAGTGTATTGTTTAATAGTTTACACTGGTTAAATGTGGAAAAACGCATTCAATACCAAAAGGCAATACTTGTATTTAAATCATTAAATGGTATGGTTCCTAACTATTTACAAGAAAATTTTCATTTTACTAATAATCAAAATTATAACTTACGTTCAGTTGATGAAAAACTATTAATTCTTCCAAAACCAAAAACAAATTTTTTAAAGAAAACATTTACATATTCAGGTTCTCTAATATGGAACAGTTTACCAAATGAAATAAAAATGAGTAATTATACACTTGTATCTTTTAAAACAAAATGTTATATAAATTTTTCATCAATAAAATAATTGTGCAAATTAATATGCTTTTTCATTACTATTTAAATACAATTGTATATTGTGTATAATATAACTTTATAATACTCTATGTACTTATAAATATGTTATTATTATTTTGAGGACTCGCAGGAAGATTAGTTAAATAACTAATGGGATCATCCTCTTGAAATAAAGATTATTTATTTTATTTATTCACTTCATTTGCATGGTAAAATGGTTGCCGCAACGTTTGCCGCACGTTTGCAGTAAACGTTTGCCGCAAGTTTGCAGCAAATCTATTTGCATAATCATGTTTGCGGCAAGCTTGCCGCAAACTTCCTTTGCATGGTAAAATGGTTGCGGCAACTTGCCACAAACGTTTGCCGCAGGGCTTTTATTTCGGTAAGGGTAATGACCAAACTATAAAAAAACTAAAGCATACTGGTCATACATTGAAGATACGATTTTTGACATCGACATAAAACATCGGTAAAAGAACCAGACCAAAGGAGTTTGAACAAGCAACCCAAAAAGCAGTATACTCATATAAAAAGCCAAAGTGGCATGAAAACACCGGCATTTCTTTGCACCTTTACAATAGGTACCCTTCATACAAACCCTCTGAAAACGTCAACAGCACCAACAAGCAATCCAATCTGCTTTCACATTAGAAACAAATATAGCAATACCAACAAAAGAACCTAGTTCACACCTTAAAATAGAAAAGCTATTATTTCAAATTGATCTACATTTACGTGCACTCCACATAGAGTCACTGAATAAACAAACATAGTTTACCATAACCACATCACAGCTTAATTTATACCCTCTTTTGAGCATTTGAAGGTCCCTACTATATATTGGTTACCTTAAATACACAAAACAGCAGTAACATATTGTTTTATCTCGACCGCTAGTAACTGTTCTACAACTAATATTTCAGTGCTTTTAACTAGTTCTTTAACTACTTTCACAGAACTTACCAGTAGCTTGTGTAATAAAATATATAAAGATAGTGAAATAAACATTTTTTTGGAGGAGTGTAAAAAGTTCTTTGGATGTTTTAGATAAATAAAGTGCTTTTGGTGGTCCTATCTTGATATACTGTTGATTTTATCCAACGCATCTTACTTTAAATAAATCAGACAAAAACGGTAATAACTGTCCTTTCCTAAAATTATATATTTCAGTTTTACACGGGAAAATTTACTACAAACATGACATAAGTGACGATTTTTCATTGCCTATTGTTCATTCTCCTTTTTGGATGGTGATGGTCCATTAATTGGCACCACCTTACGGTGAATATATCACAACACGTTCGTTATATACCCATTTATGTTGTGACATTTCGGCTTTTAATAAACGTAATCTATGTTTTAGTGGTAAATTATTAAGTCAAGGATTTCGTTATCACAAATTACTTAGAACCTTTATTAAATTCTGTCATATTTATAATTGCATGAACCCCCTGAGGGCCACTCGATATCTCTCGGCAGGAAGTCAGTAATTTATCGGAACGTCTCGAAAGTTTTCGGTCATTTATACAGGTCTTAACATAACCCGAATAATTCAGTCGTTATATTCCGCTGATCTACGAAGGCTACATTAACGCCTGAACATCTTCCTCGACCAAGACCGTCAACCGGAAAATTCACACCGCTTTGCAATATGGGAATTTTAATTTAAATTGGCAGCTAAAGAAGGAGGAGTTGCGGATGTTTATTGATGATAAATGATGTAAACTGATGTTAATTGATGTTAATTATCTATTATCGGATTTGTGTTAATTGAACACACGTGTTTGGTAAGACAATCATAACGTGGTAGTGTCTGTTGTCTCGATAACATGTAAACTAATTATGTTTGAAAATAGAACCACGGGATACTGTGTATTTCATCATAGACTTACGAGAGAGAACATTCTGGTTAAAATATTAATATTAGATCGGAAAACAGAAAGATAATATTCTTATTAAATTTATTTAATTCAATCCGAAACAAAGAAATATATATACAATATGTTTCTAAAGAAACTTACAATGATTGAAATCAGAATGTTTTCAGAGTTGCAATTAAGACATAAGTATTTTATATAACAAGATACTCTGCTTTTGGTATTTTTAAATATTCATTTGTACAGGAAACATAAAAAATAACTCTTAATAAATTCTTGCATCCTATAAAAAAAAATGTTTATACACAATAATCCTACGTTAATTATTTCATACCATTTTGTTATTTGGGTTTTATGAGTAATTATTATTTATTTTTGTATTATAATATATCCATAAAACAGAAAGTAAGATAAATTTATTAAATATTCAAATTTTAAACGGTCGTGAATAAAAATACTTGTGTGTTTTCAATTCATAAAGCATGATTTTAAATCCTTGCAGCTCACAACAACCGTAAAAATAACAATTATCACAACAGAATTTATTTACGACTATAATGTTAATTATTTTATACTGTTTTAGTATGGATTTAGAAGCCTTTGATAATATTTTGCATAGTAATATATTCACATAGTGGAATGTTTGAATTTAAAAATAGATTCATTCGATAAATAAAATGTCCATCCGTAAATACTTGACGTTCGTGTTTATTGATATAATATATATTCAAAGGATTTGAAAAAAATTACTAACAGGAACGTTAGTTTATTTTTTATAAAATTTCTATTCAAATTTTGTTTGTTTGTTTTAATAGTTTAACCTTATAGCATCTTAGACTACATATTTGTACTATGGTACGGTTTTGAAAATTGCATGCATTGCGTTGACCAACTATCCTACACGTCTTGATTCATTCACATTATAGATCACATTTCAAAAGCACACTATCGGTTTGCGTTTTCAAAAATTCTGGATAAAATGTCAATGAATCCGGAGTCAAAACATTTAATGTAGGCTGTTTGGAATTCAACTATTAGACTTTCCTGAGTATCAGTGAGATGCTTTCTATTTACTATTTCGTGCGCTAAAATACTACTTGCATGCAATACTATTAAATTCACTCGTAAAAGCTTATGTTCGTTTTTGTTATCTAAATACCGGACACGGCAGAAAGAGCTTTACATGTGACTTTCAAGCACGGTCATCATTACTAACGGTATTCTAACGGTATTCTGACCTCGAGTTGTTTCTATTTAGTTTCTTTTTTTTGAGCGTCACTAATACTTTTCTTGTAGACTTAACTCGTGTCTGGCGAACATCATTTTAATTCTGGTACCTTTTTATATAAATTGGTTATTTTGAAAGTGTGTAAAGGTATTCATAAACTTCTGAAATTAAGAAATTCTTCGGCAAAACTAAGTTTCCCTGTATAATGTTTGAATAATGTTTGAATTGATCTAAGTAAAATCAGGAAATCCTTAAAATTTGAGATGTTTATATGAGACCAAAAAAAGTCTCTTCATAAGAGGTCCCAATCAATTGCATGCCACAGGTTTCACCGCATACAACATCTACCATGAGAACAAAATATAAAGATATGATAGATAAAATAAATGCATCCAGAATTCTAGACTATAAAGCAAACTGAGTGCATAAATTTATATTGCGATAGGTTTGTGCAATTTGCATAAATCATCCGGTTAGTAGAAATTAGGATTTGCCAAAGGGTTATAATCGGAAACATTATGTACATTCCCAAATAATAAAAATAGTCGAGCTTTAAGATAACTATTCAAATAGAAGCTGTAAATATATACTTTCAACTGGCTTCTTCTATTCACAGTCAATATTTCAATTCAAAAGCAAATACAAATTCAGCAACAATCTTTTGGTGACCCGGCAGTCAGCGGTCTTAGGTTCATGTATTGCTTTTCTTTTTTTAAAGAAAGCAACTTGTTTTTTAGTTTTGAAGTTTGGTTGTACCTGTAGAAAACTTATTTCAAACGGGATAGCACATCCTCATTTTGACCAAGCTGTTGTTTATCGTGCGCAGAAATCTAGAAGGGATCTTGGTAAACTTATCGATCCTTAAATAAACTTATTCTGAAAGGTTACCAATTCAACAAAGTAATTCGATCTTTGAATATTGTAGTATTGGTTTTATATTACTGATTTTTTTATCATTGAATTAGAAATAAAAATTAATAAACTATAAATACTTATGCATTGTCATGACTCTACAGTTTATCGATACCTGTATATTGGCATGCATTGCAAAAGGTTGTGTTTTTCTCTGACCGTTTATAACGTCTTCACACTAAATCTATTGAATGCATGGATGTGCACTGATTGATGATGTAGTCTCAGATGTATGATTTTTTTAATTAGTTGCTATTTTATTTTGACTAACTGTTAGTAACTGCGAGTTTTTTCAGCTCTGTACTTCGTGTCTTTTTGTTGTTGGGATGTACTAGTACCCGGCTACGTCTACTTCATAAGCGGACCCAGGAGGCCTGGGGGGCCCGCTCCCTTTGAGTTTCGCTGGAAAAATGTGGTTGGTTATATAGGGGATCACTGAAGTCTGACTGGAGCCCCTCTTTTAGGTCAGTCAGTGGGCCCGCCTTTTGAAAAATTCTGGATCCGCCACTGTACTATGTGTTTTTGCTAGATGTATTTCTATTTGTATCCATCTGAAGAGTCAGCTTCTTTCAACATTTTGTAAAGTTTGTTTTTGTGTTGTACTGTTACACTACTGTAACCGTTCTAGGTTATGGAAAGGGTTGGGCACCCACTGACATCTTTAATCCCGCCACATTTTATATGTGCTTGTTCAATGTCAGGAGCCTGTTATTGAGTGGTAGTTGTTTGTTACTGTTGATCATATGCGTTGTTTGATTATTAATTAATTCATATAATTGTTTTGTAAGTTCTTGTTTGGTTTTGTTGCACAACTATTCCAGGATTAGGGAGGAGGTTTGGCGCCCACAAACAATGTAACCCCACCAAATGCTGTATGTGCCTGACCCAAGTCAGGAGCCTGTAATTCAGTGGTTATCGTTTGTTGCTGTGTTATATATATATTTTCTCGCATATTTTGTACATAAATTAGGCCGTTAGTTTTCTCGTTTGAATTGTTTTACATTTGTCTTTTCGGGACCTGACATGTACATTATTGGGGTTCGGTCTCAAATCTCCATAGTTGATAGACCAGTGATACAGAATATAAGCAATATTTTTCTATTGATAAAATTTTATTAAAATATATAAAATAAAAAATTCACCAGACAGTACCTGGTGTCACAAACAGACAATAAGGTATAGTCAATTGAAAAAAAACAGCAATTCAACAAAAAATTCTATTACATATCAACTGGTATAGTTTAGAATTAATACAATATATATGCATGCGTTCACAAACGTATTATTAACATTGCAAATAAATGTTTAGAATATTGTATTTTTTAAACTTTTCTTTAGTAAGTTTTACAGAAAAAATATTAGAGGGAGGTCAAAGAGATATTTTGTCTTCAAACATGTTTTTTGTTTTGCTAAACGTTTTGACAATTGCAATAGATTGAGATATAAGAAAATGTGGTATGAGTGCCAATGCGACAAATCTCCATCCAAACCACAATTTGTAAAAGTAAACCATTATATGTCTTCCCCACGATTCTATCTATCTAATGATTTAATGAAAATGCGGATTTCAGTGTTTCAAATGGTGATGGCGAATAATTGCACGATTTTTTTTTAATCAAAATTTACCAAAATGACCACAAAAAAATATATACAAAGTTAAAGGAAAGCATTTTACAAATTTAAAGCATAATCTGCATTATTTTTTTTATTTTTATTTACATTAAGTAACACCTCACGGTATTTAGAAGCACAAGGAGAGTTTTGTTGATACTGCTTATTATAATACTTTTACCATGATGATTATTACTCGAGTTCATGAATGTCAATATCGGCTCTTTTGGATAATTTATTAATTCGTTAAAATTAACAGCAATTTTTCGAAAAAGCAGATAACTACATCTGAATTGAATTTCAAAAGTTTAAGTTTTGTTTTCACCTATCATCTCATGTTTTCCGTTTTACTGATAAATGGAATATTCTGATTCATCGGTATTTCTAAGTGTCCTGTCGAACTGGTCGTAGTCTTGATCAGATCCATGGAAATGGTCATAAGTGTCTTCATTATGGTCTTTAATTCCCCCATGGTTAAGGTGGCTGTAAATACCGGTGGCAGAATCATATACATTTTGCTGTGGGCCCGCCATTGTTGACGGACATGCGTTGCAATGGTTATAGATATCGAGATTTACATTTTCATACTTTTCAGTATTATTTTGCATGGTGAGTCCGCCAGCCACACTATAACTATCGTATTGTAAACTGTTCATCTCATACATTGGATTCTGGCTCTGACGATTCAGCTTCTTTCCTGCCTTTGTCAGAGTCTGTGACTCTTCAAATGACTGCCAAGGATCGCAATACACATCGGATTTACTGCCATCGATATTTGAACTCCCATCAGGAAGTGATGACCCTTTTGTTTTATCTTTTGCTGATTTTTCTGTTTTCTCTGCTCTATCAGGTTTTCTGTATTTGTTTGGCAAAATCTTCCTAAAAGATTAAATCAAAATGTTACCAGATATAATTTATTACGTTTTCATTTAAAGAGCCACCGCATATAATTTTAGCTATTGTCTAATACCTTTTAAAACGGTGTTTCCACGAGTTTCTATACAAAAGTCCACATCGATGATATAATACCATTACAGTTTGTGGTAAAACATGAACCGAAAAACAAAACGAAAAGGTCACGCTACACTCTCCAACAAAGAGTAAAATACCAGTGCGTGAGATATGAAGACCTTGGTATAACACACTTAGAGACTAACCAACGTACCACAATGTACAACAATCAAATACGGCTGAAAGCAACCAACGAATATCAGTAAGCTGTTTTCGTTGAGACATTCTGTTTTTACATTTCATGCCAAGTTCTGGTTCAGAGCAATATACATGATTTAATGACAAATACATTTATTTTTCTTGTGTACAATTTGGAAATTAGTATGGCGTTCATTATCACTGAACTAGAATATATTTGTTTAGGGGCCAGCTGAAGGACGCCTCCGGGTGCGGGAATTTCTCGCTACATTGAAGACCTGTTGGTGACCTTCTGCTGTTGTTTTTTCTATGATCGGGTTGTTGTCTCTTTGAAACATTCCCCATTTCCATTCTCAATTTTATTATAACATTTTGTAAAATCTTATTTGACTCACAATAGAAATGCAAAAGTATATTTGATATACATTGGCCATAAGGTGACCTATAGTTGTTAAATTTTGTGTCATTTTGGTCTCTTGTGGACAGTTGTCTCATTGGCATTCATACCACATCTTTTTTTTATATTTATGTTTAATTATTCCTGTAGAACTTACAAAATCGTTATATATAACTGTAACTTACTTTCGTCTCACCACGAATAAAACAGCAACAAGAATAAGTAACATAACCACCATTCCGATGACTGAACCAACTATCACAGTTGGGAACTCTTCTGACTGTTTGTTTTCACTTACAGGCTTCAATATTGTTGTGACTGTTTCATATTCAGTAGAAAAGGAGGTGGATATTGTTTGCTTTTCAGTAGAATATGAGGTTGGTGTTGTCTGCTTTTCAGCCAAATATGACGTTGATGGTGTTTCGTTTTCAGTCGAAGATGAGGCTGGTGCTTTTTGATTTTCAGTCGAAGATGAAGTTACTGTTGTTTGAATGTCAGCATATGATGACGTCGATATTGCATTATAGTCAGTAGTTACTGTGGTCGAATAATCCGTACTGCTCATGGAACTTTCTGTTGAAGGGCGTTGAGAGGTCGTTGCTGTAGAATCTATTTTGCAATCGTCGCTTTTTATATTGTCGTCATTTACATCTGAAAACATAACACAAATGAAACTTTTATATTAACATATAAAATGTGGAAATAAATGAAAATCTTAATATAAAAAGTAAAATCACAAAAATATTGAAATGTATTTCGAAACATACTTAGCCGGTAAGTTTTTGTTTAGACAGAACTAATTACACATATCACAAAATGTCAGATAACTTAGAAATATATATAAAAGACTCTAGAATTTCACAACTATATACTGTATAAATATCATTATATACCTATATGGAGTTATTTTCTTTCAGAACGACAGGTAATTCTTTTTCAGAATCAACCCGGACGATACCACGTTTCAATGATATATGCTCCAAGGCATAAAATAATTACCTGTGTGAGGTCATTATTTTCCTTGATAAACATGCAATCTATGATTTACTTCAAAACTTTATTCGTCCAATAGTTTTTTGTTGCCGATTTGGAAATTTATTTTTTAAAGTTCAATCGATGAAAGGTGTAAAAGAAACCGTCATTGTAGTCCCGTATTTTAATTTTAGAAACAAATAACGTGAAGTTTTGTTAATTTATCGCTACAATAAAGAAACATTATCATATATGTCAGATGAATTTTAATGTAGACTTTCATAAAATAAATCCAGATTTAACATATTCGTGTGTAAGATTTTGAAAATCTGATTGAGTCAAACTGAAAAGGTTGATTGCTTTTTGGTTGCTTGCTTAACGTCCAGTGGCAAATATTTCATGCATGTTCAGAACGATACACACTGAATAGAAAATGATACTGTGACCTACATGTATTTATATTCGTCTTCGTGTCAGTTCTTAACATTTTAAAATTTACGTATACCTTTTACTCTATCAAATGATCAACTAATAAGATAATCTTATATTCTATTGAATAACATTAACGTAACTCACGAAAGGGTCAGGTGCGGAGGGTATATATTTATCTCCAGATTATCTTTTAATAAAATGTATTGCTATTCAAAAGACAATCTTTCTGAATTTTTCATTCGATTCAAATAAAATTGTTAAAAAAAATAACCACTTTTCCGCGATAGAAATAACTTAACAAATAGAAGAAAAAAAAAAAACACACCCCTCACCCTTTTCCATAAGCTATGTGGTTCAATAAATTACTTACAATGTGTCTTGTATTTGTCATACACCGTTATCGGATGGTAACAATACATTTGTGTCTTACTTCATGCAGTTACAGTAATATTTTTATTGTGTATGGATAATAATTTTTAAAAGGTTTATATCTTAATTATTTAGTGAGTTTTATTTCACATTCTAAATGAGCCGCAGGGCGTATTTAAAACCTGAACGCATTAGAAAGGAATATCCCACTTTAGTGTTGTCGGTAAAATAGGATACTAAATTTTACCGGTCGGTCTTTCATTTGATCAATCCTGACACCCCTCGGGGTGTTCTACGACAAGAAAAACGTTAAAATATGCATTATCTATAACATAATGCTAAAATATCGTTAACTCAATTTGATGTTAAATATCGTTCACTCAAATTGACATTAAAAATGAGGGGTCAGCCAAACTCATAGATCGAAAATAAACTGATAAAGCCATGTCTAACAAAGAAAAATAAAAACAGACAAATAAGAGTACACACGACACACCATAGAAACTAAAGACTAAGAAACACGTACGAACCCCACAAAAACTGTGGGTGGTCTCAGGTGCTCCGGAAAGGTAAGCAGATCTTGCTCCATATGTGTCAACCTTCTTGTTTTTCATGTTATTACAAACCCTGAATAGTCTTATTCGTTAGGTCACATACGTGAAAAGGGAAGGGGATTGTAATAAGGGGGTTGTGGTTAAATATCGTTCACTTAAATTGACGTCACATTAGCTTTACCTTTTCAAGGTTTTTTTTTACATTTTTGCATAGCATCACAGCCAGTATAACATTACTAAGAAATGAACCTTTGAGTAACTAAAATTATTTTGTTTTAGAAGTTTGATTTTCTAATTTATAGTTTAGATTGCTTAGGAAATGTTTCTTACATCTCTGAAAATGGAAATAGGGAAGACAAAAAGCATACATTATAATAAGTTACGTTTAAATTACAACGTGAAGACATGATTTTATTCATCGTGTACCAACAACATGACAGTCAAGGTAACATTAAAAGCATAATTTAGTCTTAGATGCATGATTTTTTTTATAAGTTGTAAGTGACTTTCAACTAGCTTTCAGTTAACTGCGAGTACTCTCAGATCTGTTCCGAGTGTCTTTTTGTTGTTGTGATGTATAATACCCGTCCACGTCCACTTGTATTTTTGTCTATCTGAGGAGTTAAGCCTTTTTCATCTGATTTTTATAGTTCGTTCTTATTTTGAACTGTTACACCACTGCCCCAGGTTAGGGGAGGGTTGGGATCCCGCTAACACGTTTAATCTCTGCCACATTATGAACGTATGTGCCTGTCCCAAGTCAGGAGCCTGTAAGTCAGTGGTTGTCGTTTGTTTATGTGTTACATATTTGTTTTTCGTTCATTTTTTTAAATATGAATAAGGCTGTTAAGCAAAATAGTCAAAGGCTTTTTGCGTTGACTGATAGGTCCTTAAAAAGCGTAAAGAAAAACATTTTATACCTCAGATTCCATTTATTTAATGTATCCAGGCAACGTGCTGATATAATAACACTAACAGTACAAAGAACCCTGTATTTGTTTTCTTGCGTACTGTATTATCGAAGGCAATTTGTCATCTGGTCGGAGCTTCCATAAGATATTATACATGTTATATGAGATTATACATGTTATATGAGATTTATTTAAACGGTTTTTTAAACCTTCGAAAATTCCCCTTGACAACCGATGAGACATTAACTATAAGTGAACAAAAGACATAAAAGTACCATGGTACTGAATCGCTAGTCGATAATGTTGTCTTTTAATTCCAACTGTGATGTAAGAATTGTTAATATGCTATGTGGATAAATTTATCGATTTTATAGGGGTTTCTTTATGGTCACCTGACATTCGAGAATGTACTTTAGATGGTTCAGAGTCTACAAAATCTCTAGGATGAATTTTCGAGGGTGATTCTTTTTCCTATGATTTTGAAAATAATCAAATAACTAACAAAATAGTTAGGGTATGCTGTCCTGTAGTCTGTTGAATTTATTTTGATACAAGTAAATGGAATTGATTCTGGATTCGAGTATCGAAAAGGCCTTTTCACGTTTTCGACTTTGCCGGTTTCACATTTTTCGATATGTGCTCTCAGGAATTTTCATTTTGCTTATCACGAGTTTGGTATGATTATGAATAGCTAAAGGGCGTAATGAAATGTTTGAAAAAAAAGTAATTAGCTGCTAAAAAGAGAGAAAAAAAACCCATAAGATCGTTTTTTAAACTATCGAATTAAAAAAGGCTCATCGCTTTCTTGATTACAGAATAATCTTATTTATAGATTAAATGCAAATATTATCATAAGATAAAGGAATATTAGTGCGTCATAATCATGTTAATATATGGTTTTCAAGAAAATTGTGTTAAAGTTTGAAATACATAAATGGAATGACTGGTTCATTGTATTAAAAAATATAAGTTTCTAAATACTTTTTATTTGTTGAATATATACTGAGTGCCAATGAATACTCAGCACTTGTAAAATTCAAATATAAATACTTTTTTAAATAATTTCCTACATCGGTTTGAAAAATTGATTTTTAGACTTCTTTCGACAATTTTACATTTGAATGATATTATAATAAAGTAACGTGCTTGATTACAGAAAATGGGGAGATTAAAGTGCACCGCTATTTTACACACGAGTGATTTTCTCATATTTGTTTTGAAAAGCCTTGCTTTAGAAATAAAATTTTCCATACTTTTTTTGCAAGCCACAGCCAAAAACTAAGGCGTAGATGCTAAGAATATCTGACTAACAGAGACATGCAGTATGGGGCATGTTGCAAGAGGTTTTCAAGTCGTGAAAATGCACACAGAATGCAGTCTTCGACCTCAACAATTACCAGACTCATCCAATGATTCAACCAAACTGTGACCTTGAAAGATAGAACACGTCCCGGAAGTCAGAGACCAACTTCTGCCCAACAGGACCGATATATTCGTATTCAACACCTTTCGAGATTGTTTCCGTACGGATGTCTAATCATCCCGATAGATTGTAGGCGTCCATATGAGACACATTTGAGTAAACAAGGTAAGACACCATTTGCGCAGCAATGGATTAAGGGCTTGGCGGCCTTTCCATGGTAACATGCTGACAGCAGTATAACGTCAGAATAGTCTTAGATGAACACAGCAGCGTCAGAGATTGTTACACAGGCAAATGACAACTGTCTCATTGACGGACGAATCAAGATTCCATCTTCGCCGTAGTGATGGACGAACTCGTGTGTGGAGACAAATAGGAAAACAGATTCATGTATCCAAGATAAAGATCGTTGGGGTTGTGTCATGGTATGGTGAGGAATATTGTTCAACCGTAAAACTCCACTCATCACTATCAATGACAAAATTAACGCCCTACGCTACATTTTTTACCACGACAAACACCACTAGTTATGCTGCGCCAACCTGAAATTACATTGCGGCAAGAATGGAAAACATTCGACAACACAGAATCCGACGTGTGGTCAGGTCAATGCCATGTCATTGTTGGGATTGGGTGGACACATTCGTTATGGAGACTGTCACTAAGTGAATTGTAGCGTTGTATTGCATGACCGCATTGCATTCGAATCGTGGTAATTAATGAACCTGTTTGTTTGATTTTTATCTTTAGATAAACCAATTAACTGTCATTATTACATATTTTGTACTGATATGTAAGTTTTTGCATGACCAATATAACCGGAAGTAAATGTTGGTTATCAGCCCTCGGGGGCGATATCGATATCAGCCCTCGAATTCCATATCAAGCCCCCGAGTTTAACTTCCGGTAACCTTTCAATCAAAAACTATTTGTACACAAGTGAACAATGAGAACACAATGAAAAGAAATTTAGAAAGTTTCGAATCTGCTGTAGCAGAAAAAAAATCAACAGTGGAAAGCACAAATGTTCCCGTAAAATTTTGACGTCATGCAGAATTTAGAAAAAATATGACGCCACAATAGAAAAGTGATTGTCCTATGACATCGAAAGTTCTAGCGGAACATAATTCCAAATCATAATAGCGCTATGGTTTATTCTTCCTCAGCATTAATTGGACTCTATATAGTTCTAAGAATTAATATATATTTATTGTTAAATATTTGTTTAACTTTTCATAAAACTTTGTGTACTCACTGTAATAGTATCTTTTTTACTCAACTTTTGTTGAAAATATCAAACATAATTTGGTATATGCTATCTTTTTTCTCTTGCTTGAAAATATGTGATAAATAGATTATTACATGTCATTTTATATATGGCCCGTGGTATCAGCCCAAGACCCATATTAGTATATCTGTTATGGTATTTCTTAAATATCAACTATGAATGACCTTTTTATATGTACAAACCTAATTTGCAGATAAAATTTAGTTCAGTCGTACAATCGATTTGTTCGAACCGCAGATTTGGAGTGGATGTAATGCATCCTTCAGGAATGACATTTTGGACATCTGTAAGAGAAAATATCTTTCTGAAAATATCTTTTCAATAATTATCTGTCTTATAATTTTTTTTATTTAACCGATACACATTGATGTCCTAATTGATTACATGCAATACCTTTCGAGCAATGAAGGTTGCTTTCATTACATCGAAGGAGCATTGTCATGGTATTCGTATAGAAGCCTGTCTACTCGGGGATTAACGCCTTTTAATCTGATAGTGAATTTTAATACGTCATGAGCGTTACAATCACTACAAACCAGAAAAAGTCTGAAATGGCCTATAGCTGTACTCGACTGTACTGATTTTTGCTCGACCAGTCTAAATTGGTCTGAAATTTACTAGATAATACTCGACTGTATTCAGAACCATACTTAATAGTCTAAACTTGTACTTGACCAGTACTTAAAATTTCAAACGCGTCTGAACCATGCTCGATCTAGTCTGAACCATGCTCGATCTAGTCTGAATCATATTCGACCTAGTCTGAACCATACCTTGAAGTGATCATCTCTGCCAGACTTGGTTTTATTTTTATAAACTGTATATTTGATATGTATTGCAATGTTTTATTAATGAAAATAATGTGGCTATCTGATACACATCGACCTAGACTGATCCATACTCGACCAAGTCTTAACAAACCTAGACATATTTTTTGTATCTATCTATTGTATTGTATCAATATAGGAACTGTTTTTAACAACAGATTTTTCTCCTGTCTAGAAATGTGAAAAATAATTTGAAATTAAAAATGTATTCAATATAGCGTTTAAACCAATTTTTCATAGCAAACAAAAATATAATATCATGACCAAATTCATCAACAATTACATGAATTACAATATATATATCACCTTTAAATTAAAAATAAAACAATCTGATCAAATTAAAAAATATTATCTTAAAACTAAATTGAAACTTATATTTTCATTGTTATTTAAAAAAAATAATATTTCAGATAAGTTTTATGGTTACTGGACAATTTTCATCATTAAACTTAAAGCCTAGTATAGATTTATGGTGACAGGTTAATTTAGTTAATAATGCAGTGAACTTTTTTTTTTTAACAAAATATATATATACTAATGTATAATGCAACTTAATAAATTTAAAGTATGAATTTTTTTTTTATTATTATTAAAACCAAGAATTCAATATAATCATGAATTTAGAACGTCCATAGCAATCATTGATAACCTTTTAAAAAAAAGAAATGTTTTCCATAATTGCAGTACACAATTATTTTCATTTCAATTAAACTATCAGTTTTGGCAAAACTAAAGACATGACATACTAGCTGATTACTCAGGTTTGTTTACCTCAGGACAAGTGTGTTTTACAGGTAAAAAGAAAGCCATATATTTCTTAAACTCGTATTTCATCTATCTAACGAATTCAAAAGGCCTTGTGATTTTAGTTTAACAGGATGTTTCAATTTTGGATGAATGTTATTTATAATTTAGTACTCTCTTACCAGGTGTGATCTGTTTAATGAATTTTCCCCAAGCAGGAGGTATTAATTTATAGTTTTTTTACTTTACCACTAAACAATAGAACAACTTTATAAATTTCTTAAAAAAAATATTTTTCAATTTGATATTTATTTTATTATATTATATCATATATATTATATTCCAAACTATAATAATATATATTATAGATATTATATTACAAACTATAATAATAGATATATTTCCGATATAAGGTTAAACAATTTCAGTGATTTTGTTGGCTGTTGTTACTTCATATAAAGATAATTATACAACTATTGTATGTAACCATGAAACCAATGTAGTCTTTATTTCGAAATTTAGGAAAATTAAGATTAGAAAAAGAAAAAAAAAACACATGCCAAACAAGAAGCACCTTAATAAGGTTTTATCACCCTCAGTATAGGAGTGGATTTTAGGTTAAAAAAATCTGCCTTTTTAATCAAAACTCTAAAACTTAAAAATAAATATAACTAAATTTTTATATCAGATAATTTTGATTTAATAAAATTAACGGTACCAATTTTCTTGCACCAGATGTGCATTTCGACAATACATGTCTCTTCAGTGATGCTCGTGGCCAAAATATTTGAAATCCAAAGCTTATATAAAAGATGAAGAGCTATAATCCAAAAGGTCCAAAAAGTATAGCCAAATCCGTGCAAGGAATCAGAGCTTTGCATGAGGGAGATACATTCCTTAATTTGTATTAATTTCTATCATTTTGTAACAGCAAATTTTAATAACACAAAAAATCCGTAAATTCATGCCAGTACCGAAGTACTGGCTACTGGGCTGGTGATACCCTCGGGGACATATAGTCCACCAGCAGAGGCATCGACCCAGTGGTAGTTATAAAATTAACGGTACCAATTTTCATGCACCAGATGCGCATTTAACTATCTCTACTTGATAAATCTGATCATGAGTATCATGTAAGGATGTAAAAATCTGTTTTTATATAATTATGTTTGTCTTTTTGCAGCTGTTGTCATGTCAGTTAAAAAGAAAACAATTTTAACAGTTAAATTTAAAAACAAGTAGAAGTTATTTGGTCAAGTATGGTTCAGATAAGACTGGTCGAGTATTGTTCAGACCTTTGGTCGAGTATGGTTAAGACTGACAACAATATGTCAAGTACAGGTCGAAAACGGGTTAAGACAGTTTCAGACTGGTCGAGTAATAGTTCAGACTAATTACAATGGCAAAGATAAAGGTCAAGTACAAATCAGGACAGTCGAGTATGGTTAAAACTGAGGTCGAGTAATGTTGAGTAAATAAACTCATCATAGATACCAGGACTAAATTTTGTATATACGCCAGACGCGCGTTTCGTCTACAAAAGACTCATCAGTGACGCTCGAATAAAAAAAAAGTTAAAAAGGCCAAATAAAGTATGAAGTTGAAGTTAAAATTCAGACCAATTCAGACTGGTCGAGTAAAAATCAGAACAGTCGAGTACAGATATAGGCCATTTCAGACTTTTACAGGTTTGTAGTGAACATATTCTAGTAAGGTAAACACTAACGCTGTCTCGTGCGTACCTCGTTGTCGAGTTCTTTATTCTTGATGTGTATTTATATTTGCTTGAAATTGTCTTTTTGTCGTTGTCAATGCATGCTGTACACTTTGCCTAATTTCTTCCGTGATTTTTCCATCTGACAGTATTAAATATTTATTTGATTTCCAACAGAGATGAATTTTAGGCCATAAGGTATCTTTACTGTGACACTCGGGTAGTCTCACATATTAAAAAGTAAATTTAGATAATAATGATTTCTTGGCAAACTATAGTGGTTATTGTTACATATTGGGTGTGTATTCATTTTTTTTTATCATAAATTAGGACGTTGGTTTTCTCATTTGAAGTGTTTTACATTTGTCTTTTCGGGGCCTTTTATAGCTGAATATGCGGTATTGGCTTTGGTTATTGTTGAATGCCGTACATTGACCTTTAGTTGTTAATTTATTGTGTCATTTTGTCTCTTGTGAAGCGTTGTCTCACTTGCAATCATATTAAATCTTCTTTTTTTATGTATCGGTCCTTCATGACCTCATTCAATATTACAGAAAGCAACATATTTGAGTACCTACCTGGTTAGTATTTAATACCTTAACTTCACAATGATCTCTAATAATTATTAAAGGTACCAGGATTGTAATTGAGTACGCCAGACGCGGATTTTGTCTACATAATAATCATCAATAACGCTCATATAAAAATATTTATAAAGCCAAACAAGTACAAAGTTGAAGAGCATTGAGGATCCAAAAGTCCATAAAGTTGTGCCAAATACGGCTAAGGTATTATATGCCTGGGATAAACACAACGATCTATTGTCGGCTCATTTAGCATATTCTAGCAAGGAATCATATTGATACTCTGTCAGTGGTATGAGCATGACCGTAGTCTTTAAATCACAAATGTGAACTTTTACATCTTCGTGATTTTCTGAAATTAACGCTATCAAAACCTTCGAGTCCCCCCTTTCCGTGTTTGCTATCCAATTCATATTGGATTAATTTTCTAACGTTATACCAGTTGTCCTATTGCCAAACACATAAAACAATTACTATAACTTCTTGAATTAACGTGAAATATCTAAAAAGTGAATATATTTCATTACCATGTTTAAATTAATAAAATGAAACATCCTCTTGCTGTCTTTTCTTTGTATATATTATTAGTTACATAGTGTGCAAGTGACTTGCTATGATATATATATATATATATATATATATATATTGTTTTCAATTTTGATGAGGGCGAATTCCCATATTGAATTTACTGATCGCATGTATATCGTATGAGGTAACTAGCATACTGTGTTATCTTTCCGACAACCTTTATTGTAGAATTAAGACTAGTGGCCTGTCAAAGTGTTCAAACCTTCAACACCGCCAGTTATAAGAACATAATTCCATCGGTCTATACAAAAACAAATGCCAACAATAACAACTTGTAATCTTTAAATGTGTTATGAATTCATTTCAATCGATCATCGACATTTTCTTCGGTTTTTTTTAAAATCTTTTAGATTTTTAGTCCATACAGAGTTGTTTTTATAAAGGGACGTAACATCACTACTAACCGTAATTAAAATAAGCCCCGCTTACTAACACCAGAAGACATATACATGGTCTTCAGCCGGTTGCTTTTAACCAAACATATTCCTAGAAATATGTAAGGAGGTATATATATATATATATATTGTTTAAGAAGAAATAGATGTAAGAATAAATATTAACATACATTCATACCGCACATAACTGTAGTCTCTTGATATACCAGTCCATATATTAGTATCATCACTTAATAAAGATACTTTCTGTATGAGTAATGACTTTTCTGCTTCACAAAATTCTTTTGCCATTTGCCAAGTAACATTATTCTTACTTTTATTGTTTCCTGAAATTAGCTAGTTATAGATAACATACAGGTTTACTAGTACAGTTTGCAACGAACGAGGAAATTGTTGAGTAATGGAGACTCTATAGAAACAAAACAACTACTGTTTTTGCCACTATGCTACAAGTAAACTTGTTTAACCCCGCAAAATTCTTTATGTATTTGCATGTCACATGGAAGGAGCATGTAATTCATTGGTTGTCGTTTGTTCCTGTGTTACAAATTTGTTTTTCGTTTAAAATTGGATTATGTACATGGATTAGTTTTCACGTTTGAATTGTTTTACATTTCTTATTTCATAGCCTTTTACAAATAGCTATGCATTATCCGATTTGTGTACTGTTGAAGGCCGTACGGTGACCCTTAGTTGTTAATTTCGGTGTCATTGGCAATCATACCACATCTACTTTTTTATATACACAATATGATATTGCGTATGTTATTTAACAATCATAAACATTGTAGTATCTATTGAATATCATAAGTCCTGCATGCACCAATATGATATTTGGCTTGTAGTGTGCTTTCTTTTATACTGGAGGATGTAAATTATTTAATAAACTATAAAAAAGCAATGAGGTATTACCAATCTCTCCTCAATTTATAGCCATCGAAGACATTTTCAAGAAGTTTTCGATGTTTATCAACACTAAGTTCTTGGACTCACATGTACTGTTGTTATCTCATATCACTTGTCTAATAATAATAATAACAATCATCGCTTTTATTCTATTGTATTCATCAACCTGGTCCAAAGCATAGAAAGACGCAAAAAAATTCAGAACAGCTTGAATTCCAATGCATAGTTCTTTAGGTCTTATGAATTACATACTTTCAGGTTTTCTATCAGTGTTAGACAATATTTTAGGGGTTCTCCTGGTATTAATTTAAATGTTTACATCGAAAACATTTATCTTACTACATTTTGCTTCTCGTCTGTCTTCACAACTAATTGATTTGTAGTGGTGGAGTTTATCAGTCCCGTGTGTAGTATACATACATTTGCAGTCACTCTGTGAACAGTCATCTGTATTTACAGTATCAATCAGATCTAGAATAACATTTGAATGAACTTATTGATAAGAAATCAGCCATTCGCTAACAGAAGTAGATCAATAGCCGAAGTACTTTAATTATCTTAAAAAGTATTGAATTAACTTATGAATGCCGACCATCAATTATCACACAAGCATGTTTAACTTACTGAAATATAAATATACCGGTGTTGGTGGGATACGTCTTGCTAAGTCTTCAGTTATCAATGTTGTGTTTTGTTTACTCTTTTTTTTCTTTTCTGTTTTTGTTTTCCTTTGCAACCATGTCGTTGTCAGTTTATGTTAATGTTCAGTTTGATTCATGAGTTTTAATGTCCCTCCGATATATTTCGTTCCTCTTTCTTTTTACTAGACCAACCAGTTTAGCCCTTTAATAACAGATTAACTCAAAAGGATATTCAAAGAATCTCCAAGGACACATATATCTGACTGCATGTCGACCATCCTTGCTCTAACTTCTAGATCCTAGTATTTGACAATGTAGGAGACCAGACCACAATCTCGCGTACTCTAGCGATTTTGGAAGCATGAAGTTTATGGAGACATTCTTTTATTGGTGTCGACAAATTGGTTAGTTCATAAGCAATTAATTGATTTTAAAATTTCGTTGACATGTCAAAATTGTCAAAAAGAAATACACACACTGAAACAAACGCTATTGCTATAAAAAGTTAAAAATGTACACGTTGAATGACACTTACTACATGTGAACCAGGAACTGCTTCATTTAGTCCTTACTGCCGGCGCAATAATTTTCGACAAATAAGTTTGAAAGGACGAATAATTCATTGTATCCTCTAATTGGGTGTCTGATCATACATTAACAGCCCTAGCTGACGCTGGAATTAAACATGTTTCTTAGCCTCGTACAAATACAACTGATATTTAAAAACAATAAACAGTGAGCAGCTAAAATAAAAAATATAGCGTGAAACGAATAAGTTATATATAATCAACGTCTTCTTTCTTACTTGTGTATAATCTGTATTGTCTGTTTCCTTTGCATAGTGGTGCTTGAGGTGCACCTGCTATTACATCAGTTACACACAGACATATTCCTGTATGGCCCTTGAATAAAGGTTAGATTCAATGAATATAAAAATGTTAACTAAATAAGAAGACATTAAATGTCGATTTAGAGTGAATGTGTAATTAATATACACATTTTATAATTGAATATTTATTAATTGTAGAAAAGAAATGTTTTTGTTATGGTTAACTATATTACACATCAGGTCAGATGGTTGTTGTAAATGCAAATGCAAATATATTTGAAGGTATCTGGACATAGGAGCAGGACTTGGCTAATATTGATTACTTTTTATTGTCAATTTGTTTCAATTTAAGACGGTTCCGATTTCTCATTGGGTATTTCCTCATTCAAGATCAAGTAAGAGAAAAGAACAACATCATTTAACAGCATACGTAAACTAATATTAATGAATTCGCTCGGTTATAATTTGCTTTAATTCAATACCAATATCACGACAAGAATCTTGTCCGACACTACAGAACAAATAATTCATGGATTTAGTGTGATGATCACCCACTACGCAAATTAAGTCTGTATTTGTGTTTAATAGGAGTTAATTTTAGATTATGCCCAGACGAAACTGTTCATAAGATGATATTATTGATTTGATTACAATCCAAACATCTTTAAAATTTGTTAGTAAAAAATTCAACGTTCGATTTCAAAATTCAAAATCATTAACAATAATAGTTATACACACCTGTTTATAGTAGGCAAACTGTTTGGTGTTCATACAGTAGTGCTGGCACGAATATGGTTTATTTAGCTCTTCTAACGTCAATTTCATATTAGAATCCAACTCTTTGCGTTTGTAACAGACTGAGTTGATAGTAAAGATGTATATAATAAACAAAAAAACAACCAAACTGTAAAAAGGACAAAACGCTAATCCCGATGAAAATTTAAACGTACACATGTTTTTTATTTGGTCGGGTTGTTGTCTCTTTGACACATTCCCCATTTCCATTCTCAATTTTACAAAGTATGTACAGAAAAATGATAAAAAAAAACCACATAGCAATATAATTGCAAATCAAAAACGACATCAATATAATCATATGATACGTTCGGTGCCTACCGGTTATTCAATGAATTCGAAATATAATTAATAATATAGTATAACTTTGGATTAATAGTTGATAAGGTCAACATAGTTACACACATGACAATACTTACAGTTCATCTCTATCCAACCTGATAGAGTCTTTATTAGTCCAGTCCATAGGGGTGAAGGTATATTGTTGTAGAAAGAACAGTTTTTAAAAGCGGCACCTTTGTCATTATATACAGTGTATATAGATCCATTTAGACTTTGGCAGTGTTCCTTTGCATCTGTCCATGATTTTGATTGATTTGAATATCTTAAATACCACATGCATGTTCCTGTTAAATATTAAGTCATAAGCATTACTCATGTAAATGACTTTAATTTAATAATACTTAACCAAATATGATGAAATAAGATAAACCATTCTGACGATTTACTGTAATGATAACAAAAAAATTGTATAGAGACAGCAATCAAACATCACAAAAAAAACCGAAACAAGAACAAACGTGATATATATTTTTAACGTTCCAATAGGTTTACCGTGCCTAAAATAGTAACAAAAAGTTCACGAAAGAACGTCCTAAACAAATTCGAAACATTACTATAAATGTGTAGTTGTATGTACTGGTAAAAAGCAAACCTGTTTAAAAGTATTCCTCGTGTCAACTCTAACTACGTTAAACATGTTATCATATATTTTTTTTTATTTAGTATGATGCATCTATTTATCAGAACGTCCTATATATAGATAAAGATACATCATTTGTACAGTTTAGAGGACGTTGTACAAAGATGAACCCATAAATGAAAAAACCCGAAAAAGCCAACAAGAAAACATGCATATATAGGTACTAAGAGAATCCCGATTGTGTTTCAAATGAAACATCTACCAAACAAAACGGTCATAATGACAATGAAAGATTATTGTATTTTGGGGGTAATAATCGGTAATGATAATTGGTGTAGCTAACCTGTATCTACTGTTGTCTTGGAAACCATGTAAAATGAGGTTAGAATGATAACTATTAGCATTTAATTTAGATACCCTAATTATATTGAGGCCAAGTTTTGTTAAATTTGGCCCAGTATTTAAAATCAAAGCAGGTCATCCCATTGAAGTATTACAAATGTTACAATAGTTACTAAATATCCCTTATCATTATTTAAATAAGTTTTCAGGTTGTGACCATTTGAAATGTTTTGGTTTTTTTTACAATTTTCCCTCAGACGTCTATAGTTAACCCTGATAATGTATTTTTAGACCTGGCGACGTACTATGTCAGTTGGATGACTGGGTCATCGGATACGTTTTCCATCAATATACCCTATCAAAAATTGTGGCTAAGTTTAATTATATTTTCCTCAGTAGATTAAGCGGAGAAGAGTTTTGTAAATTTACGAAAAAATTACTATAAAGGAAAATAACTCCTTAATAGGTCAATTGACAATTCTAGTCATGTTGACATATTTATAGATCTAACTTTGCTGAACATAAGTGCTGTTTACAGGTCATTTCTATCTATAATTATCTTCAAGATAGAAACCAAACACTACTGCAAAATTTCCTTAGAATTACTAATTCACGGTAACCAAACCAACAACATCTGAAAATTTTAGGGCGGATAGATCTCAACCTGATAAACCTGCCAGATTTGTTCTAAATGTTTTAGTGTCAGATATATAAGCCAAAAACTGTATTTCACCCCTTTACTTTATTTCAAGCAATTTCGGGGGGGGGGGGGGTGTTATTAGACACTATTAATAAATTAAATATCTAAATGATGATTGTTGCCAAGTTTGGTTAAAATTATCCCAGTTGTTTAAAGTATTTTTTAAAATAAATACGGACGAAAACGACGGGCGGCGTACGACGGACGACGACGACAATAACGGACGACAGCCACCTAGTGATAAGAACAGCTCATTTAGCCCCCACCCCTTCCCCCCAAAAAACAACAACAAATAAACAACAGTTTATTGAAATTTTGTGAAACAGGTTATTATAAGCGAAAACGTTAACTATATGAGAATATATGTAACGTTCTGAAAAATTACAAAACAGCATCAAAAGATACATGTCAAATGTCACATAAAAAATACTACATTTTTGTATAAACACAAGAACACAATACAATCAATGAACAATTGATTTATCCACCTATTTAATTCATAGGAGTAGATGCGGTAGCTCATCTGTTTTGTTCTTAAGAATATTTAGTGTCAATCTTTTTATCACAAAAATTGTATCGAACAATGCATAAATATGGGGAAAATGGAGAAAAGAACATGTTTGGTTTGTCGTATCGAGCATGGATCCCTTTCAAATCCAAAGTAGGCCAACTATCTTTGTGTGAACTCAACAATTTTTGCGTAAATGTTACCTCATTATGCTTTAGATCGTAGTTTGTAATCATAATGTAAAAAACATGTAATTTACCTGTTTTGAAACACAGCAAAACAATTATTTCAATCAAAAGAACTAAATTCATATCACATTCTTTTTCTACCTCAATACAATTTAAAGAATATTAAGGAAGTAAATGAATTAAATATATTGATACTTGAAAGTTCTGATAAGAGCACATGATATCATTCCTAACGGTGTACATTTGCTTATAATAAATCAACGCTGGTAGTATTATTAGTGTATCTCGGGACAGTTGCAACCCTCATAAATTAATGTTTTTCATTTTCCGTTTAACCTAACGCATTCATTGTTTCCTGTCAAATCTTCAAACAGATATCTTCAAGCATGTTAAGTGTGTTTCGTTTGTCTAATATTTTAACATTGAATTGAAATAAAATGTCTTTATAGATATATATTATTGCGGCATTAAACGTGTCCCATTGATTTTTAAATGTTTTTATCGTTTTTGTATAAAACAAGGAACCCGTCGGCGACTTATAGTTATTGGCACTTTGTAAATGTTTCTAATAAAAAAATTGTATATTGTTCGTGTTAACAAAATGTGTTATGTGGGGTATACGTCAAAACCAGCAACCTCACAAAACACAAACAAAATGGAAATCGACTGCTAGTTTGCTGTTTTGTTGGTTTCCTTTTGCAAGAGGTCTTGAGAAAGAGAGAATATAATGCTCATATGTTTAGAAGAATCAAATACCTTTTAACAAAATATTTTCAAACTTATGTAATTTTTAAGAAGAACCAAGAAGTCGTTTATCAATATAAACAATATTGTGCGTATCGCTCGTCTTTAGAAACATATGAATGAAATCTTCTTCTGTGTACATCAGCTGACATACATTGCATGTTTAATGCTTTGGAGTTCCTCTCAGGAAAGGTAAGCATCATATGGTATTGTTTGTAATCAAGTTTTACCCCTATTTAAGAGCTACATGCTCTCACTGTTTCTATTTAATGTTTTGTATGCACGTTTTCTTTACCTACTGATAGTGATGTAAATAAACGCATCGACATATATATCAGGATTCGAATTTTGTATTTAAGCCACACTCGTTTCGTCTTGAAAAGACTCATCAGTGACGCTCGAATAAAAACATGTTAAAAAGGTCAACTGCAGTACAAAAGTTGAAGAGCACTTAGGATAAAAAATGCCTAAACGTTTTGCCAAACACAGCTAAAGTTATCTATCCCTGAGCATGCTGAGGTAGAAACTCCTTAGTACTTAAAAAATGTCAAATTTTGTAAACAGTTAATTTATAATTATGACCATATCAAGGATGATTCATGTTACTTACAAAACACAAAAAGAAATGAAGTGGGGTGCTCTCTTAAAATAACAAAATCTCGCCATATTTGGTTATGTATGTTTCAAGTTAGGAAATTCCATGATGTCTCAAAGAAAGAAGTTGGAACTGGGTGGGAATGAGAAATCGTAATTGTGTTTTTTTAAATATGCTACATTCATTGCGGAAATATTTTAATTGAAAATCCTCTTTACAAACTTAGTTATACAATTACCTTCCTAGTTAAACCAGTAAGAGATACATCGTCACGTAATTTATGGTAAGACATCTTGCATATATGTTTTAGGAGACCTCATATTCATATACAATAACAGGTAAGTAGTCGAAAATTTATAATATTTGTAATCTCTTCACATCGAAATGTCATTTACATTTCCCTAAACATAAATTTTGGTTTAGTTGAGAGAGGAGAGAGAGAGAGAGAGAGAGAGAGAGAGAGAGAGAGAGAGAGAGAGAGAGAGAGAGAGAGAGAGAGAGAGAGAGAGAGAGAGAGAGAGAGAGAGAGAGAGAGAGAGAGAGGAGAGAGAGAGAGAGAGATGTAATACTGATTTTCACATTTGTTTTTCATACCAATATTTTTTTATCAATTACATACAAATATTTGTCTTCTTTTTTACAGATTGTATTGACAAAGAACATAATGTTTTTTATTTCATTTTACATTATTATGTGTCCATTGGAATTCAATATACAAGCATTGTTTTTTTTTAAGGACAATGGTATAATTAACCATGTTATACATTAGAAAATGCCTGTATTAAATCAGGAATATGACTAGTCGAAAAATGTTTAAACTTAATGCCTTCATTTTGTCAAGACCAGTAAATTGTGTTTAACTTTAAAGCCTAAGTCACGGATAAATGTTTTACTAATGATGTAATGCTTTAAGTAAATCAGTCGTACTAAATGTTTTAATATAAAAAAAAAAACATTACCCACATCTTTGTGTTGGCGGAAGCAAGTAAATAAAACAGGTTTAGTTTTCTCAAATTATATTTTTTGTCAAGATCACAATAATATGGCATATTATTTAATTATCTAAACAAAATGTACATTAATTATCCAATCAGATATTATTTGCATTAACAAATTCAAAGAATTGGTAGGCTAATACAAGTACAAAGTCATAAGAAAAGTTAATATAGTTATTGACGGCCTCCTTAAGTTTTAAGTTTTTGTAATCAAATCTTTCAACTGTTTCGGTTATCTAACTTGACCAGAGGATTTTCAGCGTAAGATTAGGCATCGTATTGAACACTGTTCTATTCATATATATGACAATTACTCTCACGATTGGCTTTATTTGCTGCTTTTAATGCATCATATGTCTCTTCAATCGGAGTCAAAAGATCGCAATACATGTGTGCCTGAGTGTCAATAACATTTGAATTTCCATCAGAAGACGTAGAACACTTCGTCGTTTTCGTCGTTTTCACCTTTGAAATTTTGGTGTTCTGTAAGTTATCATGTTCACTGCATTGCCTAAAAGATAAAAAAAAATAGATTTTTACTAGCTCTTGTAAGAGCCTGATACAGTCATTGTACTTTTTGTTTATAACAACTTGGTAAGCAAATAAATGTAGAAGCTTTATTCTTTATCATTTACTACTTTGAATATACATTAACACGTATCTTGCATACGAGTCATGCATTCTTCATATTCTTCATAACTTTATTTTAAGCTCATATACACACAGAACCGGACAACATAAAAATTAAACAAATGAACAAATGAGTAAAACTTGTTGTCTGCATCTTTCAAAATTATTTTTACAGCAGTAAAATACGCTCTGTTCTTTAAATGGGCTTTCATATCTGAATCAATATGTCACGCTCGTGTGATTTTCATTAACACAAACTTTATGGAAAATTTATTGTTCATAAGAATTAGGAGGAGGAACGACTTAAAGCAACACCAACAAATTTTATCTTTTATCAAAGCAAATGTTTGCCTTAGTGTTTATGTTTTGGGACATTTTCAAATGATTATCTTGGCTAAAGTACACACCTTCGTGCTAAAACAACTACAATTCCCACAACCAGCAATACTACAAAAGTTCCAACACTTGCTCCTATATATTCAATATCCAGATTCTGACCTTCCGTTTTCTGGTCTGATGTATTTGTAACGTTTTCAGCTACGCTGAACGTTGATGCCACAATGTCAGTGCTGCTTCGACTAATTCCTTCTGCAGATTCAGTGATGCCACTATCCGTAGTTTTCATCGATGATACATTAAGTGTATCGAAAGTGGCCGACATGGTGATATTTTCTGTATGAGATGTAGTAGTTGAGAAAATGCAGTTATGCTGATTAGCATCCTTCAATGGAATATCTAAATAAAAAAAACATTTTGATGTAGTAAAGTTGTTTTCTATTTAGGTGTTTGTTGGTTTTGTCATTTACTAATTTTTCGAAATACACCGATGAATTACCTTATGTCAAAGCTGTTTGATGTATGTACAAAACAATTGCTAAAAGCAACCCCTTAAAGATCACGTTTTCACTTTAATCTGTATCAAATAAAAAGTGGCAGGTACCTTATAATAAAAAAAAAGTTTGCATCTAACAAACTGTTCTGATTAACCTTCATCAAGAACGCTCCAAGAAACGTATTTGATCGCCAAGAACCACTAGAAATAAAGAGCTTTATTACTATAACAGACTTAGAAAATACCAATCCGATCTAAAGTCATCTTTGTCTTGACATAAATAGGTTAGGCATTTTAAATCATGATAATCTTTATTTCTATTAAATTAAAACCAAACAAAAACAAATTTTAAATTCAACAAGACTTACGCAAACATAAGACCATTTTTTTGCCATTTTAATGCAAACAAATACAGTTTTCATATTTATACTAACCAGTTTTACAAACAAAAGGGTATTTCATCTCACAATCTCGTTCGATATATGAAGATTGGTAAAAAATCGAAACTGAACAATTTATTGGAACAACAGTGTATTTGATTTCTACAAAAGAAAATGTTATATATATAATACAATAGGAAACAAAGCATAAAATGTGAAAAAAACACCACGGTAGAAACCAATAGATATGAATTATTGCTGTCTCAGTTTGATCATGTTGATTTAGCTATATACAGTTGCATAGTCGTATATAATATGAAAATAAGAAGATGTGGCATAATTACTAATGAGACAACTCTCCACCAGAGATCAAATGTCGTGTAGACGTTAAAAGAATTGGGTCACCGAACTTTCTTCAAAAATGAGCAAAACTCATACCGTATATGCTCCGAAATGACAAATGGAATGGAATTCAAACGATATTACTAACGGCTTAAGTTTAGCATAAATCAATGACCGAAAGCAACTATTGTGTATAGCAACAAGCTACAACCATTGAATTACAGGCTTCTGACTTTAGACAGGCACACACAGAATGTGGCGGGGTTAAACTGATTCAAAGGCGTTGACCAATCCCTAACCTTGGACAGTGGTGTAACAGTACAACATAGGGGAAAATACTATACACAACAGTTAAAATTGGTTTAACTCATCTGGTCGAAAAAAAGCAGAAATACATCCAACAAAAGCATAGACTTAACGTGCCAGGTAAAATATACATCCCTGCAACAAAAAATACATTAAGACCAGATCTGAAAGAACTTGCAGTAACTGACAGCTAGTCCAAATCCAGTAACAACCAATGACAAAAATAATGTATATAATTCTAAAATAGATATCAATATAAGCTTGTTGTTATCAGACATAATTGCAGTACATACTTTCATACCACACAAAGGTATATTCTTTAAATATACCAGTCCATATATCCATATCTCTTATCAAAAAGTTCCTCTGTAGGAGTAATGATTTTTGGTCAGCTTCGCAAAAGTCTTTTGCTTCATGCCAAGTCAGATTATTCTTACTATTATTGTTTCCTTTAATTGAGAATAAAACTTTGAAAACATACAATATAACTTTTACAGTGTGGAAAATAAATGATCAGAATTAATTGAGGTATATGCATTGATATGGACAGAATAACTAATAATTTGAATGCTCTTTAATAAAAATGTGCAAAGCCCAAACCGCATAGTCAGCTATAAAAGAACCCGTAATGACAATGTAAAACAATTCAAACGAGAAAACTAACTATTGACAACATTTGACGTGTTAGTAATCTTGCCTTGCTGACACTTTTGTTTTTATTTATCTTTTTCCAATTTTTATCATATAAGGCAAAACACAAACAAATGGTGAAAATGTTTCTTAAAGGGCAATGACATCAATAAAGAGTCCTCCTACTAATTCTCCATAATGTTTTAACTGAATAACTTGTATGGCTGTCAATTCATTTTTGTTAATTTAATTACTATCTATAGGTTATATATAATATTTACGATATAAAGCAAAACACGCAATATGTTGGTAAATTAACCATCAAAGGGAAACAACTCTAATAAGAGTTGACTCAGAGTTTCGGCTTTGCATACTTATTTGTAGAACTTGTTTTGCTGATCACAATTGCATTTCAAAGTTTCCCTCTATCTATAATAGTTTCAGGATGATAGAGAAAAAAAAAATGAAAACCAAATGATGAAATTTGTCATTTAAAGGCATAACTCATATAAAAGTTGTCTGCCAGTTTCGAAGTTTATGAATAATTCAACATTCTGAACATTTTTGAGCCTGTTAGATTTTCGATTGTCAAAAAAAACCATCTCGCATTTTACCTCTATGTTTCTTTTTTGCCATGTCAGGACTTGGATGACAGGCATGGTCATCGGATACAGTTTTTAAACTAAATACCCCAATGATGAGGTATATATTTTTGTAATTTTGTAAACGTAACGACAGACGACAACAGACGACAACGGACGCCGACTGATGAGAAAATCTGACGTGGCCCTTTGGGACAGGTGAGCTAAAAATGGCTATTGAAAGAAAAAGTTCATTAAATCTTAAAATGTCAAAACGCTGGATTATATTGAGCAAAGGAATATACGAAAACAACTGTCATATTCATTACTTGATACAGGCATTTCTGTCATAATTGTGTGTCCTAAAGTAGTATGAATGTAAATAGCAGAGAAATACTGTAAATTTTTATTTTTAAAGAACAAATTTATAAGATTTTGACATACAAATATTAATATTTTAACAAGGCTACAATTGTTTTGCTTGATTTATAATGTTGTTATATTAGTTTTTTGATTGGAGGCATTTTCTGAAGGTTTTTACATGAAATTTTACTATTTTTTATTTTAGCCAGTAAACGTACGGCGACTTTATTTTCTCTTTTGTTATTCTCAACACATTTTCTTATTACTAGCATCTCGTATTTCATAGTTAATTTTTATCCTTTAGTTTAACTTCAATTCACAATATTAAGTTTTTCCCTGTTTAATCCATACAAAATGTTTTATTTTGTCGATTTTTTATTAAATATATAGCATTGTATGCTATATTTTGGCTGGGACTATTATACTATAATATATATATATAATCCATGTATGAACAATTTTTACCGTTTTTATTTATACTCCCATACCGCCCTAATAATGTACAAGTTGTATAGGAACACACGTAATTATGTTGTGTGCTGTACTGGATGTATGTTAATTAATAATAAACAACTGTTATACAAATTTGAGTAGCTATGAACTCAGGTAAAACCCCCCATTTTACATAACTGCCTGTATAATTAGTTATCAAAAGTACCAGGATTATAATTTTATACGCCAGACGAGAATTTCGTCTAAATAAGACTCATCAGTGACGCTCAGATCAAAATAGTTAAAAAAGCCAAATAAATACAAAGTTGAAGAGCATTGAGGACCCAAAATTCCAAAAGGTTGTGCCAACTACGGCTAAGGTAATCTACTCCTGGGGTAAGAAAATCCTTAATTGTTCGAAAAATTCAAAGTTTTTCTATAAAGAAGAACATGACCGTTGTTGTCAATTCGTTCTGTTTGTTGATCATGTTGATATAACGTTAATTGTGACAGTTGTTATAGACTAACAATTTTTCGATCTACCTTGTAGTTCGATATTTTTTTAATACTTTAGCTTAGAAGTAAATTATAATTTGTCTAGTCTTGGTTTCACATGGCCTAGATTCGAACTATAGTCACCTGCAATCGAGGCAGGCAGATTTTTATGAAACAATGAGGCGGTAAAACAAGTATTAACCATGATATGAAGATGAAAAGTAAACAACAGCAAGACTGCATGTTTTCACAACATATGTCGAAATTC
Source organism: Mytilus edulis (assembly GCA_019925275.1). Lineage (NCBI taxonomy): Eukaryota > Metazoa > Mollusca > Bivalvia > Mytilida > Mytilidae > Mytilus > Mytilus edulis. The sequence goes on along the minus strand of CM034358.1, from coordinate 69,044,080 downwards.
GATGGAGTATCTACCATTATGCTGTAAGATGTCCTGATATTAATTCAAATTTCTTTAAATAGTAGAATATAGTTACATTTTTTTACAGAGAAAATGATTTTTACCACATTTTGCTGTTCGTTGTACCTGGCAACTGGATAATATAAAGTGGCGGACACTACCTCTGTTTATAGTATACATACATTTGCAGTCTCTCGTTGAACAATCCTCAATATTTGCAACTAGAATCTGATCTAGAAGAACATTTACAATAATTTTGAATTTTTTGTATTGATAAGAAATAAACATATACAGAAACAAACACAAAACAATAATAACGTATGCACTTTTAACATATTAAGGTGGTATGGGAGTCTAAATTAAAAATGATAGAATTTGTTCATACTTTGCCAAAACGTTGTATCTATTGATACATGTTGAAAAATATAATAAAAATGATAGGTCACCGCGCATTTTCTCAAGCTACTGGACGGGACAAAATGACACATTTTGTATGGATTATACAGGAAAAACACCATTTTGTGATTAGAAACTAAACAAAATGATAGAATTGTTAAATACTTCCGGAAAAGATAGCTTTCAGACACTGCTTTGAGAATATCAAAATATCAAGATAGGGTCACTGTACGTGTTTTCCGGCTAAAATACAAAATAGGAAAATTCCATACAGAATCCTTCAGAAAATGCACTTTTTTAGAGTTACCTCCCCTTAAAATGCCAATTTAAAAAAAAAAAAAAAAAAACAACCAAAAATAATTAGCATTTGCAAAAATATCAATATTTAGAAGTTATATTCTTTTAAATGAAAATGTACATTAAACATCTGCATTCCTGCATCAAATTTTGCTAACTTGATGGAAAATCTGGACCCTTGATTCTCTGTTTTTTACAGTCCAAGATGGAGGAAGACACCCATACCACCTTAAAGGTTTGATTGACTGTAACGTCTAGACAATGTTAAATGGCATTAAATTGAACACTAGGTCTATCATAACATTGCAATGATCAATTTTGAAAATATCATTTTGACTTAAAGAGATATTTTTTTTTTATTTTCACATGTAGATTTTTCATGCTTTTAACATATTATTTATTCACGGTATTAAGCGATGTAAAGTAAATCAAAATGTAATTCCACAATTGAAGTAAGTGTACTATAACATCATTCATAAGCTAATTAAAACATGTGAAACATTTCTGATTTTTGCATCGTGTACATTAATAACTGAATAGTGAGTCGGCGTCTGAGTTTCTTGGTAATGGCTTGTAGACTTTTTGTCTGTTCGTCATTTTATATTTGAGCTGTCAATTTTATTTTGAATTATCAGTTATGAATGGCAACTAGTACATGTAACTTCCTCCTATTTTTCAATAGCATTTTCCTAGTACGATCTTTTTCTTTCTAATATTTCTGGAAAACCAAAGTTTGATATACTGTTTAAACATCGTACTGGTAAATTGAATAAAACATAGATATGCTCACTTTGTATTATATCTTACTTGTGTATAATCTGTATTTTCTCTGTCCCTCACACAGTGGATGTTGAGGTGCATCAACTTTTACAGCAGTAACACACAAACATATTCCTATATTGCCCTTGAATAAGCAGTATAATGTTCAGTAAATCAAACAATGGGTGAACATTGAAATGTTAAGGAAGCTGGCTTGTCATGTTTTGGATTTTTTGTCAGATTTTCGGAATCCTCTGGTTTATCCATTTGAATGCCTTGAAAAAACTTGCCTGGTGACCCCCATTTTTCTTTTTCTAAATCTTTTACATGTATCACGATAAGTCATCTGTAAAAGTCTTATAAAATTTTAATTTTTTTTTTTTTTTTTATAGTTTTTGAGAACTTAAACTTGTCAATGATAAAGCTATGAAAAATCAAGAGAGAATATTTTCCCGTCAGAATTTCAATGGCTAATATCGCGAAAACAAGCACGGTGACCTATATATTTGTTTGGCTCTTTGGATTCCTTTATTGATCCCCTATCAATATAAAATAATGTTTTGAAAAGTTAATTACTTTGAAACTGAGAAGCCAACTTCTATGGAAAATTGGGAAAAACAAGGCTTATAATTTCAAGCAAAAACGTGTATCTGCTGTATCTCCAATTTAGATAGAGGAGCAAGTGAACAATTTTTCAAGGAACGCCACCATTGTTAAACAGCCTTTCCTCGTTTTATTTTAAGATATTAGAGATTCAAAGCAAAATTATTCAACAGATATCAAGTTGGTTTAGTTGTATTTTCATATCACTAAATATTTCAACATTAGTTTGTTTTATACACATATAAAAGTATGACAATGTTTTTTACTAAATTTTCAACATCTGGTTTCAACATTTAACATTATCTTACACAGCATTCAACAGTATTTACAAACTAGTTTTGTTTACCTCTTTATGATAGGCAAATTGTTGGGTGTCCAAACAGTGATATTGGCATGCGTATGGCCCATTCAAATCTTTAAACATCAATTGTTTGCTAAATTCCAACTCGTCACTTTTGTAACAGACTGTAATGTTTAAATGAGCAAAATATATGTATTTACATGACAATATCAGGATATTGGTATTGAGTCAAATCTTCACAGGACATTTTTTATCATATTAAAAAACTGACACGGATAGAAAATATCAAACAATGTCAAAATGTTTAGGCTTTAATTAAATCTTTATGTGCGTAAGTTGATGCATGTAAGCGATCTATACATGTCTAAAGCTGGGGTCACACATTCACGATTTTTACTGCCGTCTTTGACAGGACCATTCCCGATTAAAATTTGTCAAAAGTCTGATCAAGATCCTGTGAATCGTTGATGGAAATTCAAACTTTAATTAAAATTTGCAAAACAAATAATTTAATCACGACAACAATCAGATATTGTTCAGGAAGCGCCGATATTCAACCGTTTCCAAACGAATTTATCACGATAATCCCGTTATCGATCCGCTTCTAATCTAATTTGTATCTTTCGCCTGGTAAAACTTTACCGAGTCTGTCACGACTGCCTCCCGATTCTACCGAATGTAATCCGAAAGAGATCAGACACTGACCAGACAGTGAACCGACGCTGACGGAAGTTATCCGTTCGAAAACCGTCGGTATACTCGGGATGATCAGGTACTGTCGGAACTTAATCCTATCACGGTCCGCTGTATCGTATTGCAATCTGGACTCAATCGACAAAAAAACAGCAATAAAAAAATTCTCCAGATCATTCCCGTTCCACAGGACATCGTCAAGAATACACCTAACATAGTTAAGATTTTGATACGAGACAGCAGAATCTGTCACGACATAGGTACGATTGTAATCCGACTAGACAAAATCGGCTGAGTTTCTCCGAATGTTACGGGACGCACCTAACTGTCGGGGTCTTCGCCGAACTATTGAGACCCCTCCCGACCCGTAGAAATCTATTGCAAACTTAAACGACTGCGTTCAAACAATGATAAGACATTCCAGATAATTGAGGATAGTAATCCGATTTTTTCACTTTTCATGTCGTATCGCTGTCTGATCTCAAACGGGAGCAATAATCGGCAATGTGTGAACCCCGCATTATACTGTTATGGAGATATAATGTTTAACACTCATTATTAAAATGTTATTCAAATATAGGACTTAGTTAGACAAATCTGTTTATTCTATTTGATATAATGATTTTTTATGACAAAATAAAAATACAATAATAAAAAAATACCATTATGAAAGTAGCAGATACTCATATAACAATACTTACAGTTCATTTCTATCCAATCTGATAAACTTTTTATTCGTCCAGTCCATAGCGGTGAAGATATATTATTGTAGAAGGAACAGTGTTGAATCTCGGTATCATAATCTCTATCTACAGTAAATATTGATCCATTTAGACTTCTGCATTGATCCTTTGCATCTGTCCATGATTTTGGCTCGTCGAAGTATTTTAAATACCACATGCATTTTCCTGTTAAAATATTTACACTGTAGTTGGATCATACTTGCTGTGGCTAATTTTAGGAAATATGATAACAAATCCTATTCTTTTCTAATAAAGTTAACAACGGATTCTGGGAAAATATCATAAAGATTGCAAACTTCATCAACAACAGCAACAAAAACAAAACAACAACACACAAACAATTAAAAATAACAAGCATGTCATAAATCAACTATAATGTTGTTCCTCCATCTACGTATATACTGGATAACAAAAGGTTCATTATGGAACTATTTTAGTAAACAAATTCTCCAGAGGAACATACTTACAAATGAGCTATTGCTGTAAAAACTGTTCAGATGGAAGTGATAACATCTTAGACGATAATTTGTTATTGTTTTGATTTTAAGCTGACTTTTGGAGAATGATCGATGTATAAATATATATATATATATATATATATATATTCAAATGTTGCAAAACAAATACCAAATGACAGAATAATGATAGTTCACAAATCAATGTACATCGTATTTAACCACTCAAATATATGGGGGAATAGGTGCGGTAAGTGCGCAAATGGTCCCTTAATCGTGTCCATAATGAAAGTCAATCTTTTCCAAATTATACATGTTCCCAGTTGATCCATAAATTAACGAGAGTATCCTGACATGATTGTATAAAGAAAAATGCTTAACTTTTGTACAATGCATGGACCCTTTACAATCTAATTAGGGCAACAGTATACATTTTGGGGGAGCTACACATTATATTGTCATGATTAACCTCACTAGATAGTAATGCCGTAATTATAATGGGAAACAAATTGAACTGACCTGTTTGTAAAAACACAAGAAGTATTAATTCTGTCAAAATAATTAAATTCATTTCACTTTCTTTTTCAACAACAACACCATTTACCATTTAGAAAGTATGAAGGAAGTAAGTGAATTTAATATATTTATACTTGAAAGTTTTGATAAGAGCACTTGATACAGTCAATAAAGCTACATACTTTGGGATCCAATAAATCAATGTTGGTCATGTTATTTGGGAATACGATGTCAGTTACTATCCTCTTTTAAAAATAATTTACGTCATTTTCCATTTACTAGTTCTTTAACTGCCGCGTGCCATGTTTCTTCTGAAATCTAGTAACAACTGACCATGTTAGCGTGCTCTTCGATTCTCGTATTATTTTGTAATCGTTTTTGAAGATCTATTTTACAATACAAAAATAATTATTTCTGTTTCCATATATTTTAAAATGTCCAAGTATATTCGATAATATACTTAGCGATATATGAAAAGTAACTCAAAAACCATTAAACAAAATATTTTAAACAAACTTTATTTACAACTGTTTATTAGACATTGTAGAATTTTCTTTTGTTCATCTTGTGGAAAATAAGGACCCATAACAAGGCTCATGTTATGGATAAACAATGTCCTTATTTGATGATAAATTCATTGCAATGCACGTGAGTTCTATGAAAATTTCATGCAACTGTAGTCTTGGATGAATATTTATACTACTAATCCAAATGTGTAATACCTTTGAAATCAATGTAGAAACTGCTACAACAGTACAATTCCTGCAGGGTATGAAATAAACGAAAGCTATGCCCTTGAAAAAGGCTGATTGATTGAATAATTTATTAATACACAACTTTTATTTAGTGTAACTAATATATTGTATATATATATCTTGTCTCTTTTATGTTTTAACAGAATGCTTCGATCAGGTATCAGTACAATGAATATGTCTTTGGGAACACGTTTCTTTCTTTGACGATGTTACGAGCATACAACACAGTTACAGGGGAGGTAAAAATTGTCGCTAACGTGATGTGTAATTTTTAGCAAAGTCAAAATGTGACAGATTTTAAAAGATCTTAATTTTCTCTGATTTTGATAATTAGTTTAAAAACACGGGCACATACTCGAGTGTTTAAAATTATATTTTATGCGGGAAAATTTTTATTAATCGTTATTAAAATAAAAATACCAAACTATTTTTGATGAAACTAGAATAATATAGCCGTTTTTTCTATTATCATGAACAATCTAAAAAATGAAACACTCCCAAATTAAATACCATCCTTATGAAAAGATAACAATCATTCCAAATTCTTTTTTTTATAAAAGAAAAGCTCGAATTGATTTTTTTATCCAACATTTTGGGTTTTCTGACCGAATGAAAGAAATAATTAAAACAGAAACATTTTGAGGTCAAGTCAAGCATTAGAAACCTTTTATTCTATGACATTAGCTTATGACGGTATGTTACTGATTACACATCAGAAAAACTATAGGTAAACAGGAATTAAACGTAGTTTTTCGTGAAAAATACACCGTGGGATCAAAACTGTATCGTAAGTGGCATAATAAATTTCATTCAGGACGTATCTTCCCCAAACTGTAACCATATCATATATTAAATAACAAAAGATTTGAATTCAAACAAATAATAAGATTTATGTTATAACAAAATGTGTATTTTAGAATGTACAAAGAAGGTATACGCATTAAGAATTACCATGTCGTAAAAAAAATACCGAACTGCTCCGGGATCCATTCATCTCATCAGCTCTACAGTTTTCAAAATCTTAATTTGAATGTACTTTTTTTTTTTATATTTAGACAGCATATTTTTATAATGTAATCTACAATCCATAAGTTGGACCATTTGAGATAAAATTGGAGTCGAGTTTTTAGACTAACACTTAAACGTTGCTGTTGTGTACATTCTTATCTTTTAGTTAGAAATATCTATAAAAAATAAATAAACGGACAATGACATGGCTAAAATGGAAAAAAAACACAAACAGACAATAATACTACACACAACACTACATAGCAAACAACATATTAACAGCCCCGTTAAAAACTACAAGTGGTCTCATGTGCTTTTGGATTGTCAGTAGATTTTGCTCCACATGTGGCATCCCGTCTTGTTTCTCATAAAAAAAACTGTTTATGCTATTACAAAACACGGCCTTTTGTTTCATATTCATCGTATTTGCCTACAATTTGATCAGTGATTATTTTTTAAATAAAGATAATACAAAAAGTCATATTACACAATTAAGCCAGATCTAAGGGAAAAAACACAGGGTATATGAACATGTTTTCCAACTGATAATCAAATGCTTGGGAAAAACACATATTTTCAAAATATTGTACATGGTAATGACAATGTCCATTGTTATTTGTCTTATTATCATGTTTCAGCGACTGTATAGTTTTTTGTCATGTGAGTCAGTTCGAAATTTTCTATGAGGAATTGGATAGTAGTATTTGGTATATTGGATCATTTGAAAGTATACATGTCAATCAGCCAGATTTTACCTTACCTCGACCTCAATTCCTGAATCATTGAACAATGTTTAAGGTCTATTTTTTTCCGATGCTATATCAAGAGAGTAATGCATCTGTTAAAAATATGGTCATACGGTGAACATGTCTGTTAAACAGGGTTCGCCTGATTTTTCCTTATTTTTATGATTTTTTGATAATGGTTAATTTATATGATAATTGAAGAAACACCTGTATCATTCATACTTTTCAAAATAAAATCAGTCTTGATCAGATTAGACATTTTAATGTGTGTTGTATTGCTTATTCTTAAACTAAATACAATCTTCTCAAATGCATTTCCAATAAATCGTGTGAAAAATAATACTATCTCATGTTTAATAAGAACGTGAAAAAGAATCATGTGAATTTGATTTAAAAAGCTTCTACCTAATCTAAATATAACGTAAATGTGATTGCCGTGTATTTTAGTTTATACACAGCTCCATAAATTAATAATTCGATGCATAAATCTAAAGTAACTCACAATTGAAAAAAAAATCTTGCAATATCTGAAATCTTCTGGAAACGTTTGCATAATCATAAACTTCCTTACAGATAGATTGAAAAAGCAAGGAATTATGATAATGTGTTATTTATAGTCTACAAACATGACAAAGTAAACAACCTTTATCGGTTATTTTCAACGATGTCATGATCATGAGCAATAAAGGGTAGCTGAAAATTTATAATTTCTGAATAAAAATCATTCCGCATTGAAATTGAAGAGTCTTGTAAATATTCTTTATGACAATTGTATAAGTATTAGTACAAAATGGCGAGGCAAATAACTTGTAGAAGAAGTGAGACATTTCACATTAAGAGTTTGTTTCAGTACTGTAGTAGACAACTTTATTTCCTGTTAACATCAAATGATTTGTAACCGTATTTGAATTCTTGCTGATGAGTCTTATGTAGACGAAACGCGCGTCTGACGTACTAAAGTAAAATCCTGGTACCTTTGATAACTATATCTAATGCATTTTCTCTACGTTCGGGAAGACCTTATTGTTTTTCTATTTTTCATTTTTCTTTTCTTTCTCAGTTCAATATTTTCTTTACATATTAAGAGAACGATACATACTTTGTAAAAATAGTTTCGAAGAGTTCTACGTTATATACATTTGGCAAAACAATGTCTGACCATCAGTTCAAAAGTAACGACAAGCTAATTCTTTTATCTTTAACTGTGATGCTATATGCGCACATTTTTAGAATGAATTGAGCGCTTGTGCGCTTCATACAAGGTATACTTCTATTAACGCTTTTTCACACCAATTATACAAAAAAAAAGTATTTCATTGGTAAATAAAGTGTCAAGTTTATTCAGCATTAAATCAGAGATTTGTAATACTGTATTATATGTCTCTTATTAAACCACTTTCCTAAGCATGCTAGGTGTATAGAGTGAGAGTGTTCTGGTTATTATCGATCTCATCCAAGTGCCCCTAAACAGGAAGGAACTACGATAGAAGAACAATATTTAGTCGTATACTTTCAGGTCTTTTCAGGTCTTTTCAGGTCCACTTTCAGGTCTTTAGTGTAACCCTATTTTTCTTCCGGTATGTGTGATGGCTGACAGCGGCTTTTGTTTAGCAAAAGAAGTTTTGGAAGTTTTTAAGACTTTAAATACCATAGTTTTTAATACTGGATCAAGTCTGTGTGCTCATAATCACATTTTAACTTCGATTTTAACTTTTAGTGCTCCTTGGTAGATTTAAAAATATCCCATTGACACTATAATAAGCTGTTCTGTCTTTTAGAAAAGTACCACCAACTTGAAATTTTGTAATGTTCCTGCCATCCGAAGCTACATGTACTTTCCCTCTTGTACGTATATTTCAACTGTAAATATCTCATCATTAGTCCCGCGTATCTTTTGTACATTATTCCATTTATTTTAGCCTTTTTAGTTACCTTTTAAATTTAAAAGTACATTGTTTACATCTGACTTTATTATCTCTCAGTCCCGAGTGTACATGACCCCTCGTCTAGGCTCTACAATGATAAAACAATGCATAATGGATCGATGTGGTGCGTAGAAGAACTCGTGTCCAGACTAAACACTTGCATTTTACACATGGAAAGGGAGTTGTTAAATCAAGAAAATCATAAAAACACCAAGTCTACTATTAGAGATTAAACTGTTTAGTATACTCTTGAAAGGTTGTTAAGAAAAAAACTTGATGCTGCCAACCGTTCCTTCGTCACGCCAGAATTTATTCCTGGTTATCTTGTCTTGGTTATCTCGGCTTCTACATACGCAACATTTGAGGATGTCACATTCAATGAATCAAACAAATATCAATACACATTAGACATCACAAGCACAAAAGACCAATCTGGTGCTGTAATATTTGACTCTGTCGCAGCAAAGTTACATCTGTTAACCGATATGTGCTGACCTTTTACCACTCAAGCTCAAAGGTCCTGCTTTATGGTAAACAAAACCACATGATAGACTTCATCATGTTTATACAACCAACATTACAAGATTTCCTAGGTGTGTTAGGTCAGTATGATGACTTTACTAGTAAAAATAATACAATCAAGCACTAAGTAATGTAAACAGTATCGTAATATTAGAGATTTCCAATAAAATGACATACGTACCTAACTCGACGTACGCACGTAACGGGGCCGGTTATTGTTAACCAATTAATTTTGTTAAATGCGTTACTTAAGTTTTAACGAAGTATTCCTAAACTATGAAACCCATTCATAATAAATTTTATCAACATCAAATAATTCTAAGATGATGAAAATCGAAAGAAATCATGATTTGTATATATCACGTGATTATTGAGATTCCCGCCGAAACTTCACTGTCATAAGACCACGTATACATACGTATTTTTACCTATCATACGATTCATTTGCGTTGTCTTTCATGGTTTTGACCATGACTTTCCGATATACTTTAAGCAAAATTTAATGAACCTGTATTGCATTTCAATTTGTTTATCGTCATCAGATTAATGTCTCTTCTTCTTTTCGTTTTTTAATGTTTTATAGTATCTAATTTCCGTGGGTATTTATTATTAAATAGATTTGTTTTAGCAACTTCACAGTGTGGGAACGGAACTGTACGGTTTTCTTATATTTTGGTCATTCGGGAGACTGTCAAGCGGTGCTCCGACATTCGAAAAATAACAAGTTACTTGAAGTTGATGGAAACATTGACGAACTCTTATGTTCCTATATAACGTTTCTGCTTCAAGTTTTGATAGCTAAAACATTCTTTATGTAAATATGAACCAATAAAATAATAAGAAAGATATATGCATCAAAACGTTTTTCTTAGAATGGTGGAGCTCCGTGTAAAACGATCAAAATTGTCACACAACAGCGATCAAAAATGTCAAATAAACATCGGAAAATCAATGTTTGCCACCTGAATTTTCACATGTACCTTTTCTGATATATAGTCTTACCTGTCTGGAAGTTTCAAAGCCATTGTCCCAGTAGAAATCAAAATATATTCATTTTCTCCATGTCGGATATTTTTATTGACTGTACAATCGCTTGCAAGTTTACTGTAATATCACTCGGAGCCTTCCTGTACAATCACTTGGAGCTTTCCTATATAATTGCTTGGCCAAATTTATTAAATACATTGCATATTCATTGCATTGGTTGTTTCTTGCTGTCCTATTATATTCATCTATGGTATTTGAAGTGAAAATAAGCACAAAAAACCCGTCATTTCAGTGACAATTAAGATTCTATCAAGGAACCCTTTTAAGGTTACTATATCAGAGACAAAAACAAAACGTGTACAATACACATAAAAAAGAAGATGTGGTATAATTGCCAAAGAGACAACTCTCCACAAGGGACCAACATGACATAGAAATTACCAACTATAGGTCACCGTACGGTCGTCAACAATGAACAAAGCCCATACCGCATAGTCAGCTATAAAATGCCCCGAAATAACAATGTAAAACGACTTCGGAAAACTAACGGCTTATTTATGTACAAAAAATGAACGAAAAACAAATATGTAACACATAAACAACCAACCACTGAATAAGTATACAAGACAAAAAGAACCAGATGCTCCGCAGGGCGCAGCTTTATACGACCGCAGAGGTTGAACCCTGAACAGTTGGGGCAAGTATGGACACAACATTCAAGCTGGATTCAGCTCTAAATTTGGATTGTGATTAAATAGATGACACAGCATAGGTTTCTGACACAGAATGAATGTGGTCTAATGAACTTAAAATTTTTTTTTTGCCTTTGAGCAATTCACTATGCTGTTGAATATTAATCCTCTCAAAAAAATGTTTGAAGAAATTTTCTTTTTATTTATGAAATCTGAAATGAAAAAAATTGACCCCCCAATTTTTTTTTCACATCCCCCTTTCCCTTATTTCAAAACTGATCTCAATTCAAATTTCTAATGAAGTTTGCAACAATAACTACTCATTTAAATACATCATAAAATATTAAAATGTAAAAAAAGTGCCTGTTATTACTGAATGGTAAAGATTGTTTTAATCTATCAGTTGGTAGTAAAAGTGAATATACATTGTATATTGTATAAAACAATGATTTAAGTTGATTCAACTACTATTCTGGACAAAGAAAGATAACTCCAATTGAAATCCAATTGGAATTTCTTGCTATTGCACAATATTGTGCAATTAGATATTTCTTGCTATTGTGCAATACTGTGCAATTGAAAATATTTGCTATTGCACAATACTGTGCAATTGAAGATTTCTTGCTATTGCACAATACTGTGCAATTGAAGATTTCTTGCTATTGCTGAATACTGTGCAATTGAAAATTTCTTGCTATTGCACAATACTTAATATAATAATTTTGGATCCTGATTTGGACCAACTTGAAAACTGGGCCCATAATCAAAAATCTAAGTACATGTTTAGATTCAGCATATCAAAGAGGCCCAAGAATTCAATTTTTGTTAAAATCAAACTTAGTTTAATTTTGGACCTTTTGGACTTTAATGTAGACCAATTTTAAAACGGGACCAAAAATTAAGAATCTACATACACAGTTAGATTTGGCATATCAAAGAACCCCAATTATTCAATTTTTGATGAAATTTTGGACCCCGATTTGGACCAACTTGAAAACTGGGCCAATAATAAAAAATCTAAGTACATTTTTAGATTCAGCATATCAAAGAACCCCAAGGATTCAATTTTTGTTAAAATCAAACTAAGTTTAATTTTGGACCCTTTGGACCTTAATGTAGACCAGTTTGAAAACGGGACCAAAAATTAAGAATCTACATACACAGTTAGATTCGGCATATCAAAGAACCCCAATTATTCAATTTTTGATGAAATCAAACAAAGTTTAATTTTGAACCCTTTGGGCCCTTTATTCCTAAACTGTTGGGACCAAAACTCCCAAAATCAATACCAACCTTCCTTTTATGGTCATAAACCTTGTGTATAAATTTCATAGATTTCTATTTCCTTATACTAAAGTTATGGTGCGAAAACCAAGAAAAATGCTTATTTGGGCCCCTTTTTGGCCCCTTATTCCTAAACTGTTGGGACCTAAACTCCCAAACTCAATACCAACCTTCTGTTTGTGGTCATAAACATTGTGTTTAAATTTCATTGATTTCTATTTACTTAAACTAAAGTTATTGTGCGAAAACCAAGAATAATGCTTATTTGGGCCCTTTTTTGGCCCCTAATTCCTAAAATATTGGGACCAAAACTCCCAAAATCAATCCCAACCTTCCTTTTGTGGTCATAAACCTTGTGTTAAACTTTCATAGATTTCTATTCACTTTTACTAAAGTTAGAGTGCGAAAACTAAAAGTATTCGGACGACGACGACGACGACGACGACGACGACGACGCAGACGACGACGCCAACGTGATAGCAATATACGACGAAAAAATTTTCAAATTTTGCGGTCGTATAAAAAGACAGTACAAAATATGTAAAGAATCTAATCTTAAATAAAAATGAAAATAATCCTCGTATAAAATAAATATTTATATATACCGAAAAGATTCTCTGGAAAGGTAATCAGCATATTTTGAATTTTACTTAATATATTATTTTCCAGCAATTTAAGAAAAATAATAAATACATATTTGAACAATACAGCAAAGAATTTTTCAGCACAGGATCGGGATATTGTAACTTGATATGTACCATAGTTTGTTTGAAAAAGTGTGAGGGTAAAAAGTGTGAGGGTATCGACACATACACAACAGAATTAAGATTGAAAATGGTCATGTGGTGTATGTTAGATACCTCACACTTTTAGGAAAAAACTACAATGTAACACATTTTCTTTCCTGTGATAGCAGTTGTAAACTTTGACACATGTCATTTACCAAATAAAAAAGTGATTGGTTATGTGTAGATACACCATATGATGAACTAAATTTCAAAGCAAAGCTTTCTCGTGAAATTTAGCCCCTCTTATGGTGTATCTACACATAACCAGCACTTTTTAATTTGGTACCTATAACAAGGAATTCGAATGTGGAATGGTGGTAGCTAACCACTGACCCAAGAAAAGACACGTATATGTCAATAAACATGATATTAAAATAGAAGATGTGGTATAATTTCAAATGAGATGTCTGTTTATTACAAGCTATAGCTACTGGTAGAAAAAGCTCCAGTAAAAATAAATTTTATCAAGATTGGGAGAGGACTTTTTATCTGAAAGACAGAGAAAACACAAAATCCTTCAACATGATTTTTTTTTATATCAATGTCACGATTCAGGAACTTTTTAATATTCCCAACTATAGCATCCGACAAACGAACGAAATAGTTTTATTTAGGGAAAACAACATTTTATCAAACCACATTTATATCTTCAATATAAAAATAAGGAGATGTGATATGATTGTCAAAGTTAAAAAAAAAAATGGATTTAAGCAATTATAGTCGGCTATAAAAGGTCCCGACAAGAAAAATAAAAATTAATACCTTTCGAATTTAACTGACGGCCTAATTCATAATAAAACAATTTACGAAAAACATATATGACAGACATGAACCAACGACAAGCCTGAACTACGAGCTCTTGACTTGAAACAGGTACATAAAGAATTTGGCAGGGTTAAAAATGTTTGTGTGCGCTCATTTCTCCCCAAAACTATCACAGCACAAGACCAAACTATAAAATATCAGATGAATGATCGGATCATCATGTACTATCATTGACGATATCAGACCAGATGCCGATCCCGCCTTTCGACAAAGGAGGATCCAAACCACGGAACACCATAAAAATCGAAAAAAATGGGGCTTCAACCACCAAAACTCCCTCTCCTCGCATACCGGATCCGCTATAATGCAGGCTGCAGTCATTCAAATAAAACCTTCAAACATCATTAACACTTTTGAGTGTGTAATTGAGGGTAAAACAAAAATCGATAACAATACCAATAAACAGCTGCGCCATGAGCGCATGATACGCCCGACGTCTTGTGTGGAAGTTTTATGCAATAATCATAAATAGTTTCTGAGAAAGTTTTAAGCAATTACCATATATTGTTTTTGAGACACGGCGGGACATGTGAAACCCCCAACCTTATTTTTTTTTTACAAAAAACTAAATATCACTAAAATAAAATTTTGAATCAAAACCAAAAAGTATACAGATCTTTAGATTAATATAACAAAGAAGTGTGTAAAGTTTTAAGCAACAATCATAAATTATTTTTGAGATACGGCGCGACATGTAAAAAAAAACTCCCCTGTTTAACAAAATACTCAATAACTCCAAAATAAAGTTTTAAATCATCACCAAAAAGTATACAGATCTTTAGATTAATATAACAAAGAAGTGTGTAAAGTTTTAAGCAATAATCATAAATTGTTTTGAGATACGGCACAACATGTAAAAAAAAACCTCCCCCTTTTTTACAAAATACTCAATAACTCAAAAATGAAATTTTGAATCATCACCAAAAAGTATACAGATCTTTAGATTAATATAACAAAGACATGTGTAAAGTTTTAAGCAATAATCATAAATCGTTTTTGAGATATGGTGCGATATGTAAAAAAACCCTCCCCTTTTTTACAAAATACTCAATAACTCAAAAACAAAATTTTGAATCATCACCAAAAAGTATACAGATATTAAGATTAATATAACTAAGAAGTGTTTTAAGTTTTAAGCCATAATCAAGAATTGTTTTTGAGATACGGTGCGACATGTGAAAAAAACACACCCCTGTTTTAGTTACAAAGTGCCGTAACTCAAAAAGTTTTAATCTTATCTTCACCAAAAAGTATACAGATCATTTGACCATCATAAGAAACAACTATGTTAAGTTTCATGAAATTTGGATAAGTCGTTCTCAAGTTACGGTGCGACATGTTTACGCCGGACAGACGGACGGACGGACAGACGGACGGACACCGGACATTTGTATACCATAATACGTCCCGTCAAAAATTTGACGGGCGTATAAAAATCGTAACAGAAAAAGGAGAGAAAAATCATACCAGACATAATTTTATATTGTATTGGATTGCAGTAGTTTTAATAAATACTAGAACACACCCGCGAAATCGCGGGGAAATTGATAGTAAATAGCAAATATTATTTATTTTCGTTTTCCGCCCAAAATAACCCAAACTGAAACACTTTAAGCAAGGATGATACATACAAGAACTCAAAATGATAGCAGAAATCAAATTTATACACTTTATTCAGTCTTCAAAAGTGTTCAAAGTACAGACACTGATATTATATATAATATATATACATCAGTGAACGCCATGAATAGTAAAGAGCCCCCTCTCCCCCCCCCTCCCCCCCCCCCCCCCGTAAACCATCGGAATTAATAATAAATTATAACAAATACAATTTAATCATAGAAAGTATACAGAAATATATCCGTGGATAGTAATCTTTTGTAATTGATAGCAAATAGCAAATATTATTTATTTTCGTTTTCCTCCCAAAATAACCCAAACCGAAACACTTTAAAGGGGCACTAGCTGTCAAATTCATAGTCACCGATTTGACTCAAATTCTCATATTTGATTTATAACAATGTAAAACAATTATCCAAACTACCAAAAGTCCAAAAGAAACAGTTAATAGAGCATGGGGTAGATAATATGTAGGTTCGTTTCGTGTGAATTTTAGTCCAGACGCCATCTAATTAACTATCGATTTGACCTCAGATGACCATATAAGCGATGTAAACATAAATAAAAATATGAATAGATTAAACCAACACGTGCAATTGCATCTTTTGATTTTATTTTATAGATTCAACATATATCTTTCTCATTGTTTTTAACCGTATAAGAATGATTTTATATGGATCGAATAAGTAATCAAATGGTTTACCGTAGTTTCACTTTCATTGTTGACATTCTTTTTTCTTTAAAAATAACCAGTACACGTACAATGCATGCGTTGTCAATATCTAGCTAGGGGTTAAACTGAAGTTCACATGAATACGGATTTAATGAGGTCGACTGATTCACTTGCAAGTGAATTAGAAAATATCAATGTTTCTTCGCTTAATTTGACAAAATTGAACTATTTTGGCTGCTAAAAGCGAATTCTTATTTCACTATTTCACTTTCATTATTGATTTAACAAAAAAAATCTTACTTTAGATTTTTTATATATCTCGTAGCTAGTACCCCTTTAAGCAAGGATGATAAATGCTAGAACTCAAAATGATACACTTTATTCATAGTCTTTGTATGTTCAAAGTACATAAAAACACAAACCGGAAGTCTAATCTGACTTAAAGTTTTGTCCAATGACGGGAAAATATCCGGACGCAATTTTTTTCGTAACCCAAACTGAATGATCATAAGAATGGATGACAAATGCGACTATACATGTTACCTATAGGACACAGAGGCATGATGATTAATTTATTGTGGAAGAAGGAGAAGCGACACACAAAATGAGGTCTTCGCGTTTAATAGTATAGATTTATATGACAAAAGTATCATGGAAAACATAAACTGATCATGAATGTGGCAGAAGTAGTAAGCATTATCTACTTAAGGTTATAATTAGTCATATGCCAATAGAAACTATTACAGCAAAATGCATTGACTAGCTTGCTTGCTAGCTGGACCGTGAATTCATAAGAAGGTTAAGTAGGTTACCCTCCTTTCGGAGAAGTCTAGTTTGCCAAACGATGAAAATTAAAGCTCCAAGCGATTGTACAGGAAGGCTCCGAGTGATATTACAGTAAACTTGCAAGCGATTGTACAGTCAATAAAAATATCCGACATGGAGAAAATGAATATATTTTGATTTCTACTGGGACAATGGCTTTGAAACTTTCAGACAGGTAAGACTATATATCAGAAAACATTGATTTTTCGATGTTTTATTTGACATTTTTGATCGCTGTTGTGTGACCATTTTGACCGTTTTACACGGAGCTCCACCATTCTAAGGAAAACGTTTCGATGCATATATCTTTCTTATTATTTTATTGGTTCATATTTACATAAAGAATGTTTTAGCTATCAAAACTTGAAGCAGAAACGTTATATAGGAACATAAGAGTTCGTCAAAGTTTCCATCAAGCAACTTGTTATTTTTCGAATGTCGGAGCACCGTTTGACAGTCTCCCGAATGACCAAATTATGAAAAAACCGTACAGTTCCGTTCCCACACTGTGAACTTCAGAAAAAATGAACTCAAAGTGTTAATCAGAATGTGTCTCTGTTAAAGTTTATAACTGGGATTGCATCATACTTTATTAAGCATCATTTTAAAAGTTCTCTTCTTCTGCAGTTTATCTCCTTAATTTACAATCTCCGATTTTTTTTTCAACAGGGAAAACGTACGTCAACGGGAAGTGTATGTTAAAAGAAATAACACAATTCTTGTACTACTTTAAATTTTGATAGTTGACATACACTTTTCTTTCAAATGAAAGTCAACGGACACTAAAAAGAAGGAGTATTGTAATTGATAATAATGTATGTAAATAAATGTGTACACCAATTCGTTATATAGTGTAATTTGGAAGGTGTACTTGATTAGCAACTGATGACTAATAAATATGCATATAAACATTAACCTAGGATACTTACTACCTTTGCCTACACACTCGATAAAATCGGCTGTAAACATGTCGAACAGTTATTTTATGCATGCATCCCTATGCTACATAGTTTTTATCAACATCAAAGTTACAGCCAATAGAGATCATAGAAGTATGTTTATCAAATGATCATGTCACAATTAAATCAGTTAGAAAGGGATTGACTCGTGAGACTGAAACGAAGCATAAAAACAGCAATTTCTAGTATTTCCAAATAAACTCCATGTAACGATTTGATAGTATCCACAGCTGCTGAACACTATCTTAAAAACAACTACAACAACATATAAGGAATAATTATCCAGTTTTTAATATTGTCAATTATGTCGTACTGTTACACCATTGACCTAGTATGAATGTGCCTGTCCAAAGTTAGGAGCCTGTAATTCAGTGCTTATCGTTTGTTATGTTTTCGTTCATTATTTTTAACAATAATTTGGCTGTTTGTTTTCTAGTTTTAGTTGTTTTACATTTGTCACTTTGCGGCCTCTTATAGCTGACTATGCTGTATGGGCTTTGCTCACTGTTGAAAGCCTTACAGTGGCCTATAGTTGTTACAATTTCTGTGTCATTTGGTCTCTTGTGAAGAGTTGTCACATTGGCAATCATACTACACCTTTTTATTTGTACATATGACTCAATTAAGTATAAAAATTCATATACAGTCTAGAAAAGCAAGACCTTTTGTCATGTCAAAAGCACTGAGTGTCTGTAGGACCATTTGTGGTCATAAATGTATAGCAGATTATATGTAGTTTCCATGTGTCCATTATATTACATGTCAGTATCACATTTCTGTGTTCAGTGAGCTACTAAATCGCGGAAAAAATCCAATTCAGTATTTAGTCTTAAACTTTTAAATCTTATGCGGGATGCCTAATGTTCAGACATTGTTGTTTTTAGAAAGTATCCATCAAAGTCGAACGACAATCATTTAATTTTTTTTCGTGCAATGCAATTTGTAATTATTGCCGTATCCAAGATATTTGAAAGAGGGTGTAGGTCCCGATAATTGAATTGATGCTGACAAGTGGAGCGATGCGAAAAATAATTTGGACGATTATACGCTAAAACTTTGTATAGATATTGTGGAACACATGAGATTTTTAAAAAATTTTAGCGATCGAAAGGGGGGAGTACGCCCTCTACCCCTGTATCCTCGAATGCACGTTTAGGTATACATGGACAAAACCTCGTCCCATACATTAGTATAGGTAAAGACGAAAAAGTAATATTTGATAAATATATCAATGATATGAATTGCTGCCAACATCAAATTAATTTCAAGTTAATTATAGAAATATATATATTTTTTTAAATAGTCGAGTACACCTTTTACCTTGGGGTATGTTGGATCTACTTTTATCGTTAAAAGTTGTAAAAAAATAAAAGGCAAACTTCTCGCTTCGAAATTCATTATTTTAATATTTTCATGCTAAATTTTGTCTTGGAAGTTTTTAGAATTCATAATTTAAGAAGAACTAAAATATGGGTCAAGTGAAATGACAAGAAATGATGGGTGTATTTGATTACAAGTTTCTAACTTACTTATTCCATTATAATACTGGTGTCAATAAAATCGTTCAAAGTTTAATGACAAAATATTTAAAGATTAAAAAAAATAGTTGGGGTTGATTTTTACTTAAAGTATATTCCAGCAAACAATGCGTGTTCAATTAGCAAAACATGCATGCAGTGCACGCTCCCCTTCGTCATGCTTCAATGCAATAGGTCGAAATACGTTGAGTTAGGTCGGTTATGTCGAGTAAAGTCATTTTATTGGAAATCTCTATTAATAGTACATTACTTATCTTACAATATCATACTTTTAGATTATCATAATTTTTTTATTGGACTGTTTTCCTCTGTTGAGTACGCAATTGATAGTAAAATGAATCATCAGAAACACAAGAAAATTCTATCTTCTGATCATGAGGCGAATTTAGGGGACAGCGGTCTATCCCACCCCCTTATTGTGGGAAAAACTAGTTGATTATATAGGGAATCACTGAAGCATGACTAGAGTGGGCCCCTCAGATGAAAATTTTCTGGATACGCCAATGATTTTTATATAATTACATGCATTTTTCGTTATACTTGATTTATATTATCTGATTATCTATATGACCTTACTCTTTTTCAGGTAACAATTAGCTACATGTACCAGAAAAGAGGTTGAAAATTTTAAAAAGTTCTGTTTTTAACAAGAGCATAACAAAGAGAAAAAATACCACGTCTGGACTTTTCTGGCTTCATGCAATTATTTCTAAAATACCAGGAAACAAGATGTAGCTGCTCTGCTAGCATTAACATGCAATATATAAAAAAAAAAAAAAGAATTGCCTTTCTCAGATTTTTTTTTTTTAAATAGAATGATAGTTGTAGCTTTTGTTTAATTTGGAACTGTTTCAATATAAAATATATAGGAAGATGTTGTATGATCACCAATGAGACAAATTTCCACCAGAGACCAAAGTAAATTTTAGAAAATACAGGTCACAGTTATGTTTTGCAATGTGTGGCAATCTATGAAAGACACAAGTAATACAAAGTGTAAATTAATTAAAAAAACATATTCGCTTATCAATGATTTCTCTTTAACCAGCCAACTCACTAAAACTAAATATAGCAGCCAATTACAGTCATATTCACAATACATGCAATATGAACTTTTTGGGGTCAATCGAGAATTCAAAATGCCATCAAAGTCAATGAAAGTCAACAAGAGAACTCAATAGGATATTTTTTTGTACAAAAATAACACTTATGCAAAAGTAGCTGTGTAGGGCCGTGTTCACACCAAACGCCGTGTAGAGTAAACATGTTTACAATTAGTTTAGTGTAGTGTACACTGGTTTCACATTACATTTGTTCACATCTATACACCTTGTTTAGCTACCTGTACATAAGATTTGTTCCCACTTGTAAACTATATGTTATTTAAATGTTCATTACGTAGAACTGAATTCAAAATTTTTGGAAAATTTTTCTAGCGGTAAGGGAACAATCATTTGACTTCAAAAAGGGGGTGGGGGATGGGAATGGTCATACAGATGATAAAAAAAAATAACCAGACTCAAGCTAGCGACCAATCCTAGCGACCAATCAAGCTAGCGACCAATTCTAGCGACCACTAAAGAACACAATGAGAATCAACTTGTCAAAGAATCATAATGTGGTATATGAGAAAACCACAAAACAACATAATGAAACAACGTTCTGTTAAAAATAAAATATGGCTACCAATACGGTTTATATTGTTTTTTAACCTTTAAATAACTAGAGATATCCATCATATCAAGTCGGAAGGGACAATACAACATCTATGTCGTCTGTAGCCTAATGTACTGACTAGTTTGCTTGCTAATTAAATGTCTGCATCAATATAAATCAGTAAAGGGAGAACGTCCCAGAAAATCGTAAAAAGTCAAAATATCGTAATACAATAGAAAAACAAAGGAAAAAGGGTATCTTTAATCAGCAAATGCACAGCGAAAAATACACAAAAAGCAAAGGAACAATCTTTTTTAGCGAACGATTTTTAGTCCCCTACATAAACACATCATACTTTATGTTATATAAATGTATTTAAAGAATGGAAAGTGCGCTCCTCTACGTATTTTACTCTTTAGAGAAGGGCATATACTATAATTTGAGGTTTTCCAAACACTTAACCGAGATGGTAAACAACAATCAAAGATTGCAAATAAACTATTAAAAACGGATCGTATATCCCCCAATCACATACTAGTTACATACGAGTAATTTACGGATACGAAATGAGAATAAAAAGTAAACAGAGAACCGTAAATAATTTTAAAAAGAACATATTTTAATAAACATGTGTACGTAGTTTCAACTTGATCTGACTACAATGTCGTCTTAGATTCGATCTAATACAGTATAAATGGATGGATACACTGAAAAACGAACGAACGAACAAACCTACTGATCAGATAGCATTACGGTCTTTACTGTTGTAGGCGTAGCATAGAATAACTATTTAATGTGAGTTGACTTAAACTCGTTCCTGTGTACAATGTATAAGCTTTCAAATAAACGAAATAAGAAATATCTTGTGTTCGAAAGAATTACTATATAATGGCTTTCTATACATTCGGCATCCTCAAATGGTCCGAGTACACAGTTATCTTCCTTTGATTTTTCGTTGTCCAATATAGTCCTTAGTGTTGACAGTGTGTTACTTGCCATTTTTTTTATACCCCTTCCAAATGTATTTCTTCATGTTTTATGCCTCAAATAGCAAGTAAGGGGGATTAAAGCACACTGTAAAAAAAAATTGGGTCATGAATTTTAAAGTAAATTAGTGATTTGGTCAGGTTAATTAGAAAAGGTTAAAAAATAGCACATCGGAAGCTTTCAAAAGGTTTCAGAACCCCCTTAACATAAAATTGTCCATATTTGGAGTTAGAGCCAAGGAATTTTTCTTTGATATTTGGATGTTATTGAGAAAGTGTAGGTTGGATTCAATTCCCAGAAGGTTTTAACCCTCCAAAAAATCATTTAAGTGGGCCCTGCTCTGATTTATTACCTTTCATTTGAGCCATGTCCGGTAGCAAACTTTACCGTATGGATCTTGCGAGGCTTGCCGAAAGAATGTACGTTGGACACGAAAAAAACAACATCGCCACGTGTGGGAAAAAACTTTGCCGTAGGGAACTGTACAGAAAGACTGAAAAATGAGCCCATACCCATAACTGTATAGGTACCTCAGACTTTGGATGGCCAGTGAAGTCTTCAGGTGCACTTTCCCACCCAGGGATTGATACGAGTTGAAGATATGGATAATAGCTTTCAATCTAACCACCTGCGATCAAGAACTCTGCCGTAGGGGGATGGGAGTAAAGCGACTGCTGCCACCACCCATAATGGACCAAAATGAGAAATTGAGTATGTTGTTGTCAGCTTCCGGTGCACTTTTCTACCTGGGCATTTTCATGAATAAAAGGATCTGGGACAAGCTTTCAATCCCACTAGGTGTGGGAAAAAACTTTGCCGTAGGGAACTGTACAGAAAGACTGAAAAATGAGCCCATACCCATAACTGTATAGGTACCTCAGACTTTGGATGGCCAGTGAAGTCTTCAGGTGCACTTTCCCACCCAGGGATTGATACGAGTTGAATATATGGATAATAGCTTTCGATCTAACCACATGCTATCAAGAACTTTGCCGTAGGGGGATGGGAGTAAAGCGACTGCTGCCACCACCCATAATGGACCAAAATGAGAAATAGAGTATGTTGTTGTCAGCTTCCGGTACACTTCCCCACCTGGGCATTTGCATGAATAAAAGGACCTGGGACAAGCTTTCAATCCCACTAGGTGTGGGAAAAAACTGTGCCGTAGGGAACTGTACAGAAAGACTGAAAAATGAGCCCATACCCATAACTGTATAGGTACCTCAGACTTTGGATGGCCAGTGAAGTCTTCAGGTGCACTTTCCCAAACAGGGATTGATACGAGTTGAAGATATGGATAATAGCTTTCAATCTAACCACCTGCGATCAAGAACTCTGCCGTAGGGGGATGGGAGTAAAGCGACTGCTGCCACCACCCATAATGGACCAAAATGAGAAATTGAGTATGTTGTTGTCAGCTTCCGGTGCACTTTTCTACCTGGGCATTTTCATGAATAAAAGGATCTGGGACAAGCTTTCAATCCCACTAGGTGTGGGAAAAAACTTTGCCGTAGGGAACTGTACAGAAAGACTGAAAAATGAGCCCATACCCATAACTGTATAGGTACCTCAGACTTTGGATGGCCAGTGAAGTCTTCAGGTGCACTTTCCCACCCAGGGATTGATACGAGTTGAATATATGGATAATAGCTTTCGATCTAACCACATGCTATCAAGAACTTTGCCGTAGGGGGATGGGAGTAAAGCGACTGCTGCCACCACCCATAATGGACCAAAATGAGAAATAGAGTATGTTGTTGTCAGCTTCCGGTACACTTCCCCACCTGGGCATTTGCATGAATAAAAGGACCTGGGACAAGCTTTCAATCCCACTAGGTGTGGGAAAAAACTGTGCCGTAGGGAACTGTACAGAAAGACTGAAAAATGAGCCCATACCCATAACTGTATAGGTACCTCAGACTTTGGATGGCCAGTGAAGTCTTCAGGTGCACTTTCCCATCCAGGGATTGATACGAGTTGAAGATATGGATAATAGCTTTCAATCTAACCACCTGCGATCAAGAACTTTGCCGTAGGGGGATGGGAGTAAAGCGACTGCTGCCACCACCAATAATGGACCAAAATGAGAAATTGAGTATGTTGTTGTCAGCTTCCGGTGCACTTTACCACCTGGGCATTTGCATGAATAAAAGGGTCTGGGACAAGCTTTCAATCCCACTAGGTG
Source organism: Mytilus edulis (assembly GCA_019925275.1). Classification (NCBI taxonomy): domain Eukaryota; kingdom Metazoa; phylum Mollusca; class Bivalvia; order Mytilida; family Mytilidae; genus Mytilus; species Mytilus edulis. The sequence goes on along the minus strand of CM034358.1, from coordinate 69,019,342 downwards.
TGGGAAAAAACTTTGCCGTAGGGAACTGTACAGAAAGACTGAAAAATGAGCCCATACCCATAACTGTATAGGTACCTCAGACTTTGGATGGCCAGTGAAGTCTTCAGGTGCACTTTCCCACCCAGGGATTGATACGAGTTGAAGATATGGATAATAGCTTTCAATCTAACCACCTGCGATCAAGAACTTTGCCGTAGGGGGGTGGGAGTAAAACGACTGCTGCCACCACCCATAATGGACCAAAAGGAGAAATTGAGTATGTTGTTGTCAGCTTCCGGTGCACTTTTCTACCTGGGCATTTTCATGAATAAAAGGATCTGGGACAAGCTTTCAATCCCACTAGGTGTGGGAAAAAACTTTGCCGTAGGGAACTGTACAGAAAGACTGTAAATTGAGCCCATACCCATAACTGTATAGGTACCTCAGACTTTGGATGGCCAGTGAAGTCTTCAGGTGCACTTTCCCACCCAGGGATTGATACGAGTTGAATATATGGATAATAGCTTTCGATCTAACCACATGCTATCAAGAACTTTGCCGTAGGGGGATGGGAGTAAAGCGACTGCTGCCACCACCCATAATGGACCAAAATGAGAAATAGAGTATGTTGTTGTCAGCTTCCGGTGCACTTTCCCACCTGGGCATTTGCATGAATAAAAGGATCTGGGACAAGCTTTCAATCCCACTAGGTGTGGGAAAAAACTGTGCCGTAGGGAACTGTACAGAAAGACTGAAAAATGAGCCCATACTCATAACTGTATAGGTACCTCAGACTTTGGATGGCCAGTGAAGTCTTCAGGTGCACTTTCCCACCCAGGGATTGATACGAGTTGAAAATATGGATAATAGCTTTCAATCTAACCACCTGCGATCAAGAACTTTGCCGTAGGGGGATGGGAGTAAAGCGACTGCTGCCACCATCAATAATGGACCAAAATGAGAAATTGAGTATGTTGTTGTCAGCTTCCGGTGCACTTTCCCACCTGGGCATTTGCATGAATAAAAGGGTCTGGGACAAGCTTTCAATCCCACTAGCTGTGGGAAAAAACTTTGCTGTAGGGAACTGTACACAAAGACTGAAAAATGAGCCCATACCCTAACTGTATAGGTACCTCAGACTTTGGATGGCCAGTGAAGTCTTCAGGTGCACTTTCCCACACAGGGATTGATACGAGTTGAATATATGGATAATAGCTTTCGATCTAACCACATGCTATCAAGAACTTTGCCGTAGGGGGATGGGAGTAAAGCGACTGCTGCCACCACCCATAATGGACCAAAATGAGAAATAGAGTATGTTGTTGTCAGCTTCCGGTGCACTTTCCCACCTGGGCATTTTCATGAATAAAAGGATCTGGGACAAGCTTTCAATCCCACTAGGTGTGGGAAAAAACTTTGCCGTAGGGAACTGTACAGAAAGACTGAAAAATAAGCCCATACCCATAACTGTATCTGTACCTCAGACTTTGGATGGCCAGTGAAGTCTTCAGGTGCACTTTCCCAATCAGGGATTGATACGAGTTGAAGATATGGAAATAGCTTTCAATCTAACCACCTGCGATCAAGAACTTTGCCGTAGGGGGATGGGAGTAAAGCGACTGCTGCCACCACCAATAATGGACCAAAATGAGAAATTGAGTATGTTGTTGTCAGCTTCCGGTGCACTTTCCCACCTGGGCATTTGCATGAATAAAAGGGTCTGGGACAAGCTTTCAATCCCACTAGGTGTGGGAAAAAACTTTGCCGTAGGGAACTGTACACAAAGACTGAAAAATGAGCCCATACCCATAACTGTATAGGTACCTCAGACTTTGGATGGCCAGTGAAGTCTTCAGGTGCATTTTCCCACCCAGGGATTGATACGAGTTGAAGATATGGATAATAGCTTTCAATCTAACCACCTGCGATCAAGAACTTTGCCGTAGGGGGATGGGAGTAAAGCGACTGCCGCCACCACCCATAATGGACCAAAAGGAGAAATTGAGTATGTTGTTGTCAGCTTCCGGTGCACTTTTCTACCTGGGCATTTTCATGAATAAAAGGATCTGGGACAAGCTTTCAATCCCACTAGGTTTGGGAAAAACTTTGCCGTATGGAAATGTACAGAAAGACTGAAAAATGAGCCCATACCCATAACTGTATAGGTACCTCAGACTTTGGATGGCCAGTGAAGTCTTCAGGTGCACTTTCCCACACAGGGATTGATACGAGTTGAATATATGGATAATAGCTTTCGATCTAACCACATGCTATCAAGAACTTTGCCGTAGGGGGATGGGAGTAAAGCGACTGCTGCCACCACCCATAATGGACCAAAATGAGAAATAGAGTATGTTGTTGTCAGCTTCCGGTGCACTTTCCCACCTGGGCATTTTCATGAATAAAAGGATCTGGGACAAGCTTTCAATCCCACTAGGTGTGGGAAAAAACTTTGCCGTAGGGAACTGTACAGAAAGACTGAAAAATGAGCCCATACCCATAACTGTATCTGTACCTCAGACTTTGGATGGCCAGTGAAGTCTTCAGGTGCACTTTCCCACCCAGGGATTGATACGAGTTGAAGATATGGATAATAGCTTTCAATCTAACCACCTGCGATCAAGAACTTTGCCGTAGGGGGATGGGAGTAAAGCGACTGCTGCCACCACCAATAATGGACCAAAGTGAGAAATTGAGTATGTTGTTGTCAGCTTCCGGTGCACTTTCCCACCTGGGCATTTGCATGAATAAAAGGGTCTGGGACAAGCTTTCAATCCCACTAGGTGTGGGAAATAGGTGTGGGAAAAAACTTTGCCGTAGGGAACTGTACACAAAGACTGAAAAATGAGCCCATACCCATAACTGTATAGGTACCTCAGACTTTGGATGGCCAGTGAAGTCTTCAGGTGCATTTCCCACCCAGGGATTGATACGAGTTGAAGATATGGATAATAGCTTTCAATCTAACCACCTGCGATCAAGAACTTTGCCGTAGGGGGATGGGAGTAAAGCGACTGCTGCCACCACCCATAATGGACCAAAAGGAGAAATTGAGTATGTTGTTGTCAGCTTCCGGTGCACTTTCCCACCTGGGCATTTTCATGAATAAAAGGATCTGGGACAAGCTTTTAATCCCACTAGGCGTGGGAAAAAACTTTGCCGTAGGGAACTGTACAGAAAGACTGAAAAATGAGCCCATACCCATAACTGTATAGGTACCTCAGACTTTGGATGGCCAGTGAAGTCTTCAGGTGCACTTTACCACCCAGGGATTGATACGAGTTGAAGATATGGATAATAGCTTTCAATCTAACCACCTGCGATCAAGAACTTTGCCGTAGGGGGATGGGAGTAAAGCAACTGCTGCCACCACCCGTAATGGACCAAAAGGAGAAATTGAGTATGTTGTTGTCAGCTTACGGTGCACTTTCCCACCTGGGCATTTTCATGAATAAAAGGATCTGGGACAAGCTTTCAATCCCACTAGGTTTGGGAAAAACTTTGCCGTAGGGAACTGTACAGAAAGACTGAAAAAGGAGCCCATACCCATTACTGTATAGGTACCTCAGACTTTGGATGGCCAGTGAAGTCTTCAGGTGCACTTTCCCACCCAGGGATTGATACGAGTTGAAGATATGGATAATAGCTTTCAATCTAATCAATCACCTGCGGTCAAGAAATTTGCCGTAGGGGGATGGGAGTAAAGCGACTGCTGCCACCACCCATAATGGACCAAAATGAGAAATTGAGTATGCTGTTGTCAGCTTCAGGTGCACTTTCCCACCTGGGCATTGTCATGAATAAAAGGGTCTGGGACAAGCTTTCAATCCCACTAGGTGTGGGAAAAAACTTTGCCGTAGGGAACTGTACAGAAAGACTGAAAAATGAGCCCATACCCATAACTGTATAGGTACCTCAGACTTTGGATGGCCAGTGAAGTCTTCAGGTGCACTTTCCCACCCAGGGATTAATACGAGTTGAAGATATGGATAATAGCTTTCAATCTAATCAATCACCTGCGGTCAAGAAATTTGCCGTAGGGGGATGGGAGTATTAAAAGCGACTGCTGCCACCACCCATAATGGACCAAAATGAGAAATTGAGTATGCTGTTGTCAGCTTCCGGTGCACTTTCCCACCTGGGCATTGTCATGAATAAAAGGGTCTGGGACAAGCTTTCAATCCCACTAGGTGTGGGAAAAAACTTTGCCGTAGGGAACTGTACAGAAAGACTGAAAAATGAGCCCATACCCATAACTGTATAGGTACCTCAGACTTTGGATGGCCAGTGAAGTCTTCAGGTGCACTTTCCCACCCAGGGATTGATACGAGTTGAAGATATGGATAATAGCTTTCAATCTAACCACCTGCGGTCAAGAATTGTGTCGTAGGGAGTTGAAAGTAGAGCGACTGCTGCCACCACCTGTAATGGAACAAAATGAGAAATTGGGTATGTTGTTATGACATGTATGCGCTTCGTGTCCACTTTCTGTAAGGGCTGCGTCTTATAACACCATTAAAATGAAAGTCAATAAAAAGGTTGTTGCCTCTTTTCACATAGATCGAAAAAAACAATTCATTGATAGTATGTCATTAGTGAAATGATTACACTGAATCACCGATAAATTAAAGGTTGATTAAGCACAGAAAATGAGTAGACATTAGTCCATTTTAAAACGGCATGATAGTAATAGTTAAAAAGAATTCAAATAAAGAAATGTAGGAAATCCTTTTTGTCGACAAGCTGACGTTATCGTATATCTTCGCCCTCAAATATAAACCATTACATACATCGGATATTCGTCTTTACAATGTATGACATGTATATTTTTATTAACAAAAATATAATCTGAGATGTTCATTTAAAAGATGATATTTTGACAAAAAGTAAAAAAAACAGCAACGTCGCTCTAGTAAGACTAGAAAATATGATTTGAAAAGTTATGGAAAGCCAAACCTAAATATATTTTGATTGGCTAAATATTAATTCTTGATCTTCCGGATCTCTCAATCTTCCTAAAATTATGCGTAAAGTTAGTTGATATATAGATATAAATGATATAAAAGGGAATTTTTATACACTTTTTGTCTTCTATATTTTTGGAGGACTCAAAAGTGCTAGTTTGATATTTAAAGAATATAGCGAAAATCTAACAGAGACCGCTGTAGTGAGACCTCCTGGTCTTTCACTATACATAACCATGTTTAATCTTGCCTATTTCGTATATAAATAGATGTTATCAAAAGGATTTCCCAGAAAATACCATCTTCGATATGTACGGAGGGCTTAATGTGTAACTTTTCAAATGAAAATCGTAAAAATTCAGATAGATGGGTACAAGTCGTTGGCTAAATCTTCCTGATCTATCAATCTTCCTTATATTACACATAGAGTTGGTTAATATATAGATATACATGATATAACAAGGCATTTGAATATACTTCTCGTTCTATAATTATGAAGGGCTCAAAGTTCCTGTTCGGTATTCAAAATATATAGTGAAAATCTACCGGAGACAACTGAAAAAACAGTGTTACCCTCCTGGTCTTTCAATATCCATACAGTTTGATAATCTTGTCTATTTTTTGTTTAAATACAGATGCTATGAAAAGGATTTCCAAGGGAATATCATCTTCGCTGTATACGAAGGGCTTACAGTGTCACTTTTAAAATAACAATCGTCTAAATATAAGATAGAAGGGCACAGGGCGTATGCTAGATCTCCCTGATTTATCAATCTTCCTAAATTCATACATAAAGCTAGTTAGTATATAGATATTTATGATATAAAAGGGAAATCGGTTACACTTTTCGTCTTCTATATTTTTTGAGGACCCAAAGTGCCAGTTCGATATTAAAAAAAGTATAGTGAAAACCTATAGTTACCGGTGACCACTGTTAAAACATTGAGACCCCCCCCCTTTTTGACATTTCACTATACGTTACTTCAACTTGCGTATACATTTTTTGTAGTGCTACGGTTTTGACGTTGGATGACTGGAGTAACCTGTCGCATCGGCTTTTATCTTTTGTGCATATTTTGAATATCAAACTGACACTTTGAGCCCTTCGTAAACATAGAAGAAAAGAAGTTTACCCAAATTCATTTAAGTCACCTTTTATCTTTTTATGAACTAATTATCCGCATAGTATTGGGAAGATTGAGAGATCAGGGATCTTACCTTCGCCTTATGCCCTTTAACCGGAATTTTGGACAGTTCTAAGCTAATAAGTTTTAAGTGACAACTTAAGCCCTCCGTAGATACTACAGATGACATCATTCTTGAAATTCATTTTGATTGCATCTTTATATATACATACAAGTAGTCGAATATTATGAACATTGAAAGACCGGGTGTGTCTCACTGTCATTTAAGAGGTCTCCAGTAGGTTTTCGCTTAAAATGTATTTTATGTTTGTCTTGCCATAACTATTTCTAGCGTGATCGGGTTTTGTTTTTGTTTTAAGAAATAATATATATAAAGTTACATCTTTGTTGTCGTTTTATTGATAAAGATATATATTTCATAAACACAAATCTCGACTCACATAAGGGTTAATATTTGAGGACAAGGAGAGTTTGCAACAGCTTGAAGGGGTCATTAGACAATTTCTTACATATCTTTTGACTCCTCTTATATATGACTATCATGCTTTTAAAGTTATCGAATATTTCAATTTTGTTTTGATTTTTAACCAAATTTCAATATCAAACCGATTGCTAGCAGCCGGTTGGATATAGAATATCGAATGACTTCTCTCCCCCTCATCTTTCATGTCCTTGGTATGACGATATTCTTTTTCATTTTTTTTTCATTCATCGGAAGTTATATTCCGTTGAGTGCTTATTAAACCTATTATTCCAAGCTGTGATGTATATGTATTCTAGACATACCCAATTTCTCATTTTTGTCCAATACGGGTGATGGAAGCGGTCGCTTTACTCCTACCCCCTACGGCAAAGTTCTTGACCGCAGGTGGTTAGAATGAAAGCTATTATCCATATCTTCAACTCATATCAATTCCTGAGTGGGAAAGTGCACCTGAAGACTTCACTGGCCATCCAAAGTCTGAGGTACCTATACAGTTATGGGTATGGGCTCATTTTTCAGTCTTTCTGTACAGTTCCCTACGGCAAAGTTTTTTCCCACACCTAGTGGGATTGAAAGTTTGTCCCAGACCCTTTTATTCATGAAAATGCCCAGGTGGGAAAGTGCACCGGAAGCTGACAACAACATACTCAATTTCTCATTTTGGTCCATTATGGGTGGTGGCAGCAGTCGCTTTACTCTCATCCCCCTACGGCAAAGTTCTTGACCGCAGGTGATTAGATTGAAAGCTATTATCCATATCTTCAACTCGTATCAATCCCTGGGTGGGAAAGTGCACCTGAAGACTTCACTGGCCATCCAAAGTCTGAGGTACGTATACAGTTATGGGTATGGGCTCATTTTTCAGTCTTTCTGTACAGTTCCCTACGGCAAAGTTTTTTCCCACACCTAGTGGGATTGAAAGCTTGTCCCAGACCCTTTTATTCATGCAAATGCCCAGGTGGGAAAGTGCACCGGAAGCTGACAACAACATACTCAATTTCTCATCTTGGTCCATTATGGGTGGTGGCAGCAGTCGCTTTACTCCCATCCCCCTACGGCAAAGTTCTTGACCGCAGTTGATTAGATTGAAAGCTATTATCCATATCTTCAACTCGTATCAATCCCTGGGTGGGAAAGTGCACCTGAAGACTTCACCACTGGCCATCCAAAGTCTGAGGTACCTAAACAGTTATGGGTATGGGCTCATTTTTCAGTCTTTCTGTACAGTTCCCTACGGCAAAGTTTTTTCCCACACCTAGTGGGATTGAAAGCTTGTCCCAGATCCTTTTATTCACGAAAATGCCCAGGTGGGAAAGTGCACCGGAAGCTGACAACAACATACTCAATTTTTCATTTTGGTCCATTATGGGTGGTGGCAGCAGTCGCTTTACTCCCATCCCCCTACGGCAAATTTCTACACCGCAGGTGATTGATTAGATTGAAAGCTATTATCCATATATTCAACTCGTATCAATCCCTGGGTGGGAAAGTGCACCTGAAGACTTCACTGGCCATCCAAAGTCTGAGGTACCTATACAGTTATGGGTATGGGATCATTTTTCAGTCTTTCTGTACAGTTCCCTACGGCAAAGTTTTTTCCCACACCTAGTGGGATTGAAAGCTTGTCCCAGACCCTTTTATTCATGAAAATTCCCAGGTGGGAAAGTGCACCGGAAGCTGACAACAACATACTCAATTTCTCATTTTGGTCCATTATGGGTGGTGGCAGCAGTCGCTTTACTCCCATCCCCCTACGGTAAAATTCTTGACTGCAGGTGATAAGATTGAAAGCTATTATCCATATCTTCAACTCGTATCAATCCCTGGGTGGGAAAGTGCACCTGAAGACTTCACTGGCCATCCAAAGTCTGAGGTACCTATACAGTTATGGGTATGGGCTCATTTTTCAGTCTTTCTGTACAGTTCCCTACGGCAAAGTTTTTTCCCACACGTGGCGATGTTGTTTTTTTTTTGTGTCCAACGTACCTTCTTTCGGCAAGCCTCGCAAGCTCCATACGGTAAAGTTTGCCACCGGACATGGCTCAAATGAAAGGTAATAAATCAGAGCAGGGCCCACTGAAATGATTTTATGGAGGGTTAAAACCTTCTGGGAATTGAATCCAACCTACACTTTCTCAATAACATCCAAATATCAAAGAAAAATTCCTTGGCTCTAACTCCAAATATGGACAATTTTATGTTAAGGGGGTCCTGAAATCTTTTGAAAGCTTCCGATGTGCTATTTTTTAACCTTTTCTAATTAACCTGACCAAATCACTACTTTACTTTAAAATTCATGACCCAATTTTTTTTTACAGTGTGCTTTAATCCCCCTTACTTGCTATTTGAGACATAAAACATGAAGAAAAACATTTGGAAGGGGTATAAAAAAAATTGGCAAGTAACACACTGTCAACACTAAGGACTATATAGGACAACGAAAAATCAAAGGACGATAACTGTGTACTCGGACCATTTTAGGATGCCGAATGTATAGAAAGCCATTATATAGTAATTCTTTCGAACACAAGATATTTCTTATTTCGTTTATTTGAAAGCTTATACATTGAACACAGGAACGAGTTTAAGTCAACTCACATTAAATAGTTATTCTATGCTACGCCTACAACAGTAAAGACCGTAATGCTATCTGATCAGTAGGTTTGTTCGTTCGTTCGTTTTTCCGTGTTTCCATCCATTTATACTGTATTAGATTGAATCTAAGACGACATTGTAGTCAGATCAAGTTGAAACTACGTACACATGTTTATTAAAATATGTTCTTTTTAAAATTATTTACGGTTCTCTGTTTACTTTTTATTCTCATTTCGTATCCGTAAATTTCTCGTATGTAACTAGTATGTGATTGGGGGATATACGATCCGTTTTTAATAGTTTATTTGCAATCTTTGATTTTTGTTTACCATCTCGGTTAAGAGTTTGGAAAACCGAGAAAACGTAAAGAAGACCTCAAATTATAGTATATGCCCTTCTCTATAGAGTAAAATACGTAGAGGAGCGCACTTTCCATTCTTTAAATACATATATAATAACATAAAGTATGATGTGTTTATATATATGTAGGGGAATAAAAATCGTTCGCTAAAAATGATTGTTCCTTTGCTTTTTGTGTTTTTTTCGCTGTGCATTTGCTGATTAAAGATACCCTATCTCCTGTGTTTTTCTATTGTATTACGATATTTTGACTTTTTACGATTTTCTGGGACGTTCTCCCTTTACTGATTTATATTGATGCAGACATTTAGCAAGCAAACTAGTCAGTACATTAGGCTACAGACGACATAGATGTTGTATTGTCCCTTCCGACTTGATATGATGGATATCTCTAGTTATTTAAAGGTTAAAAAACAATATAAAAGGTATTAGTAGCCATATTTTTTTTTTAACAGAACGTTGTTTCATTATGTGTTTTTTGTGGTTTTCTCATATACCACATTATGATTCTTTGACAAGTTGATTCTCATTGTGTTCTTTAGTGGTCGCTAGAATTGGTCGCTAGCTTGATTGGTCGCTAGGATTGGTCGCTAGCTTGAGTCTGGTAAAAAAATATTCTGAATCAAGAGTTTCCCCATACATTATAGTGTTAAATATTGGAAAAAAAGTATTTGATCACCAGCATCGAAAAAAAAGGAATAAAAACGTACGCGCGAAAAAAAATCTGACTCAGATAAAAAAAAATAACCCTCCCCCTTTTTTTAAGTTAAGTGGTTGCTAACTCATGAAAGCCATTTTTATAATTTGCAGTAGTTTGAATATACTAGAGATGTCTCGATAACGCATTAGAAAACGTTAGCTGCAACAGCGTGCTTACAGCCGAAAACAAAAGGATTGAGATATTAGGGATCACTACATTTTTATCTGTTCTGTTCGTTTCAAAAGGAATAGGGTAACGTTTTTTTAATTTATTTTACGTGTTATTTAACGGATCTGAGATACTAGACAAACATATCATTTATCTCACACTTTTTTTAGTCATGCATTTATGCGTGAATCGTTTTTTGAGTAAAGACCAGTGGCGAATATTTCTGTGTACGTCTAGTCGATTCGGGAAGACCTTTTCAAATGAATTAGGCAGCAACTATTTACTTATTTTTTTGTGGAGGGGGAGGGGGCGTGAGCTATTGATTTTTTTCAGGACAAATTTTGGTGACAAGTCGAAATCAATTTTAGCATTATATATAGTGGCAGCTGAGGGTGAAACAAACATTTTTTTTTCAGGGCCAAAAACTGGAAACATTTTTTGTTTCCAAAACAAAATCCATAGCTCACCACCCCCACCCCCTTGCCTTTATGTTTTATACTCAACTATAATAGCCCCCCCCCCCCCCCCCCGCCGAAAATCAATTGGTTGCTGCCTTATGGGTTCGGCAATGATGCTGCTTTGAGTCTTGATTATGGGTTAATAAAGTACGTTAATTTTTTTTAACAAAAAAAAATCTGTAAAATTTAGACAACTACTAGTATTAATTATCAAAAATATCAATTTTACTCAAAAATAGTTTCCTCCTTAAATATATATGTCGTGTACAAGTTGCGATTTTGTACAGGTTATAACATGTACAAAAATATTGTAAATGTTATAACTTGTATAATGTAAAAATACAAGTTATAACATGTACAAAAATACCTCGTACATGTTATAACCTGTACAAAATATTGCTTTAAAATGATTTTAACTTGTACAAATTTGAAAACTAAAAATATGCTGCTATTATTGCAACAGATGTTATTAACCTCAATAACTTTTCATAAATTTTCATTATGCAATCATGTTAGTGTGTTTTTTTCCTTTTTGGTACAGTTAATGTCCAGGGTCTGTATTACAAATTATTCCTAAAACCTGTCATAAAATATATCTTCGGAAATGTCTTATGATCCTCTTATGACTATCTATGGCCATATATTAGACCTCGTCTCAAAGCTGTCTCGTGATGATCTTAGCAAAGATGTACTTAAAGGTGTCACTGTAACGGTTAGGATAAAGTTCAAGGTTGAAATGGTGCACCATTGCTTAAAATCAATACATTGAAGGGTTATTCTTGACAACTCATAATAATCCGTCAACCTACAAATATTTGTCAGGAAAACACGATAAAACTAATGTCCTAAATGCCTAGTTTTGTGTACACTTAACCTACACAAGGTCTACATTGACTATCGACTGTATGTAGGTAAAACATGATTTAAACTACATGTAAACGTTGCGTTTTATCAATGGGAACGCAATTGTGTTTAGTTTACGTGTGAGTTACACTAACATACTAACACAACACCGAGTTTAGGTCAATGTGAACACGGCCTAGGTTTAATATACATGTTCCTAGTTTTCAAGAACATATGAAATGGAATCAGATGTTACAGAAATATTCAGGCTGTCCAACACTTTTGAAAATTTGTTTTGTGCTTTGCAACATTGCAAATATTTAACCTGCTGATAACAATTTGGAAAATTGAGCTACAAAATGCATACCGCATACAAAGTATTATTGATATCTTCTTATTTGATATAGTTCGTCAAAATAGAACTAAATTAATGCTACCTTATTGAATTTGTTATCCTTGATTTTGTGTATGTGTATATAAAAGAGGGACGAAAGATACCAAAGGGACAGTCAAACTCATAAATCTAAAACAAACTGACAACGCCATGGCTAAAAAATGAAAAAGACAAACAGAAAAACAATAGTACACATGACACAACATAGAAAACTGAAGAATAAACAACACGAACACCCCATATAAGTTGCACACTTCCGTCTGATTTTAAAAGTTCTTATATAAAAACCTTCCAGTTTTCTTACAAATTGGAATTTTAACATGATTATCTACAACCTTGGTATTGTACTTGCTCACAATATGCTATGCACCAACAGAGACATATATTCCATTAAAGGGTAATTAGGGTTGGTTTTAGGGTTTGTATTATATAATTCTTGAAATACAAAAATTAAAAAAAAGAGTGACAGTTAATAAAGAAAAGTGGGGAATACCGTCTGTGTTTGAGTTTTAGACTTGGTGTTTTATAGTACTGCAACTAGAGGTCATTTTTATGCAGTTAAGCTGCATTATGCGAGCACCCTAGATTTGTGTTCTACCCAATAAATGCTAAAATACTTGCCATTGTTATTATCTAGCTCGCTACTATGTTATATATAACTAATTGAACACTTTTTTAATACTTTTTATTTTGGATTACAAAAAATATGACCAGAAAACCTTAAATGATCGTCGATTTATCCAAAAGTTTTAAGTTACACATAGGAAGTAGTGCTTATTAAGAATCCTTGTGTAGTTCGTTATGACTTGTGCTTTTAGCTAAGATGTCAAAGAACAATTGTATGAAATATTTAATCGCCGAAAATCTCTTAAGACAAGTAGTTTAGATTTCCCAAATGACAAAAGTCGTAGGAATATTGTTTGTCATCCATACGTAGTACAACTACGTCAGTAGTCTATTATATAATAAGTTCAACTGTTCATGCAGTTGGCGGCAATTTCAAATTAGAAAAATTTTTTTTTGTAGCTTTTCAATTTGGAGGCAGGTGTGCAAATTAGCGGTGGTCCGAGGTCCGCGACCTTCCACTTTTGCAAGCGGAATTTCGAATAGGATAGTTGGTTTCTAGCTACGCCCGACGTAGTCACCTTCCACCATGTTCACCAAAGTCTCCAATTAAACGAGCTAAAAACTTATTTTTATCATTATTAGTCGTGACAGCGATATTCATTTTGTTCAACCGCTAGCTTTATACAGAATATCGCCGACAAATATTGTATAAATTCGAGTAAAATCGTATCTGATTGACAAAAACAACATTGTAAACAGATAACAATGGCGGCCGTGAAGACACAATTTTACAATATCGGATCCGATTCCGGAAGCGGATAAGGGTAATTCCGGGTTTGGCGATCATTTACAAAATAAATCCAAGCAGGTGAAAAAATACATCTATGCATGATAAATGAATATAAACACTAGAATTGTAAACCAAAAGATATATGTAAAAGAAAGAAAAAGCAGAAAAATATTTTATTCAGAAACTCAAAATTACTTTTTGACAAATTTTAATTTAAAAGTCCAATACAAAGTGACAGCTGTGAACAGTATATCTAACAATATACGTGTTCATGGTCACAGTCAAAATTTTCTTTATAAATGATAAATGATGATAATGCATGCGAGATGCTTTTAAAGTGTAAACATACTACTGCAATTTCCAAGGGTTATTTGTTTTTCTCAATTTTGAAGGGTCAATTAAAGTAGCTGAAAGTTTCTTTCTTTATTTTCACAAATAATGCAACTATATTATATATACCTTAATGTAAGTAAATCATATGATATATAGGTGGCATTCTTTGGGCCACTCTACCCCCTCCTGTTTGATAACTTGGAAACGGTCGAGCTCCCCACCCCTAAACCATATGAGGGGCAGATCCAGGATTTAAGGTTAGGAGGGGCGCAAACTTAAATTTTGCTGAGCAGAGCGAGGCTAAAAAAAATTTGAGGTAAAATTATCGGAATATTCTTTATTAAGCTGAGAACGACCCATGCTTTGCAAATTTAAGGGGTGTGCAAGCCAGCAACCCGTCTGAATCAACCCCTGCATATATTCAAGTATAGGACAATATAATAAATAAAAAATGAAATATAGGGGGAGTCCCTGGAGTTACCCCACCCCCTCCTGTTTGAGAACTTGGAAACGGTCGAGATCCACACCCCTTTACCATATATATTCATGTTTGTGACAATATGAAAAATCAAATGAAATATAGGAAGAATCGCTGGGGGTCACCCCACTCCTCCTGTTTTTAGAATTTAAAATTGGTCAAGATCCCCACTCCTAAACCATATATATTCATGTATGGGACAATATAACAAATCAGATGAAATATAGGGGGAGTCCCTTGGGTCACCCCACCCCTCTTGTTTGAGAATTTGAAACCCGTTGAGATCGCCACCCCTTAACCATATATATTCATGTACGGGACAATATAACAATTCAAATGAAAGATAGGGGGAGTCCCTGAGGTCACTGTTCACCCTCCTGTTTGAGAACTTGGAAATGGTCAAGATCCTTACCCCTAAACCATATATACTCATGTATGGGACAATATAACAAATCAAATGAAATATAGGGGAAGTCCATGTGGTCACCCCAACCCTCCTGTTTGAGAACTTGGAAACGGTCGAGATCCCCACACCAAAACAATATATTTTCATGTATGGGCCAATATAACTAATTAAATGAAATATAGGTGGAGTCTCTGGGGTCACCCTATCCCTCCTGTTTGAGAACTTGGAAACCAATGAGATCCCCACCCCTTTTAAACCATATATATTCATGTACGGGACAATATAACAATTCAAATAAAAGATAGGGGGAGTCCCTGAGGTCACTGTTCACCCTCCTGTTTGAGAACTTGGAAATGGTCAAGATCCTTACCCCTAAACCATATATACTCATGTATGGGACAATATAACAAATAAAATGAAATGTAGGGGAAGTCCCTAGGGCCACCCTACCCCCAGTGGCGGATCCAGAAATTTTCATAAGTGGGGCCCACTGACCGACCTAAGTGGGGCCCGCTCCAGTAATTCCCTATATAAGCAACCAATTTTTTCCCTAAAGGAGGGGGGCGGGCCCTAAATCCTCTGCCTACCCCTACCTGTTTGAGAACTTGAAAACCGTTGAGATCCCCACCCCTAAATTATATATATTCATATGTATGGGACAAAATAACAAATCATTTACATTTCCTATGGGCAGGTCAGTCAGACCTCACCTTTGCTCCCTGTTGTAGTGAACATTTGTCTGATTCGTGTCTCATAACTTTTGTACTATAGAACACAAACTCAGTTTTCTTTCCAGGGAAACCAGTCCATTCATACTATTACATGTTCATACTAAGTCCAATTGAACTTCTAGCAGTCAAATAAAACCAAGGTTAACTACCAAGTAGAACAACTGCAATCATTGGGAACTTGTACCACTGCAGACTCACCATAAAAAAATAGACATTGATATATGCATTGCTTTTGAAACCTTGACAACATATAAATTATTTGCCTTAATAAATAAATCATTAGATAAACATGAATGTTCTATATATGAATGTTTAATGTTGAGGCAACATTGTCACAGTTTTCATAATTACGGTTGCCTTGGTTTTTGGTTAACTGCCTCAGCGCTTACAGCGCTTTGATTTTAAACTTTAATGCTCCGGAAGAACACACACCTAAATTATATATCGATGGAAAGAGTAAAACGTGTACAATAAGAAAAGTTGGGTCGTAAAAATCCAGAGTGGTCACAATTTTGTGAAATTGAGGTCAAAGGTCAGACCTAAATATATCAATATTTCAACCACAAGGACAAAAAGTAGAAATATTCTGATATTTCTTCAATAGAATGCTACAAAAACAATTCGATCATAAGCATATGCTATAAACGATGTTGAAACGACAAATTTGACTACTCATATGAAGAGCTGCCATTACAAAATGGCGTTGATTTTGGAACCTTCTGATTTTTTTCCATTTAAGACATAGCAAAAGAAGAAGTGGCCTTGTCCTTTTCACATCCATAAACTTTCATATTGTGTATAGTGTTTCTATATATTATTTTCTAAACTATAAAACACCAGTTTATCAAATTATTTCAATATTTTTTCTATCTTTGAAAAAAAAAATCAAGCGCTGAAACAGTGTTTTTAATTTTGCATCTTAAAGGTTGTGTATTTTGTAAAAAATAGTATCTAGTTATAGATAAATACATATTGTGTATTTGCAAAGTTTAACAAAGCAGTTATAACACAAAATATACAGTATATATTTGTTTAAGGGCCAACTGAAGGTCGCCTCTGGGTGCGGGAATTTCTCGTTACATTGAAGACCTGTTGGTGACCTTCTGCTGTTGTCTGCTCTGTGGTCAGGTTGTTGTCTCTTTGGCACATTCCCCATTTTCATTCTCAATTGTATAGTCACCCGAGGCGAATGCAAGGTTTAATAAAAAAAAAAATAGCGTAAAACAAAGTCAGTTTGGTTCGTGAACATTTTTTTAGTGGGATAATCCTGGTAAAACAGTTAACTCATTATTTTTTTAAGGGAAGGGTGAAAAATTATACAATGCAATGCCAATTTTCTAATGTTGTAATTCAAAATCAGTCATGATCCTTATATAACTTTTAAAAGCGACACACAATAGCTCAAGTATTCATTAAATAGGGGCATGAATCAATCTCTTAGTCATCATATGCGGATTCAGTACGCATATAAGCATTACAATACACTTCCCTTTTTTATAAGAACAAGTTCGGCGCAGGGCAGAGTTTGTTCAGAGCAAACACAGTTTTTGAGTACAAATGCTATCTGGAGCGTAAATACCGTCATGATTCTGTCAAACTCGTCAAATATAGTCTTACCATTGCGTAGGAAACACAAAAGCAATGCGAGTACAAAGTTTCGATCAATGTTCGTGACCCATATTCCCATATGCATGATATATCTCGACTACCAGTCCCGAATGTAATTGGGCGAATGTTGCTACACAAACGATTGATTTTGTAATAGCCATACATTTACGATTTTTTGTTATCTTTATAGGCGAGTGTAATATTTGAAAAAGACGTCTAGTTAAGGACTTTAATGCACCCACCTAACACACGGCTAATTTTTTTTTTAAATGAAAGAATAATGATTAAACTTTGATTTTTGCCCGGTCGTCACAAAATCGTACGGTGCAGTTTTTGTAAAATTGACGTTTATTTCAGAAATTAGTTGAAAATTATATAATTACGACATGTTTTTCAAGCAAAGGAAATTAGTCGTATCTCTTCTTTTAGACAGAATAATTAAGTGAATTAGATTCTTAAAATAATGAAAAACAATATTTACAACTGTAAGTCCGCATGCTTTTGCATTCCTTCTAAATATTTGACATTTTGTACGAAAATTTTCATAATCCCGACCTTTTCAGATCTACAATTAAATTTTTATTAAATGTTTTTGCAATCTATCCGTTTTAGATCACACCAAATTACTCATCAGTTATCGTTTTTTCATTCAAGATCAAGACTTTATCTCAACATTTCTTAAAATCACGAATTTCTGTAATTTTATGATATTGAGTAAAATCACTATTATTTCCGGAATCCCTTATCTATTTCGTTATCGTTTTTTACTGAATATATTAGTCGATTTCCATGTACTTAATAGTGCTATTAGAGTACGATAAATCATATTTAAACGGTTCTATTTCTTTCTTTAACTTCAGTGTAGCTTAAATAGATATAAAATCGCCCAAAATAAAGATCAAATCAAAGTAAAACATAGTTTTTGAGTTCTGTAGAATTCACCCCTTTCTAAATAAGGAATCGTATCGGAAAGTTGTAGAAAATCTTCCGAGTCGTGTCAAATTTTCACAGTCCAGTTCACAATGAAACCCTTCCTTTGCTAAAAAGCAAAAAAACTATCCATTTATTGACACAGATGCATAGTCTGTCATATATTTACTACATAGAAACTATGTAGTTAACACTTAAATGAAGATACAGTTGTATTGCCGCAGTGGGAAAACGAAAAGATGAAGTTTACAGAAGACTGGTCGATGAATATGAAAAAAATGAAAACATCCCATTTGAAAATACAAAATATCATAAGAGTTGCTATAAATATTTCAAAAGTAAGCACAACCTATCAACTTCTGTTTTGTCTGTACAAAGACTTTGTACTACATGTACCAATTCTACCGACCAGTAGATCTTCTCATATATCAACGATGACAGTAGATCTACAACTCATTCTGATTTGTCTGTTTGTATATTTTGCAAATGTATAAAGCCTATAAGCAAGTTACACAACTTCATAAGATATCCTCTGAGGAGCAAACTCAAGCTGTATTGAGTGTTACTACATATATCTCCTACAATGATCTGATTTACAAAATAACTCATGATAATTTTACTATTAAATCTTTATACCATCGAGCTTGCATCGCTAAATATTTGCTACAAAATTTGAAATCAGAAATTAAAGAGCTATTTAGTTCTTAACATAAAACAGCTTTTACTAACATTTCGACGATTAAAGATGACGTGCCTGTACACAAGGAAGTATTCTGGTTAACAACTTTAATTACTTGATCAGTTAACCGGGCTTATAATTTCTGTCCGAGGATCGCCGCCGAGAAAACTACACAACATATTATCAGCTTCATAGTTACATGTATACAACTTCAACAAGGCCAAGGTACATCCAATATTGTATACAGTAGCTCTATAATTTTGTCTTATGCCGTAATGACGGAAAATTACCCGTTTATAATGACTGTGATATTCGGTCTGTAAAATTAAAAGATCTGAGCAGTGACTGCGAAACTGGTTGCAAGCACTTAGTGCAGCTATTTTACGGAAGCAGATATAGGGTAAAGTTGTAATCCAATCAGATGAATATCCATTATCTAAAAACATTTCACTGGATTATTCAATTGAAATTATGCCACCTGCTTTAAACACATTTCTGTGTTGTCTTTTGGATGATGGCACATCTGCGGCAGTTAATAAAGCGTACGATATTCCTATTGACAAAGTTCTTAGATGTATGGCTTTAGTAGAATGTATATTATCTATAAATATTTTTTTTACTCTTTTTCATTTAGGTTTATCACTACCAATGCACCGTGTTTATGGACACACCTTTGATAACTATTAACAAGTTTGACTGATCAGGAGATTAGAAACAATGAAAATGGGGCATACATTCTACATGGCAATATTTTTCTTCTGGGGGCTAAAATTTTATCCAAGACAATGTCGACCCAACTACAGAAACAATAAAAGATCTCCGTATGACTTTGGTTGGCTAAAAGGCAACATCGGTCCGGTATGATGTCATCCAACTTTCTACAAGATTTGATCTGTTCACGCATTGGTATAGGTATAGGGGGAGGGTTGAGATTTCCCAAAACATGTTTAAAACCGCCGCAATTTTGCGCCTGTCCCAAGTCAGGAGCATCGTGCCTTTCTTAGTTTTGTATGATTTTTTATTTTAACTTCTTGAGTATGTTTCGAAGCTTAGTATGACGTCCATTATCATTTCAAAGTAGTACATTTTTGTTTAGGGGCCAGCTGAAGAACGCCTCCGGGTTTGGGAGTTTCTTGCTGCATTGACGACCCATGGGTGGTTTTTGGCCGTTGCCTGCTTTTTAGTGGGTTGGTGTCTCTTTGACAAATCCCTCATGTCTATTCCAAATTTTTAATTCAATCTGTATATAGTAGATCTTCTGTCCGCTTTGAGCAAAACCTCTGCTGTACTGATATATGCCCATGCCAAGGAAGTTGTCTTTGTATGGATATATTGACCGATAAAAATGATGAGATTACAAGTTAAAATGAAGCTATAATATTCCGATATCGCAATATTCCGACACCTAAATGGTCCAACATCCCATTGGTCCGACGTTTCGATCACGGGATTTTAACATTAGAAAGCCAAATAAAAGGTTCAATATTAGGATAGCCTTTTCCTCCGTTTGAAGCGGTGAAACAAGATAAAAAAAAACGTAATACTTAGTGCCAAAGTAGCCGAACTAGTGTAATATTTAAAAAGAGTACAAACTACTTTGTCAAGTGTTGTTTGATTAATTATATATCTCAAGATACACGGCGGCCGACAGAAGTAAAATCAAACACATTTTGACGTACAATGAGTGATCATATTTTCCTTGTGATGTTTTATATTAAAATTGTCAATTTGTTGATATAAATATACCAGTAGCACTTTACTCATTTTAGTTATGTTTGTTAGTACTCTTATCATATCTGATTTAGTGATGTATGAGTTGTTAATGTTTGTGTCATTTTGGTCTTTTGTGGATAGTTGTCTCATTGGCAATCATGCCACATCTTCTTTTTTATATATCAACATATTGCAACATATATAAAAGAAAATCTGCTCTATGGTTGTCAGGCTTTCAAACTAACAGGAGACCATACGCTCTCTCAATTTTAATAAACAGCTCATCATGGGACTTTTCTAAACAATTAAAAATACGTCATATGTTATATTTTCCCCTTGCTTCAAATATTTTGTTTCGGATTATTTTTATAAAATTTGCAGATATATATGTTTGTAAATACGTGCAATCAAATGATATGGAGGTATTATATGATTTAGATAATGCAAGGGCGACTACAGATACATTTGTGTGACTTAAATGCATGTTGATTTTCAAAGACTCCGAGAGAAAACGTTATGTAACATGCGTTACCGTCAAAATCAACCAAAATTAATTAATATTATGATAGAAATATATTTTCCCAACAGTAATACAGCATTCCTTTAAAATTGTTTCGTTTTTGCATTTGTTTTGACTCGATTTTACAACTGGAAGTATCCGTGAATTGAAATTGCACCCATGACCTTTGACCTCGATTTAAAAAAAAATGCACCATAATTTCTTTTGACGACCGGGATATTTAGAAAGTACACATTCTTAGCTTTCTAGTGATATATAATTTAGCCGTGTGTTAGGTAGGTGCATTAAAAATGTAAATTTGGCTCTCATATCACTCGCCTATTAGGGACAATATACGGTTCAGATGCGCCTTTGTGTTATTTTTCATCAATTAACTAACAAATGAACTTTTCAGCATAGGCTCCGTGTTGAAAACCGGACCGTGACCTATAATGGTTTACTTTTATAAATTGTGACTTGGATGGTGTGTTGTATCATTGGCACTAATACCACATCTTCCTATATCTATTAAGAAGATATGCGGGCATCATTTCCATAGAAATACCAAAACGAGGACTTAGATCATAAGAGCACTGGTGGCAGAGTGAAGTAGTTGTTCTTCTTTGAATGTATCCTTGATATTTTCAGTCACACCTTGGAGTAATTCTAAAAGTCTTAACATAGACTTTGATTTTCCTGCAGCAGATATGGCATCCCCTATATTGAGTTCAGAATTAAACTCTATATTTCATATCCCTTGGCCCCACTGTGTCTGAATCGTAAGGAGTCACAATATCTAGTTAGTTCTGGCAGTTTGGTAAGTATCAGAGACAATTTAGGGTAAAAATGATCGGTATATGTCTAGGATGTGCTACATGAGAAAGTCTTTTCTTATTGAAGAACAGATCATCACTAACAATCGTTATCAATGAACTAACAGCAAGTTCAAATTCTATTTTTTTCGGTAACTATTTTACATAATTGCACAAGTGTTGACTTCTATAAGTACTTGGTAATGCATGGATAAATGATAACTCAAATTGATAAGCATAACTTAAAAGACTGTCAACACGTTTAGAGGACTCAGTTTTGTGAGTTTTTAATGTTTTGCTTTTACACAAAAAATACTTTTTGCACATCCAAACTACGAAGAAGAAACTGAGCACGAGATCCTATTAAAATCACTTATTGTCAGGTGTGGGTCAGTTTGATCACATATATGGATTTCTGCTGTTTCTAATTTTAAGTTCCCCAAGGGTGAAATATGGTCACTTGGTCTTCTTCCGACCGGCAGTAAAAAGTTCGCAGTCACGTCTGGTCAGAATGGGGACATTAAATTCGATGCCTCGTGTAAAGAGAGTGCTACGTTCTTTGCACGTCAAGAACCCTTGCAACAACCGTAGGTGGCCTGTTGCAATGCAAAATTTCTGTCCCAATCCAATATACCGTCATTTTCCAGTGGCAGTCCAAATTTTTCCGACCATCATCCCGAATGGCCTCTATTATGACAAGACCTACCTATTGTTTTTATTGTTAACTTGTTCTCGTCCTGAACATGCATGAAACATTTGCCACTGAACGATAAGCAACCAGCAATCAATCAATCAATCTAATTTAAAGACGCAACAATTTTGCCTTCTGGTGCATGTCTCGTAACATCACTGATGATTCGCCCAAGGAAAGTGGAATATCAAGAGAAGTCGGTTGTAGCATCACCTTGTCACACACAAAATTTCTGCGAAACTTAAATATTACTTTTTCCCCGACCACTTGCATGCATATTAATTGCTCTGAGGTAAAACATTGACACACAACGTATTTTCACACAATATCAACTATAGTCATTATCCAGAAAAACCTCTTATCCGAAGGATTTGGTTTACTTTTATAAAAAGTCAAAATGTTATTAACAAAAATATAACTTATTTACAGAAAATACACGAAAAAGAACTACTATATATATCTAAAAACACTCAAAAATAAATTAACTTATCCTACAATATCTACATTTTCACATCGAAAATATCAAATTCATTGTGAAGGAAAAAATATATTTTTGGATTTTAAGGTAACTACCCAAAACCGTAAATTGAGAGGTACCCCCATTTAAGGGATAACATACAAAAATGTGACCATAGAAACTTTTTATGACCAGACGGAAATTAAAATATACTAGTAGATAGTATTCTATTATTTAAAACAATTTCCAGCCTCGTGTTATTCCAGACCATTAAACTAGTTAACTAAGAGTCTTTTTCGATGTCAGTTGCAGTACTAATTGTTTTCTATTGTAGTATTTAATCAGCACGACTTTATAAGATGACAATACGAATACTAAAAATCTTGGCATGAAATAAGGCGTATAGGTACAGTTTCCAATTTGTTAGCCGGCATGATGTTCAACGACGAATCAAAGAATTTCATTTATAACTAATATAGGACAATGCTTTTGATAAAAAAAAATACTCCATTACAGGCGTTTTTGTTTTCCAAATAACTAATATTACCAATAGTTGATAAGTTCCAGGTCGACGGGTTTAAACAGAAAGATTTTAAAAGCAAAGAAAACTGTGCATCTTATAAATCAGGTGACAGTACCAATACTATAAATCCAGGCTAAAATAAGGCTTACACATAGTTATATACTTTAAATCAATTCAGTCACGGACCCGCGATATCACGGTTGTGTTCTAGTGTTACTAAAATATATACAACTGTTTTATTTGTGAAAAAGATATTTGTAATTGTAGTATACCAAAGTATTATGTAGTATGCACATGTCTGTTGTTTTCTTTAAGCAGTGAAATTAATTTCAAGAACAGTAGGAATATTCGGAGGATGCATTTGCTTTCTGCAGTTTATTTTAAATCTGGTCATAGTCTTTTTCAGATCAATGGAAATGGTCATACGTGTCCTCATTACGATCCTGTGTTGATCCATGGTTTAAGTGATTATAAATACCGGCTGAACTATCATACAGATTTTGGGCTGGAATTGAAGTGTTCGTGTTGGATCAATCTAATTAAAAACCGATCTCTCATCGCTCCTGCTTCTGATATGTCGCGTGGGAGATCTAACGAAACCGGCTTTGAGGTCACATGTGAGTGACCTCGTAGGTGTGTCTTTTTCGACCAATGAAATTGAGTCTTCCACGATCTTGGAAGTTTAACGTAAGGCAAAGGGATGTAACTCATTTTATTTACGACGAAATCGTCAGTCATAATAATTCATAAACTTTTTTGATTGGCTTATTAATAGGTCGTCAACTCATTTGCATATCTTTATAAATTCATGACTTTTAGTTCACTCACATGTGACCTCAAAGCCGGTTTCGTTAGATCTCCCACGCGACATATCAGAAACAGGAGCGATGAGAGATCGGTTTTTAATTAGATTGGTGTTGGATATATTGTAATCACCATAATCTTGTTCATAACTAGTGTCAAACTCCTTTTCATACGAACGATTATCCTTGTACAGATGGGTGGATTTATCACACATACGATATGTTCTTATTTCTTCTTCAAGAACACTAGCTTCGTACATAGGGTTGTGTCTCCCACTGCCCTCTTGTTTGATGACCGGAACTGAATTATTATCCTTTTCAAACGCAGTGAATGAATAACAATCGGACCTTTTGTTATTGATATTCATATTATGCAGTTTGATTGAGGAGCTGTCATTTGATTCTTCATTTCTTTGCTGTTTTACATTGCTTTCGCTGTTTCTGCACAATTTTTTATTTCTGCAAGAAAGGTTTTTAAAACATCATTAAGTACCGATACCAGATATCATGACAACCATTAATGAAAAAGTATGGCAAGCCGTTCTCGTCAAAACTATGTTTAAACCATTTTTCGAAAAATTTACACACTTAAAATTACAACAAAGCACACGGAGATTTAAAAACTTCAAAAGGCACACTGAGAATTGAAAATTACACACTGAGAATTGAAAATTACACACTGAGATTTCATAAAGACGCACTGAGATTATAAAAATGAAAAACGCACACTGAGAATTGAAAATTACACACAGAGAATTTAAAATTACACACTGAGATTTCAAAAAGACACACTGAGAATAAATAAACTGAAAACACACACTGAGAATTTGAAATTACACTGAGAATTTAAAATTACACACTGAGAATTTACAATTACACACTGAGATTTGTGCGCACTTTTTATGCGCACATATCTAATTAGCATACTTAATCTGAATCTATTACAAGCTTAAAACAACAAGGGGACAGAACTCGTTAGTCCTTCGATTTGGTTCCAATTTATTAATAAAAAAACTTTAGAAATACAAGAAGAAAAATACCCACTTACTCTTATTACAAAATATAACCACATGGTGAAAAACTTTATTAAAATTATAAATAAACATTGGAACAATCTGCAAAACAATGCAGTGAAATTTTTACCCAAGTGTCTATTATAGCATATAAACGTAACAAAAATATAAAAGATTAACTAGCGAAACCAGGGAAACAGTTGGAGAATTTTTGAAAAGGGACCCACGGTTTTAAGTAAAAAACAATCATCCCGATACACTGGTAGTAATGATCTGAATTATAGGCAACAAACTTATGAATATGAGCGATGTTAAGTCTTGAAATTTATTACGAATGTTGGTTGAAGGAATCGCATTTCATTATAATGACAAGAGTTCTTGAGATCAAGATATTAATCTGTTGAATTATTCATCTCATGAATATTCATTAGTAATTTGCATATTAATCTCAGTGTGTATTTTTGAAATCTCAGTGTGTAATTTTTATAATTCTCAGTGTGTGTTTTTTATTTTTTTAAATCTCAGTGTGTAATTTCGATTTCTCAGTGTGTTATTTGAGGTTTTTAAGTAACAGTGTGTATTTTTTTTTCGAAAAAAGGGTTTGAACATAGTTTTGACGAGAACGGCTTGCCATAAAAAAGAGCATTTGTTGAACGAGCACCAGTCCTTTAATTAAAAATCTGTTTACGTCCAAAGACAATAACAATCAAAACCAAGGAGTAAACAAAGACTCACAAAACCAAAGGACATTGACATCAACAGTTATAAATAATAATAAGAAACAACACGAACTCCACTAAAATCCGGGAGTGAAATCAGGTGCTCCGGAAGGGTAAGCATTTCATGCACCGTATACGGCACCCGTCGTGTTATTTCTTTGTTCAGTATATCTCATACAGTGTAAAGTAATATAGAAATATAAGTTTGTTTGTCTAACATTTATGACTTGATATTTCAACACCAAAAAAACGGCAACATGTTTTACCCCATGTTACGTTAGAATCTATGCTAAATGAATCATTGGTCAACTATAAAAGGAGAGACAAAAGAAACGAGACCAGATCATTGTGTCGCCGTGATTCATTTTATAAAACTATACAACTATGAGTTATGACATCACATCATGTGGTTCGACATTGATATACAGAGTCATATATATCATAACTCATACTAGCCTTTCATTTATCAATCTATATCATTTAAGAGCTTCGTAATCTTTGACTGATTTAAGACTATTTATTTTCTACCCCCAGTAGACCATATTCAAAACGGAAATGTCAAGGTTTGTTTTCTAACACAAGCATGTTACATATCTTAATATTTCTTACTCGAGAATATGAGCTATCATAATAATAATTTTTTAAACTGTATACTAATTAATGGTTGCCGGTAATTAAAATAAAAGCTTTTAAATTTTTTCTAGAGAAAGTATATCTTGTGCCTAGATTATAATCTGAAGTCATGGACAACCTAAGGTCATTTTCCGGTCGTGTTTGGAATGCAAGTATGCATGATGCATGCTGCAAAATTTTCAGTAAAAACTATGATCTCCCGTATTTTATTGCTTAAATAGTATGATGTTAGCACCACCAGTCTGCTTTCTTATGTGTAGAAATATTGTAAAATTAGTTAAATTAACTTATGAAACTGAATTGTTTGCCGCAAACTTGCAGCAGACTTGCTGCAAGCTTGCGGCAAACAAAAAGTTTGCAGGAACACAGAAAATAGTGTTTGCAGATGTTTGCCGCTAGCTGCAAACTTCCGGCAAACATTGCTGCAAGCTTGCGGCAAGTTTGCAGAAACATCAATGTTTGCCGTAAGATTGCCAGAAAGTTTAAAATAATACAGAATGTTTGCCGCAAGATTGCAGAAAACTTTGACGATTCAATATGTTTGCCGCAAGATTGCAGAAAACTTTGACGATTCTATATGTTTGCCAGAACATTGCAGGAATTACACAATATTGACTGGGCATGCCTAGTTGGCACTTCCTGGATGCTAACAA
This sequence comes from Mytilus edulis, assembly GCA_019925275.1. NCBI lineage: Eukaryota > Metazoa > Mollusca > Bivalvia > Mytilida > Mytilidae > Mytilus > Mytilus edulis. The sequence goes on along the minus strand of CM034358.1, from coordinate 68,992,214 downwards.
TTTGAAATTGTGGCTAGGTCATGTTGGTTGTGTTTGGAAATGCATTTCACATATAAGAGATCAATATGGTTCAATAATATGGGATAATCAGTATGTAATTGTGTAAGTACAAATGATTCATAGAACTGCATGTTTTAATAAGATAATTAATGTTATCATCATATATAATTAAGTAAGCAACTATATATACATGTATGTGTGATTATACATGTATGTGTGATTGAAAAACTGAAGCTATTATAAGTTTAAATTTGTAACTGATGTATTGCACCATTATGATCATGTTTATTAAGAATTCTGTAATGCAATTATTACCTAGCTTTATACTCAATACACATTTGAGATTTTACCTTTTTCATTTTTTAATACAGAGGTATATATTATGTCATTTGAGAATGACTCCTGTCACCTTTTAAAAACTCAAATGCATGTATGTACTTCCTTAAATCTCACGAGTTTGCAAGAACTCTTTCAAGGACTGTTTGTATAAAGACAGGAATTCACTTTTTAAAAATGTTGCTGTGTAATTTGAAAGAGATAAATTGAAGGTGTCTACACACATGACATTGGTATATGTGTAGTTCCTGCAAGTTTGCCGCAAGTTTGCCGCAAACAATTGCCGCAAGCTTGCAGCAAACAATTGCCGCAAGCTTGCGGCAAATCTAATTTGCATAATTATGTTTGCCGCAAGCTTGCCGCAAACTTCATTTGCATGGTAAAATGGTTGCGGCAAGTTTGCAGCAAACGTTTGCTGCAAGCTTGCGGCAATGTTTGCTGCAAACTTGCGGCAAATGTTTGCCGCAGGGCTTATTTTTCGGTAAGGGAATTGTGTTAACGGTCATAGTTGACAACTTCAAGCGTAATATTAGCAGTAACAAAAACATAATGCTGACCTGTTTGGTGGTTGCAATCTAAGTGTTCGGTGACATATGACTCACTAATCATCAGTTGAACATCCCTGTACAGTTTCAAAGGCATTACATAATGACTTTGCATTTACACCTTAACACCACCTTATGCAGATATTTTGTATTTTATAAATTCCTGAAACGTTTTGTGGAAATTCCCCAACCGTTTCATAAGAAAATGACAAAAGGAAAATGAACACAGATGACCGATGGGTATTTCCTTTAATTAAGCTAACAATGTTAGGGGTTTTCTAAAAAAAATATTATGGCGTTTTAATAAATGTGTACCTATTACTACTCTACGGATGTACCAGTTGTTTTTTCAAGGAGAGGGAGGGGGCTAGAATTGAATTTGAAAAAGGCATCAACAAAGAGCTAAACCACGAGCATAAAGAATAACAGGTAAAAAGAATGAATTTGCGTATATCAGAGCGTCGGGTATATGTCGAACACTCTATAAGGCGCTTTAAAACTTTCAGAGTAGCTGGAAGCTTATGGGGATACCCAAGAGAAAAAAACCAACCACACTGTAGAGCTTTGTGCGGGATTAGTGGAGTGACAGATTGATTTGTTAATGAACTGTAATACAACAATAAAACTAATTTCTAATTGGCTTACTATGTATATATTATCAATCTAGAATCGAATGAACTTGTATAATTCTCAGCCCCCTTTTTTCTAGCGCACCCGCTCTTGCGCCCGTACACCTATCATGTCGTATGAAAGCCAGCAATAATATCAAAAAAGCAATTGTCATAATATTAGGATGTTACATAATGATGTTCTACATAAATGTGATTTGAATTCACCTAGACGCACAGGATTTAAATTTTATCTATTATCAATGTTTTGACACCGTCCCCAAATTTAACATGTAATTTGTCAACCTCAGCGTCGAGAATATACCTTTTCGTAACATGTCTAGTATATAGCACATGTATATGTTCCAGACCGTATGAGTATTTGGACCGTACGCGTACGGTCTGGACCGTATGCGTACTTTTTCAAAATACTCATACGGTCGGACCGTACGCGTACGGTCTGACTAATATTAAGAAGTTGACAAAGTTAATTAGATGCATATAACAGATCAATATAACTTAACTCTCAAATTGATATAAAAAAGTTTAATTGTAATTGAAAAAAAACTTTATATTTTAATGATTTAAAAAATTCACGCTGATTGAATCTGTTAATCTCTTGTATTAAGTATGTAGATCACTCAGTAAAATAATTGAATTATGATCACTAAAATTGAAAATATCGGAAGTAAATATAATGTGGAAGGACAATTGTTTTAGAATATTTAGCAACTTTACAAAAAAATGCAAATGCTAAGGAACATACACGAACTGCAAAAATGTAAATGTAAAATATTAGAACGTTACTTGTGGTAGCAATTGTAACATTGGTTGAGAGTACCAAAATTAGGATCAAGATATACAATTAAACAAATATTTAATTTCATTTGTTCATTTTATCCGTGTAATTGTAATAATATTAATTAGTAAAACTAGATATCATTGAGATGGGAGCCATCTCTGTGGGCCCCGCTGTGAATAATGTGCATTAAAAAATTGTATCTTTACCATAGGACATGGGTTTGTCAACTGAAATCAAAGTTTTTGACCTTGACCTTTGACCTATGAAGTTGTAAATAAATTATGACACACCCTTTGGTGTTGGTTTATAAACAAGTCAAGTATAAACTTTGAAAAGATAAAGGTTCTCAAGATATAGAGCGGACACGATCTTTACCATAGGACATGGGGTTGTCAACTGAAACCAAAGTTTTTGACCTTGACCTTTGACCTAGGAAGTTGCACATAAATTAAGCACACACCCTTTGGTGTTGGTTTATATACATGTCAAGTATAAACTTTGAAATGATAACGGTTCTCAAGATATAGAGCGGACACAATCTTTACCATAGGACATGGGGTTGTCAACTGAAACCAAAGTTTTTGACCTTGAACTTTGCCCTAGGCAGTCGTTCATAAATTATGACACACCCTCTGGTGTTGGTTCATATACATGTCAAGTATAAACTTTGAAATCATAACGGTTCTCAAGATATAGAGCGGACACGATCTTCACCACAGGACACAGCGTTGTCAACTGAAACCAAAGTTTTTTTACCTTGACCTTTGACCTAGGAAGTTGTACATACATCATGACACGCCCTCTGGTGGTGGTTAATAAACATGTAAAGTATAAAGTATGAAATCATAATGGTTCTCTAGATATGGAGCGGACACAAAGTGTTACGGACGGACGGACGGATGGACGGACGGACAGACTGATCACTATAGGGGACCGCCTTTGGCGGGACCCTAACTAAAAATAAAGATTGCGATTAATGTTAATTTGTTTAAATTTAACCCATATGATCTAATAACATGAATGGTCAGCTCGTACTGGACCATACGCGTATACTCATACGGTCCGACCGTACGCGTATGGTCGGACCGTACGAGTATAGGTATACGGTCCGGACCGTACGCGTACGGTCCAAATACTCGTATGGTCTGGAACATATATATTAAATCAATACATTAATCGTGTCCTCATCAAGGCTAGCAAAGACAACTAATTGCACAAAGATAACTAAATGAAAATCAAACTGGGAAACATTCTGATTTTATTGTTGGATTGATGTTTAGACGAGTTGTATATATATAACCCAACAATGTTAGATCTGTAAATTTGCTTTCGCAAATTTTTGGTTCTTCCCTCGCCGGGATTCGAACCCATGCTACTGTGATATCGCGACACCAAATCGCCTGCACTGCAGCCGTCCCGCTAGACCACACGACCACCTGGGCTCTACAATAATAGAGCTTTCGCTGGCCGTGTGTTACCTTTCCTCGTCAGTTTTAATCTAGCGGCGTACTACAGTACATGATATATAAGGCATGAAGATGTTATTGTTACAGATCAGCTAAATTATCTATAGTAAAGGATCCTACAAATTAATGTAATATACAGTCACAGAAAATAATTATATTTATAAGTACGTCTGAGTCAGTGACAACTCTATACAACAGATGTATCCATCATATCGCCATCAATGATGGTGATACATGGCTGTATATATATATATAAACACCAGTTTCTATTCAAACAAAACTTGACTACAATGTTGAGCTACCACCTGCTGCTCAACATGTATCAAGAGAACAAACAAGTATTCTTAATATCTTAACTGAACATAAAACTTGTTACCAAAAGGATACAAAATAGCATTTATAGTTTTACATTAATTGTCTTCTCTTAAAATCCCAAGAGTCTTCCCTGTCACTATCCTCTGACTGTGAATGTTCTACAACCGAGCTGCCAGCTATTATGTCATCTGCCGATTGTGCAGCCTCCGCTTTTGTATAACCAATTTCAGCTCTGATAGCTATAATTAACTGAGAAAACCACTTTTGTTTAATAGCCGAAGTACCATGTATTCCGTCATACAATTCTCGAAAATCGTTTTTATATACTTTTTGATATTTTTTACCTCGTTTTAATTTTCCAAGCCTGCAAACTGATCTGTGCCAAGAAATTGTCCGACAGCCTTTTAAATGTCCTGACTGTTTTTCACAATTTCCAAAAATTATTTTTTCATTTAACAGTTCAACTTCCTTTTCTAAATCCTTTTGAAACTGGAGCCGATCATCATCCGATATCTCTGAAACTGTCAACTTCTTATTCTCAAAACAGCGTTCCTTATATTTCTTAAAACTTATTGGTGGCACAGTTATAAACCCGACTATTTTTTAAAGCATTTGGTAATTTCTGTTTAACCCACAGGCACTTGTTTCTATCCATACGAAGGTCGACTATCCATATAAATAGAAGAAGGTGGCTAACGAAATTTTTTTTAGGTCACGACAGTCTCCGCTTGGGACGCTTTTTCTACCCTTCAACTTAATGCTAAAAATCCCTACCTTATATGAATCGATTCAGTGAATATTTTCCTTTAACACTAAACTAATTTCATAATCCCCACAGTGTTCCTCTTCATGGTAATCTACTCTCAATTCACTAAACCATGTCCAAAAGTTCAACTACCATCTTTCCAATGTATCTACTTCCGGTTGTGGGCAGAATGCTATCTTTTTAAAAACGAAATGATTCTGTAAAATTACCAGTTTATTATTTTCATTATCAATATATTTTTAAAGATGAAATTTCACCGAAATAAGTACATTTATTGTTGTTATTAAAAAAATCAGAAAGTCAGAAACTAATTTGAATGAATTCGATAATACAAGAGAATTCCGAATGTATATGGTAACTCTAAAGAATTTCATCGATCTTTTATTTTGGCGGTAAAAAACGTATCAGAATTAGGGGAAAGAAACTGAGTCAATGAAAACAAAATAAATTTTCTGCGATGTCAACCGGAAGTAGATACATTGGAAAGATGGTAGTTGAACTTTTGGACATGGTTTAGTGAATTGAGAGTAGATTACCGTGAAGAGGAACACTGTGGGGATTATGAAATTAGTTTAGTGTTAAAGGAAAATATTCACTGAATCGATTCATATAAGGTAGGGATTTTTAGCATTAAGTTGAAGGGTAGAAAAAGCGTCCCAAGCGGAGACTGTCGTGACCTAAAAAAAATTTCGTTAGCCACCTTCTTCTATTTATATGGATAGTCGACCTTCGTATGGATAGAAACAAGTGCCTGTGGTTTAACCGCTGCTTTAAATTCAAATATCTTCTCGTATATTTCAAGACCTTTGGGAATGGTAAGAACACGATACCACCTTCCAATCTATCTGGATATCGGCTATCAGTGTTACAAGTTCCCCAGCAACACCGTTTTACCATTGCGAGTGATAAACGCGATACGATCAGTAAATATGTATTTCGTTGTTAATGTCAACAGTTGACGGGCAAAATGGCGGACGATGATGCTTCAGCAGGCGGAAGAAAAACAAAGGTTTTGATTGGTCAAAAATTCTTTGAGGGAGTGGTTAACCGACAAGAAACTATTTAGCGACAAGAAAACATTTTTTTTTAATTAAAATAAATTATTGCAATAAATATTAAAAGAATATGCAAAAGAAAATAATTTTAGCGACAAGAAAGTTAAAATTGATAGAAAAAAATGAAACATTATTTACATAATATTTTATCATCTATTATGAATAACAGCCAGTATTACGTTTAATTAAATTGTATTATGAGATTACTTTTCCCAAGGATTTGTATAGTACTATACAAATCCTTGCTTTTCCTTTGTTTAGAACATATTATTTATCTTATAATTTGTTTTTTAAAACAATGAATTATACTGTTAGAATCAAAATATTATGCCCGCTCCATATATATCGCCATTCGTTTATTCATACTTTGACTTTGATGAAAACAGATACATACATTATCTCACGGGGGGAAGGGGGGGAAGGGGGGGGGGGGGGGGGGTAACTTCGATATTTTTTTGGTAGGGGTGTGCCATTTTTGTCTCAAAAAACGTACCCATTTTAATATAACATTCACTGAAATTCAGTACCTATAGTTACATAATTATAAATATTTAAGAAAGAATGACATATACTTATATACAATATTTAAAATATGACCCATGCTTATATAAGCACTAACTCATCATCACTCATAATTCATAAATATACCAGCTACCCTTAAGTTTTTATATATGAATTGACATCGTTTGGTGCACATATCAATAGCATATTTATATATGATATGTAGATCATACCCCAAATCAATATACAATTATCGAACGTAAATGCATTTTAATATAGGATGTCATTAAAAAGGAGGGTCATTTTTATATAAAATCTCGCAAAATTATGACCCATATTTTTGGCACATCCCCGTATACCCAATAATAGGAAGTTACCCCCCCCCCGTGCATTATCTTATACATATTCTTCATATTTAAAAATAAAAAAAAGAAGCTCAATCTCTTTCTTCTTCACAAATGTTAAATTTCTTCATCTACCAATATAATAAAACATTTTAATTAGACATATCTGCTCGTATATTTAAAAAAACCCATTAAATACAAATTTCTTTATATCTAATAAAAAAAAATGTTTTCTTGTCGCTAAATGGTCTTCTTGTCTCTTGTCGCTAAAATAATTCTTGTTGTCGCTTCTTGTCGCTTCTTGACGCTTGTTGTCGCTAATTAGTGAGAAATAATCAATAAACAAATCGCTGTGCAAATGAAATGGCGGCTGATGTACGAAAAATCTACAGCATGTTAATTATGTCCTATTATACATAAATAAATAAGGATGACACTGTGAAACCTGAATGAATAGAACAGTGAAACCATATCATATGGAATTTGAATAAGAAAGGTGAGAACCAGTGTCAAATGATAAAATAGCCACACAAATTACTCGTTGATAAAAGCAGGTGCGTGAAAGTGTAAACAAATGTGTATTCAATGAATGACTTTTTGTATCCACAAACCCTTATACAAGTCGCTATAGGTAGAGGGTGACCATGCCACAGTGAAAATGTTTTGTACACTCAAATGCATTTTTCATGAAATAATTGTAAACAAAATCTTAAATGGGTTACACTATTTTAAGTAGAGACATGTACAGTTCCTAGCTGTCAGTGGGATCTAGAATGGGTAGGTTCCCCTTTATGTGGGAAACAAACTGGTTGTTTGTCACTGAAACATTACTAGGGAGCTTATGGCAGTCAGAGGGACCCTGAGTTATAACAAGCTCTGAATCAGCAAATGGCTGTCCATTTGGGGAGCTACCATTTGATTTTTATGGGGGGGGGGGGGGGGGGCTATGATGAAAAATGTGTCCTGCCTTTTTTATGTTGAAATCTCTGTACTGCCTTTTCATTTTCCAGTTGCTCATCCTGCCTTTTTTTTTTTAGAAAAACTTGTCTTGCCTTTTTAACTCAAAAGTCTAGTCCTGCCCTTTTTTTAATTTCATCCTAGCTCCAACCCCATAAAAATCAAATGATAGCTGCCTAAGGGTCCATTATACTATCAAATAGAAAAATGTATTCACCAATTTCACCAAATTAGGACACCAAGAGGACATATGACCTACAAACAGGGAATAACTATAGTCTATAAGCATATAAATAGAATTAAAATTGCCACCCCAATAAAAAGACAACCATGCAAAGTATATTATCAGATCAATATCATTGATCAAGAGTTATGCAAAAACAAATAATCCCTACTTGTACTTAATCCATATCACTCAAGCAGTTACATAAATTAAAATTTGAAATTTCACCAATTTTTGCACCACAAATAACATGAATAAGTATACATTTTTCAATATTTTTGTATTATCTTCCTCTTAACAATCTGACCACAGAGCAGTTTTAAAAATGAGTAATTAACTGGTACATGTGGTATGTAGGTTTTCAAACCTGGAATTTTTATTATGGAAGAGAGAAGGCATGTCATATGAATGTTAACTAATTTTTGATGTCTTCTAAAAAGGCTACATTTTTATGGCTCACCTACGATAGTAGAGGGGCATTATGATTTCTGATTTCTGATCTGTGTGTCTATTCTTTTTTCTATTTGTTCGTCTGTCTGTCTGTTAGGTTAAGTTTTTGGTCAAGGTAGTTTTTGATGAAGTTGAAGTCCAATCAACTTGAAACTTAGTATACATGTTCCCTATAGTAGGATTTTTTTAATTTTAATGCCAAATTAGAGTTTTGACCCCAATTTCACGGTCCACTGAACAAAGAAATTATAGTGCGAATGGTGCATCCATGAAGTATTTACACATTCTTGTTATTAGTAATTTATCAATTTCATGCCATGCATAAAGTCATAAATACCAATTTTTAAAGTGTTTTGAATGATTGTGAGCTGCTCAACCATGTACATATATGACATATTTTCTATATTAACAAAGGGCACATCAAATTAAATCAAAACTCAATTGTTTCATTTTATTTTCAGCATTTTGTAGATGGAGTGCCATCAGAGCGCTATCCGGACCCCATGTCTGCCCTTTCACATGAAAAAATAACACCTTGTAGAAAACGTCCAACCCAGAGAGATTATACTACTAATACATTCAGTGCACCAACCTGTAAGAAAAGGCTAATCGACACAGATATGTCATGTACATTGTAAGTAGAAAAAAAGTAACAATATCTCTTAAAAACAATATCTGATAGTCAAAATTCACTTCTAATATATATTTTGACATATTTTGTATATTTACACCATATCGACTCATTAAACATTGGTTATATTCATTACCCACACTTTATTTAATGCACATCAATTTTGAGGGTATAAAATTCAATTGAAATTGACAATAATCTCATCAAATCATATGTGAAAAGGGGTGGGGAAGAAAGAACCTCTAGATCTTGGAACATAATATTGGTACACCCCTAATCATAGTCTGCTATGAAAGATTTATATTCATAGTGAAAGTACATGTATAATCATAATAAATTTTTTAATGCCCCTGCCACTAGGCAAAGGGGTCATAAAGTGATAATCTTGTCGATCTGTCCATATACATCCCAAAATTGTTTTGATTTTCTAAAAAGTTTGCCTCAACCAAATGTTATGAAACTTATGCACAATGCTTATTACTGTGGATTCATTATTATTCCTGGGATACTAATTTTCGTGGGTACAATTAACATGAATTTAAATATTCAAGGAAGAACAAATTAACTTAAGGCTTATATACAGACTTTGGCAAGTTTGATTTTGGGTTTTATGCAGATTTTATAGTTCTCTTCATTTCTTCTAAGAACTCAAGGTGAATTGGTACAAGGACCTTTAGATTCATTGGCAGAAAAGAATATTGATGTGTCAGATGTAGAAAACATAGATCCAATTGAAGATAAAAGTTTCTATGGTAAGAATTTAATAATAATACATGTATGACATACATATAAAAAAGATGAATTGGTGTAATTGCCAATGAGACAAGTCTTCACAAGAGACCAAATGACACAGAAATGAACAACTATAAGTCACCATACAGTTTTCAACAATGAGCAAAGCCCATACCACATAGTCAGCTCAAAAAGACCCAAAATGACAAATGTAAAACAAAAAACTAACGGCCTAATTAATGTACAAATCCATGAACAAAAAAAAATGTAACACAGCAACAAAGACAACCACGTAATTACAGGCTTCTGACTTGGGACAGGCACATACATACATAATGTAAATGTGGCGGGATCCCAACCCTCCCCTAATATTTAAAGGGAGATAATTGAACTTACAAATACGTAGTTTAAAATTGCAATTTGTGACAACAGGTGATATAAGAGCAACTTCTCATTAATGTTACAACTTACAAGGGAGATAATTGATTATGTAAAACGAAATGTAATGTAATTATAATTGAGGAGGGGTTCATTCAGCAATTTACCCTTATTTTATGGGAAAGCATGGATAAATGCAGGATATCCAATTACATTTGACAACATTCTGGTGTAAATTTATTTATTAAATCACTTTTTCATGTATGGTTTAAAATGTTGTACTGTAAATTCAGAAATTATTGCGTGCAGTTATTATTGCGATTTTGTCATTTTAGACTTAAATGCGATTTTAATTTTTACGATTTTGAGAAAAATCCAGTTAAATTCATATAAAATATTTCAAAATGCGAGTTTAAATTATTGCGTTTACAACGCAGTCGCATTTTTCGCAATAATAAAAACCTCGCATTTATTTCTGAATTTACAGTATATAAAATTTTGACAGTTTATCAACTAAGGCTTTCATGGTGATTTCATGAGGGTAGATTCTTTCTATGCCAATGTCCTGTTTTGTATATGTAACAAAGTCACAAAAAGGTGCACCTGTGGTTAAAAGTTGTCCTTGCACTTGAAACCAGTGTTTATGATTCTGAATTAATGTGAAAGAATCACCACTGGCATTTGGCTTCAAAAAGAAATCAGCTCTTTCATCACACGCTTCCTTCAATGTCATATTCCTTACTGAATATGGGCATTTAATTTCGATAATTCCAGTTTCAGTTTTGTCACATACGACTGCATCTGGGGTTGAACCAATAAAAGGAAGATCTGGTTGAACAAGTCCTATATCATGAATATGATTTCCTGATTGTTTAATATACATTTGCTTAGCAATAGTTTCATTTGATGTTCCATATGAGGTTGCTAGTGATGTAAATTGTTTACTTTTAAAAGTATTTTTCAAAAATTTATCATTAATGTCTTTCTTTCTTAACATTACAGCACCAAAGTTTGAAGCTGTAATGCGGTTTTCTCTATGTTGAAACCATGCTGTTGAATTTGACTGTTTTCTTGTTTCCTTTTCTATAGTAATGGCTTCTGTTTTGGTGATATTTGAAGCAATCCATTCAGTCTTCATTTGGTCCATTGCTGACATATCTATGCATTGCGGTAGTGGTTTTGGAAACACAATATCCCCACATATGTCGGAATTTTCCTCTCTTGGTTGGAATATCGGTGTCATTAATGGTTTCTGCAATGTAATATTAATAAGGATAATTCAATATTGTTTATAATACATAGCACATTTTAAATCATTACAATACATATGCACAATTCTTATATGATTTACAAGTACTTAAATCTGATTGATCCATTAGAGTATACCCTGTCAAAAAGTATTACAGTAAATATCTGAAATACATTTTACTGCAAACATATTTTTACAATATTTAAATTGAAAATATAAGTGTTTTTTTTTTGGTTTTTTTTTACAGGTGTAGAACCTCTGGACATGTTAGCTATGGCTGCAGAAAACAAAGCACTGACTGAAAACTATGCCAAGCTTGTGCTAGAAAATGTAAATTTGCAGCAGCAACTTTCAAGTTGTAAAAAAAAGAAAAAAGAAAAAAGTATTATAATAGAAAAATCCTTTGGTTGTGAAAAGTTAAATAGTAAAGAGTACCAGTACTACACAGGATTTTCCAAAGATCGGTTTGAAGATATATTAAAATTTCTTGTGCCTAGAGAGGGAGAGGACATTATAAAATGGACAAAAGCTATAAGTGGATCTAAGCAGTTAAGTACCAAAGACCAACTGCTTTTGGTGATGATCAAATTGAGACAAAACTTTGACTTTTCACACATTGCAAATTTATTCAATTTATCAACACAGGATTGCAGTGTCATATTTTTGAACTGGATAAATTATATGTTTCACAGACTAGGTTCACTTGTCATTTGGCCACATAGAGATCACATCATTTAACATATGCCACCAACTTTTAAACAGGACTTCCCAAATAGTTTGGTCATTATTGATGGCACAGAAGTTAAAATTCAGAAACCCAGTTCATTACATCGTCAAAGTCAGTGTTATTCTGATTACAAATCATGCAAAACATTAAAAGGTCTTGTGGGTGTTGACCCAAGAGGATCAATAACCTTTTCATCAATGTTATTTGCTGGTTCGATATCTGACAAGGAAATCACCAAGGAGAGTGGATTTTATCGCTTATTGAAGGATTTAATCAGTAGTGGAAAAGTGAATGTAGGGGATGGAGTAATGGCAGACAAAGGTTTTACGATTGAAAAAGAATTGAAAGAAATTGGTCTGCAACTTAATATACCACCTTTTGCTTCAAGTGGATCGCAGATGAAATCTGCAGATGTAAACGAGACAATCAAAATAGCTAAACACCGTGTTCATGTTGAGAGGGCCATTGCACGTGTGAAACAATTTAAAATTTTATCTGGAAGGATAAATCTATCTTTATTTGCTTCAGTTAATCAAATTTGGCTTACATGTTGCTTATTAACAAATTTCATGCCATTCTTGATCCAAGATAAACAATGATAAAAGTAATTAAAAAGAAATTCCTGAACATTTTATTCATTTTATTTAATTCTTTATTCAATGTAAATACTATAGAGCATGAAAACAGACATACCAGATAAATTTAAAATTTGAACATTAATGAACCATGAAAATGACACTGACAAGACAGATATTTACACTAACAATCAATTCATATATAGACTGCAGAAAGTCACCTATTCCTTAAAAGATATATCTGAAAAACAGACCAAACAAGATTTTTTTTTTCATTTACCAATGAACCATGAAAATGAGGTCAGTGTAGGATGATTAATGCCTGACGGTCATTCACACATTTCAACCATTTCCATATATATATACACAAATTATAACTGAAACCATGGTCATAATGTTTGAAAAATACACCAAATACACAAAAAAATAATTTGGCACAATGAACTTTGAACAAGTGATGACACCTCACATTTGGACATGCACAACCATTCCATTCTCCAAATATATGCATATAGTTGCCCCATTATTTTGAAAATGGACTTGTGTTTCACTGGTCATTTTGGAGCCCTTTATTGCTTGCTGTTATGTAAAACATGAAAAGAAGGTAGAGGACATTTGACAGGTGGAAAGTTTAACAACATTATGCATCTGATGTACAATCCTATATCTAAAAAAATTTAAACTTTCAAGAACCGTAACTCCTGAACGGTAAAAGTCAAAATCGTCATTATTGAACTTGACCTCTATTTTGTTGTCAGTAACTACATATTAAAATTTTAAAAGGTTTGGTTGAATGCTTCATGAGTAAATGCACGGACAACATTTGGTTGCCGCCCGCCGTACCCCCCCAAATCAATAACGGACATTTTTGACACAAAAATCCGGTTAAAATGTCATAAACCTATCAGAATCACAACAACTCTTACATGATAACTGAGAGGTGATCCAAGTAATTGGGGTCCTACTAGTGTGTCTAAGGTAGTGCTGGATCCCAATTCTTCAACCAGGTACGATATTGGGCTCAGTTTAAGCTGCTTTAGGTGAATGATATCCTCATCACAGACTTCAATGTTTCTATAAAACAAGATTAATATACTGGCTACAGTAAAAAAATATGCAAGTGTTCAGTAAACAAAAATTTGTTGAATGATGTATCTGAACACATAAACAATGATAAAGCATGGTAGAGCTTGGTCATATGAACAATGATTTCAAATTTCAGAAAGCGCTGAAGTCCATTTCAAAAAAAAAATCTTTAAAGGACGACTAAAGTTGATCATAAGTCCTGAACAATTTAGTATATTTACGACCAAGTTTTTTGTGAAACCGACTCCAGATATGTAGTTCTTCAGAAAAAAAATAAGACGAAAATTAACTACATAAGAACCTGTAACATAATAGGACTGAAATAATAAAATACATGTTTTTAAGGAAAATACTTCATTACTTCTAGTAGCTTTTAATATTCTTAATATAGAGTTGTTATGTATGAATGATTCAGCATGTTTGAAGGCCCTCCAGCTACTGTCAAGATGAAGAACAGGAATAAAGGCCCTGTTCATTGATAATTTTATATTTTATGCATTGTGTGCGATATTGTCTCATGCAAATTTACTCAATATTTCTTTTTTTTTGCAATTTTAAAAATCTTATAGTCAGCTCTTTTGATTTTTCTCTATTATGTTTGTATAATTCATTCTTTTAATCTTGTTCATTCTATATCTTAGAGGGTAATCAATTTATCTCACAGGCTGATATAACATTTTAATCACCTATTGTCAATAAATGTGGCAATTACAGGTTTTCTTTTTCTTGTTAAATTCATTGGCCTTGAAATAATCATTTGGGACACAGGCTCTGCCTTAATTTTTGGTCCTCTTGGCTTGTCCCACTGCTGTGGTAGACTTGTAGATGATGGCTGAGATGGAACAGCTTTATATCCAAGGATTTTCCATTGCTCTATCATCATGACCACTGTCAGAACATGTGCACATTTTCCTGATATTCTAAAAGTATAATTTATGTAACATTATTTTCAAGTTTCTCATGTATAATATACTAAACTTGGCTTATAATAAGTAAACACAATAATACTTTTATGTTTAGCATGTGATCTACATGTACATGGATTGAAATAACTAATAAGTGCATCAGATGGGTGATGCAGTCCTTAAATGTAGGTTACAGTGATCTAAGGGCTGTTAAACAATGTTGTACTGAATGCAAGAAATTTGAAGTAAATTAATATCATTGATATATTACCATATAGGTCTTTGAGAAATTGGCCTTAATGTAGAACTTAAAAGTATTGGGATGGACAGACAAAAGTAAATCACATTAGTGGATGGTCAAATGTCTTTGGTTGTTACATGTCACTGTGTTTGGTTTTTTTTTAAGTACATGTAGTTGGATTTTTAAAGTCTTTGTTTACTCCTTGGTTTTATTTGTTGTTGCCTTTGATATGTAGCTCTGTTTAAGTTAACAGCTTTTAAATTTATTATTGACATAAGAACAGCAACATGTATACATGTTTGATTTTAAAATCATCACTTTTGTAAATGTAAATATTTCAACATACCAAGGAAATTCCACAATGGTATTCCACAATGGCAAGGCCGTAACTACCCTTGAGGCAAGTGAGGCAATTGCCTCACTAAAATTTCGACACTAATTTTTTTTTTTTTAAACATATATATAAATATAATAATCGTTTGTTGTTCTGTCTCAACCTTAACTTCTATAACTTGTCATCACTCCTTTTAAACTATTCTTCCTGGATATAACTCAGCATCTCAACGGGTGATGTTTCTCGATTACATTAACCTAGTAACGATAATCATCATGGATCTCTAGTTAAAAACAGGCTCTTGCAGAAAAAGGAAAAGTGACACTGAAGGTAAAGAAGGAATAATTCTAGTAAACTAGTTTTTTTTTGTGAACAGAATCTGAGTATTGCATATAACTTCATTAGAACAATCCAAAAACGATAAGTAGACTGACAAATCAAGTACTGGTCTTCGGAAAGGGGCAGTCCTGTCTGCGTATTCATTTCTCCGTTTCACCAACTTTTGACAAATCAAGTACTGGGCATCGCAAGGGGACAGTCCTGTCTGCGTATTCATTTCATGAACTTTAATCTTTCTCTTTACAGATAAATAAAATATAAATAATATGAAACATGTATGGATTAGTTTTTATCCATGTTTCTTTAACCTTAAAAATTGAAAGAATATCCCATATTCCAGTTTGATATTATTGAGGAATGGTAGAACCTTTAACACAGGATTTTGTCTTTACTTATTCGGGACTACGGAATTTCGTTTCTTTATATTCGGGGTTTCGGAATCGAACACCCCAACCCCCAACCCTAAATTATAGATTCTGGAACTAAAATACCACCAACTATTTCCAGAAATAATTTGAAATTACGGACCTACATGTAAACGTCAAAAACTCCATTCCAATTCCCCTGTACCCATATCATATATACTTACTCTAGATAGAATCATATACATATATCTTATCTCATTATATCCCTAGTTTGTCTACTCTTTGTCAGCGTAAAAGCGAGTTTAATATGTTGTAACTGCGACTGTATGGTGGTGCTTACAGGAAAGCTTAATTTCCTTTTGCAAACAAAACTGTTACTACCGATGCTGCTACCGAATTGTTGATGGAGAAGGAATTGGAAGAAGACATTGATCATTGTGTTGATGATGGTGATGATAATGTGCTACCTTTAGAAACACTGACTACCCTGAAACGACTGAAAACTTGGAAAAGAGCATGCATGAGTGGCGAGAGATTGTGCGGTCTTGCCATGCTCCCTTCATCGCGATAAGGATATCAGCAGACCAAATTATGATTCTGAAACGATTTGACTGAACCGGCCATAGCAAACTCTGACTGAATCGATGTTTGTTCTATGTTCTGGCAGCAGATTCAAATCAGTGATATTTGGATGATTATCAAACACATAAATTAAATAAAGTTGTTAAAAATTTGGTGTAAGTAAAAGTCTTAAAATATGAAAAATTTATATAAAAAGTGTCCAAATTCAAATCATTATGAAACTCTCTAAAAATGCCTAGAATGCAGGATTTTGCACCATTCATTTCATACCCTCCAAAAAATTTTTCGCCTCGCTTCGCTCGGCTCAATTATTTTGCCTCACTAAGATAAGATGCCTAGTTACGGCCTTGAACTGAACATAAAACTTGTTACCAAAAGGATACAAAATAGCATTTATAGTTTTACATTAATTGTCCTCTCTTAAAATCCCAAGAGTCTTCCCTGTCACTATCCTCTGACTGTGAATGTTCTACAACCGAGCTGCCAGCTATTATGTCATCTGCCGATTGTGCAGCCTCCGCTTTTGTATAACCAATTTCAGCTCTGATAGCTATAATTAACTGAGAAAACCACTTTTGTTTAATAGCCGAAGTACCATGTATTCCGTCATACAATTCTCGAAAATCGTTTTTATATACTTTTTGATATTTTTTACCTCGTTTTAATTTTCCAAGCCTGCAAACTGATCTGTGCCAAGAAATTGTCCGACAGCCTTTTAAATGTCCTGACTGTTTTTCACAATTTCCAAAAATTATTTTTTCATTTAACAGTTCAACTTCCTTTTCTAAATCCTTTTGAAACTGGAGCCGATCATCATCCGATATCTCTGAAACTGTCAACTTCTTATTCTCAAAACAGCGTTCCTTATATTTCTTAAAACTTATTGGTGGCACAGTTATAAACCCGACTATTTTTTAAAGCATTTGGTAATTTCTGTTTAACCGCTGCTTTAAATTCAAATATCTTCTCGTATATTTCAAGACCTTTGGGAATGGTTAGAACACGATACCACCTTCCAATCTATCTGGATATCGGCTATCAGTGTTACAAGTTCCCCAGCAACACCGCTTTACCATTGCGAGTGATAAACGCGATACGATCAGTAAATATGTATTTCGTAGTTGACGGGCAAAATGGCGGACGATGATGCTTCAGCAGGCGGAAGAAAAACAAAGGTTTTGATTGGTCAAAAATTCTTTGAGGGAGTGGTTAACCGACAAGAAACTATTTAGCGACAAGAAAACATTTTTTTTTAATTAAAATAAATTATTGCAATAAATATTAAAAGAATATGCAAAAGAAAATAATTTTAGCGACAAGAAAGTTAAAATTGATAGAAAAAAATGAAACATTATTTACATAATATTTTATCATCTATTATGAATAACAGCCAGTATTACGTTTAATTATTGTATTATGAGATTACTTTTCCCAAGGATTTGTATAGTACTATACAAATCCTTGCTTTTCCTTTGTTTAGAACATATTATTTATCTTATAATTTGTTTTTTAAAACAATGAATTATACTGTTAGAATCAAAATATTATGCCCGCTCCATATATATCGCCATTCGTTTATTCATACTTTGACTTTGATGAAAACAGATACATACATTATCTCACGGGGGGGGGGGGGGTAACTTCGATATTTTTTTGGTAGGGGTGTGCCATTTTTGTCTCAAAAAACGTACCCATTTTAATATAACATTCACTGAAATTCAGTACCTATAGTTACATAATTATAAATATTTAAGAAAGAATGACATATACTTATATACAATATTTAAAATATGACCCATGCTTATATAAGCACTAACTCATCATCACTCATAATTCATAAATATACCAGCTACCCTTAAGTTTTTATATATGAATTGACATCGTTTGGTGCACATATCAATAGCATATTTATATATGATATGTAGATCATACCCCAAATCAATATACAATTATCAAACGTAAATGCATTTTAATATAGGATGTCATTAAAAAGGAGGGTCATTTTTATATAAAATCTCGCAAAATTATGACCCATATTTTTGGCACATCCCCGTATACCCAATAATAGGAAGTTACCCCCCCCCCCCCCCCCGTGCATTATCTTATACATATTCTTCATATTTAAAAATAAAAAAAAGAAGCTCAATCTCTTTCTTCTTCACAATTAAATGTTAAATTTCTTCATCTACCAATATAATAAAACATTTTAATTAGACATATCTGCTCGTATATTTAAAAAAAAACATTAAATACAAATTTCTTTATATCTAATAAAAAAAAATGTTTTCTTGTCGCTAAATGGTCTTCTTGTCTCTTGTTGTCGCTAAAATAATTCTTGTTGTCGCTTCTTGTCGCTTCTTGACGCTTGTTGTCGCTAATTAGTGAGACCCACTAATTTGCATAATCAATAAACAAATCGCTGTGCAAATGAAATGGCGGCTGATGTACGAAAAATCTACAGCATGTTAATTATGTCCTATTATACATAAATAAATAAGGATGACACTGTGAAACCTGAATGAATAGAACAGTGAAACCATATCATATGGAATTTGAATAAGAAAGGTGAGAACCAGTGTCAAATGATAAAATAGCCACACAAATTACTCGTTGATAAAAGCAGGTGCGTGAAAGTGTAAACAAATGTGTATTCAATGAATGACTTTTTGTATCCACAAACCCTTATACAAGTCGCTATAGGTAGAGGGTGACCATGCCACAGTGAAAATGTTTTGTACACTCAAATGCATTTTTCATGAAATAATTGTAAACAAAATCTTAAATGGGTTACACTATTTTAAGTAGAGACATGTACAGTTCCTAGCTGTCAGTGGGATCTAGAATGGGTAGGTTCCCCTTTATGTGGGAAACAAACTGGTTGTTTGTCACTGAAACATTACTAGGGAGCTTATGGCAGTCAGAGGGACCCTGAGTTATAACAAGCTCTGAATCAGCAAATGGCTGTCCATTTGGGGAGCTACCATTTGATTTTTATGGGGGGGGGGGGGGCTATGATGAAAAATGTGTCCTGCCTTTTTTATGTTGAAATCTCTGTACTGCCTTTTCATTTTCCAGTTGCTCATCCTGCCTTTTTTTTTTTAGAAAAACTTGTCTTGCCTTTTTAACTCAAAAGTCTAGTCCTGCCCTTTTTTTTTAATTTCATCCTAGCTCTAACCCCATAAAAATCAAATGATAGCTGCCTAAGGGTCCATTATACTATCAAATAGAAAAATGTATTCACCAATTTCACCAAATTAGGACACCAAGAGGACATATGACCTACAAACAGGGAATAACTATAGTCTATAAGCATATAAATAGAATTAAAATTGCCACCCCAATAAAAAGACAACCATGCAAAGTATATTATCAGATCAATATCATTGATCAAGAGTTATGCAAAAACAAATAATCCCTACTTGTACTTAATCCATATCACTCAAGCAGTTACATAAATTAAAATTTGAAATTTCACCAATTATTTTGCCTCACTAAGATAAGATGCCTAGTTACGGCCTTGAATGGATTCAAGCAAAATTACAAAATCTGACAAAATACAAAAAACATAATAAAATTAATAAACATTTCATGCATCTTTTTAAAAACAGACTTGGTCAGGGTGGGGCCACTAGGCAATCTGCCCTCTTTGCAACCAGCTGATATCTATTTAAGCCTAGGGAAGGAATCGAACCTTCGTACCCTGACCAATATCAATTTGATACAGTACTATATATATAAAGTTCTGCTTTTTTAAAAATGGCTTTATATTCCATTTATATATATATAAAAATCTTATATTGATGATCATGTGTACAATGTATTATTATCAGAATATTCACATGTACAAGGGAATATATATATGTTTGTGTGTTAACCAGTTGCTTTTTTATAGGGAGGGGGTAGAATCAGAATAAAAGAAGGTTCATAAAATATTGAGGGTGAAAGTTAAGGTCATTCAATTGTTCTATACATGTTCACTACCCTAGGTAATGTTAGTTATTTCAAGTTGTTCGTGTATTAAAATAACTCACTTAATAAGTCGTTCCGTGACGTTCATTCACAGGGGTTCCCATGGATAGTAAACCCGGCAAATTTCTTTTACTTTAGGGGTCCCAACCCATAAAGAGCTCTACTAAACTATTCTTAACCTCAAACCTTACCCTAACCCATACCTAAACCTAACACTAGCCTTACCCTAACCTAACCATAACCATGAATGCTCCATAACTCTAAAGTATAGGGACCCTTAAACTTAAAGTAAAAAAAAGGCAAATAGTAACAAACCCCTCTGCATCATTTGGGCAATAAAATTATAAAAGAAAAATACGTGCAAATAATTGAGAAAGAGAAAATATTATAAACATAAGAGAAATAATCCTAACCCTGCCTTGCAGCTACAGTGTGCATCTTCTAGTTTACGTGTTGTTTCATTCACGTCCAGGTTAATAGTATGTGGATCTTCACTCTTCCTCTGGCTGCGGTTAACATTGGATTTTATCGCAATACGTTCATTTCCTGCTCTAAATATTGATACCGATTTAACATAACTGTCCTTTACAAAAGCAGTTGCCCTTTGTTTTTGTCGAAGGGTTGGCAAATAAACAAGATATGATGCTGAAAAGTCGTCTGGGACATCCTGTAGTTGCAAGATGTCGGCCATACTTGTTTACAAAGTTGACGGGCATACGCTTCTTGACTATCGTTGTTAAGCAGTAGGCGTGGCTAACCGATATTCGGCGAACCGGCAATTGATTTACTGTGGCTCCATGGACAATGCAATATTCTATTTTAAAGTCAGGTGGCTGTTCAAATATTCTGTTACTGTCAAAATTATTACCACATGAATCAGTCACAATAAACGCTAGTGGCCCGATAGACCACTTTCGAGTTCATCCGTCACCGGAAAAAACTCGTCAATTATACGCGCCTTTATGACGTCATTTACCAGATAGAGGGGGTCGCCTGTATCCCTGCACTATTTACGTTCATCAAGCGTCTTGGTGATCGTCATTGTGCAGGATAAACTAGAAATAATGGTTGTTCTGTAGGTACTTAATGACAATTCCCTAATGACACCAATGCTGATTGTCAATTTTGAGAATTCAATTTGTCGTATAATTCGTACAATATAGAATTATAGTTTTCCAACCACTCGCTCAACATTGGAATGGAAGTGACGACGCCCCTAAACGCACAAATGACGTTTACTAAAACCAGAGTTTTTGACGGAAATGCATCGAACTCGAAAGTTGTCTATTGGGGCTCCATCCACACCGCTGTCACCACTGTAACACACAAGAAGTAAACTTATCAATCAGTTTATTATTTACATTGGTAATTGCATATGTACAACAAATAGCAGTTGATAATGTTAGTAAATGTTCAACTTAACTGATCTGGTTCAGTAACAACTAATCGTCCTTTTAAATCTGCCACACTCTATCGTACTCACGAGCAGCTGACTGAAGTTTTCGTCAATTTATTTCCCTGAGAAACAATTTCCCCGGGAAACAATGTAATTTTAAAATTTTTTAAATCCATACGCACAAAATAGTTCAACATACTTCTATTTTCGCAGACACTGACTCTCTGTATATACATACTGGTTACATTACGTAACACAAATCACAGATAATTAATTAATAATGTTTAAATTCTAAGAAAAGGGGTCATATTCATTTTTTATAGAATGATTAATTATTTTCTTAATGATTCTAGTATATAGTAGGGGAAACATTGTTTATGTCAAACAAGTTTGCATTCACTGGTGATCACTAGTTTGTTATTCCATTCGTCAGGACAATTTTCCAAACATTTTATCCTCATGTTTGAATATATTTATTAGATATGAACTATGAACATTTCATGATATTTTTAAGGGGTTGGGGGTCATTTTTTTGTGTGTTTCCAGTGGAAACATTTTTTTGTGTTTCCAGGGGAAACATTTTGTTATGTTTCCAGGTTTGTCTAAAAGAAATTAACTACTTCATTTTTTTTTACTAAATTAAGGCCGTCAGTTTTCTCGTTTGAATTGTTTTACATTGTCTTATCGGGGCCTTTTATAGCTGACTATGCGGTATGGGCTTTGCTCATTGTTGAAGGCCGTACGGTGACCTATAGTTGTTAATGTTTGTGTCATTTTGGTCTTTTGTGGATAGTTGTCTCATTGGCAATCAAACCACATCTTCTTTTTTATATTGTCAATATTTTCTTCCTCCTAGTTTGGGGTTATCTTAGACAATTTTCATGTTTCCAAGGAACCCATTTCTTAAGTACTTCCACAGTTGTCTAGTAATTATTTTTTACCTTCTTGTTAATTTATGATTATGTCGCCTAGCATGGGTTTTCTTAGGAAAGATTTCATTTTTATGTTCTCAAGGGACACATGTAATTTTCGTGTTTCCAGGAGGAACATTTTTTTTTGTGTTTCCAGGGGAAACTTTTTTTGTTGGTGTTTCTAGGGGAAACTTTATTTTGTGTTACCAGGGGAAACATTTTTTTTTGTGTTTCCAGGGGAAACTTTTTTGTTGGTGCTTCCAGGTGAAACATTTTGTTTTTGTGTTTCCAGGGGAAACATTTTTTTTTGTGTTTCCAGGGGAAACTTTTTTTTGTTGGTGTTTCCAGGGGAAACTTTATTTTGTTGGTGTTTCCAGGGGAAACTTTATTTTGTTGGTGTTTCCAGGGGAAACATTTTTTTTGTGTTTCCAGGGGAGAAAACATGTTTTTTGTCTTTTTGTTATACTTTTATTTTTGTGTTTCCACGGTGAAACATTTTTTTATGTTTCATTTTTGTCTAGTATTTTTTTTGTGTTTCAGGGGAAACATTTTTTTTTGTGTTTCCAGGGGAAACTTATTTTTTGTTGGTGTTTTCAGGGGAAACTTTATTTTGTGTTTCCAGGGGAAACATGTTTTTTTTGTGTTTCCAGGGGAAACATGCTTTTTTTGTTTCCAGGGGAAATTTTTTATTTTTGTGTTTCCACGGGAAACATTTTTTTAATGTTTCCATTTTTTCTAGTAATTTTTTTTTAACTACTGGGAAAGATTTCATTCATGTTTCAAGGGACAAATTCATTCTTATATTTGGTGCTTCCAGGGGAATCTTTTTTTTTGTGTTTCCAAGTAACATTTTATTTGTTTTTTATAAGTTTCCAGCGTTTCATCGCTTGAAATAAATAAAATGTTTCCCTTGTAGACACAAAAAAAGTTTCCCCTGGAAACAACAAATTAAAATGTATCCCTTGTAAAAACAAAAACAAAAGGTTCTCCTGGAAATACCAAAAAAATAAAATAGAATTGAATGTGTCCCTTGGAAACATGAAATGAAATCTTTCGTAAGTAGTTAAAAAATTATTACTAGACAAAAATGTAAACATAAAACAAATGTTTCCTGTGGAAACACACAAATAAAAGTTTCCCCTGAAAACCCACAAAACAAATGTTTCCCCCGGAAACACACAAAACATGTTTCCCGTGGAAACACAAAATAAAGTTTCCCCTGGAAACACCAACTAAAAAAAGTTTCCCCTGGAAACCCAAAAAAAAAATGTTTCCCCTGGAAACAAAGAAAAAATGTTCCTCCTGGGAACACGGAAACTGATTAGAATTAAATCTGTCCTTAAAACATGAAAATGAAATCTTTCAGAAGCAGAGAAACCAATACTAGACGACATCATTATAGATTAACAAGTAGTTAAACAATAATTACTAGACAAAAAAAAAAAATGTGTTCCCCGTGCCAAACACATAAAAAAGAATGAAATGTGTTCCTTGGAAACACTAAAAATTTCTGAGATAAATTAGGAGGGGGAAAACATTGACAATTAGTTAAAAAAATTTCTAGACAAACCCTGGAAACATAACAAAATATTTCCTCTGGAAACAAAAAAAAATATGTTTCCACTGGAAACACAAAATATGACCCCCTCCTAGTAATATTATGAGTGTTCATAGTTTATATCAAATATCTAATAAATATATTCAAACATGAGGATAAAATGTTTGGAAAATTGTCCTGACGGATGGAATAACAAACTAGTAATCACTAGTGAATGCATACTTGTTTGACATAAACAATGTTTCCCCTTCTATATACTAGAATCATTAAGAAAATAATTAATCAATCTATGAAAAATGAATATCACCCCTTTTCTTAAAATTTAAACATTATTAATAAATTATCTGTGATTTGTGTTACGTAATGTAATCAGTATACAGTGTCTGCGAAGATAGAATAACGGTGCACTATTTTGTGCGTATGGTTTTAATTTTTTTTTAATTACATTGTTTCCCGGGGAAATTGTTTCTTAGGGAAATAAATTGACGACAACTTTAGTCAGCTGCTACTCACGACAATCTCTCACTTCCGGTATGACTAATCACCGATCTAGTCTGATAACGTAACAAAGACTATAACGTACCATATAACATCTACATAATCTTATACCTATACCAAATCAATAATACGTATAATTTTCAATTATAAACACATTTCCAGGATCTTAATATTTACGATTTCAAGTGTAAACATCCTGATTGCACCTACAAAAAAGATGTGATATGAGTGCTAAGGAGACAACTCTCAACAAGACACCAAATAACACAGAAATTTAAAACAACTATAAGTCAATGTATGGCTACATCAATGAGCAAAGCCCATACCGCATAGTCAGTTATCAAAGGCCCCGAAATGACAACGTAAAACATCTCAAACAAGAAAACAAATGACCTCATTTATGTACATAAAAATGAACGAAAAAACAATATGTAACATTATAATAGACGATAACTACTTGATAACATGCTCCTGACAGGCACAGGCACATACATATAGAATGTGGTTGGACTAAACATGTTAGCGGCATACGCTTGTCCTTTATTCATATATATTTTAGCTGGCCAAGTTATTACGGAAAATTTATATAATAATTACTAATAAAATATATATAAATTTATTTTATCTTTATTTCTGATGTTACATGTAAAATTTTGCTTACTTATCATAATTAATATATTGGAGACGAAGTAAGAAAGATGTTACACGTACATAATCAAGACGTACATAACTTAGAAAATCAATTATATTAACAACGAAAGACAAAACGTGTCACTATTCAATGTAACATGTTGCTGATTAGCTAGTATCAGCAACGTACTTTTATCTTCTTATCATGAGTGAATATATATTAGAATACCTTATCAATATCATAGTAACAGTATATAAAATGAATTAATGAAATAATACAGTTTCGGTAAACAATACTCTACACATGTACATATATCAGACAATTTCTTAAATGATTGAATGTATTTAACGAATGATAACAACTTCTTAAAACCAACTGTCACGTTAATGTTGGAATAAGTTATTTCATTTCACTGTTTATACATATCGATAGTTTAATCATAGGTTTGAACGTGGTTTTCAATTTAGACTTGTATATATATTATCTATATTTCTAGTGTACTTTAAAAGATCGATGTGAAATTCCGCTGACTATATCATAATTTATATATATTGATAACGAAGTATGAAAGATGTAACACGTACATTAGCAAGAAGAACATAAGTTGAAAAATCACTATTAATTTATGCATAATTAGCTTGCATCATCAAAGTACTTTTAATTTGCTTTTACATCTGAATATCTATTAAAATGTATTATCAATATCGTAATAACATATTATGAAATATTAGAGTTTTTGTATCAAACAATTTACTTACTAACTAAGTTAAAGGACAACATTTTACATTAGCATGCAAAGGAGTATCATAAATTGTATAAACCATTAAGTTACATTTGTATATAGAAAACATTGGAAAATAAAAAGGAAGTGAAAACGTATTAAAAATATAAAATCTTTCCGCATTGGGTCTAATCTAGACGAAGATGTTTTTTTTAAATTGATTAAAAAAAGAAGTTATGGTATGAATTTCAATGATATATTTCCCTGCACGAGACTAAAATAACACCGTTCAACTTTCAACAATAAGCAAATTCAATATCGCATACTCAGCTATTAAAGGTCCTGACAAAGTAAATTAATTCAAAGAGAAAACTAACACTAATTTAGGTAAAAAAGAGCAAAAAAAAATATGTAATTTATATTAACGACAACCACTGAATTATATGCTCCTGACTTGAGCCAGGCACATACAAAGATAATGTGGTTGGGTTAAACATGTCAGCGAGATCCCGACCCTCCCTTAGTTATCAACTGTATGCAGCTTTGATTTATTCAACTTCACAATTCATCTCCTTGATGCCCTGAAAGTGTTCTTTTGAGAGGAAACTCGAGTTGTCTATTGTGTATTGTCTTTATATCTTATTGTGCTTTTTTGTTACATATTTGTTTGTTTTGTGGTGATTATTTTTTTATAACACAATGTTCATTTCTGTATCCTTTTTTTCTTCATTTTTGCCTGTTGTGTCTGTCTGTGTTGTTCACATATCGTTTTCAAAGTGATTAAATTGCATGCGACTGCCATACAATCAAAAGGTTAAACTTGTTATAAAACCAGTCTTGATCCAGCATTTCCTTCGATACAAAATGCCTCTACCAACTCATGTACATTACAGTTGTTCCCCAGTTGTTTGATGTGTGTGAGCTTTTGAATTTGTCAGTTGATTAGAGCCTTTCTGTCGAATTTCCTCTGAGTTCAGAATTTTTGTGATTTTACCATTTGCTGATTAAATTACAATATGCATCAAGAATTGAAAAGAATTTATCAACAGTTAAAGAAAGTAACATGTTTAACAATATTGCTTATGCAGTCAATATTAAGACAGAAAAACAACATATGTCACTAATTGATGTAATTCACCGTGCACATGTTGCAGATCATTCACTTTGTATTTTTATTTAACTTAGTATTTAAGTAACCACTGAATTTTAAAAAATCATCATTCTATCTACGGGACTGCTATTACACATATTGGTAAGTTTTTACTAATTTTCGTACAAACGATATTCTAGTTTTTTTAAATTATTCAATACAATTTAAAAGATTATATCAGAGTATTCCATCAGACGACATTTGGCTTATTTTGTTTGCTGAAAGCTTTAGTGTTCCAAATGGCAAGGTTGAAATAATCCCTTCGTAAATTTTACGGCCGCCATCTTGTTTGCTAAGAGATTTTAACACTCCCAAAAAAACGTCAATGTGCAAGTCAAATTCAATTGAAAGACAACAATCTTACATCACTCGAGGAATTAAACCTAAGTTAAGGAAAATAATTCAGTTATTAGAAATTTTTTGTCAACCATTTTCATTAATATATTCTAAGCTTCAAGGTGACATAGATTTAATCTTATTAAGGTAATTGCTTAAATAACATATATTGATGAAACTTGGCTTTTACAAACGTATCACTGATTTAAGGAGTTATCGCCCTGAAAAAAGCTCTACACCCTTAGACAATTTACCAAGAGTTGCTTAGTCGTTAAATTTCTATTTAATGATTTTACACATAAGTCCATTTATTTTTCGCCATTGTATTGTCTGGTTTTGAGAGATTTATGTATTTTGTCGAAAGCCACCTCTTTTGTAATCTCTCTCTAGTTTTTATATCCGTTGATAGAAATATTCCAATGAGTTCTTTAGTCGTTTAAAACATTTTATATGTAGGACTCAAATCTATGGCGGGTTCCAAATCTATGGCAGATTCCTAATCTATGGCAAAGGTGACGTTACAAACGCGAAACAACTCAAATCTATGGCAGATATATAAAGATGTGACCCTTTACCCAGAAAAGGGACATAATGTGCTATACCGGTCGAAGTCCGCAATCAACAAGGACACCGCTTTTTTCAGTAACGGATATTTCAGAAAAGGAGTTATTATAGTTAACATTTTACTGTCTACGGTTGGCAAAGCTTATAAAGTGAAACATGAAATTAACGGATACCAATTTTGTTAAGATCGTCATAAAATTAAAAAAAAAGATGCCATAACGATGAATAACATATTATTTGAACATCCAAACTGTTAATTTTTATTTATCCCCCTTTTTTATTTATTAAAAATCCACCTTCTTGTTTGTTAAGGGACTACACGTTAATTACAAGTTGGTGAAATGAATGCACAGATTAGAAAATGTTTATGTTTACGAGGCACATCATTTCAATCGTTAAATCAGTATTTATGTTATGAATTCATCAATTAGGTGTTTTTTTTGCCGCCATATTTTGTTGACTAGTTAGTAATTACTGGTTATTTCTCAAATGTTTATAGACATGATTCCGTTGTCGTACATGTTCACTTGTTTAAATAATGCAAGTTAATGGTCGTATGTGTACTGCATTATTTTCCATTTGCAAATCATTTTCCATAGACTTGGACACACTAAAAATCTGCCAAAGATTAGGAAATTGATAAAAGTTTGCATCGGAAAATTTTGTACAGTTTAATTGTAAGTATATATGTTGTTGTCTTAATAGATGCTCAGTTATGGAAATTTGTTAATGCAATACTTTTATTGAAATTATGAATTGTACCAATAGAATTGAGAATGGAAATCAGGAATATGTCAAAGAGACATCAACCCGACCATAGAAAAGACAACATCAGAAGGTCACCAACAAATCTTAAATGTAGCGAGAAATTCCCGCACCCCAATATCCAGTTTTGTTGTTTCAAATGTTTACATAAATTTTATTTGCGTAATTTTGTAAATACTATACTGTATGTGATATCAATAATATAAATATTATTCATGTTATATGCATACTTTAAATGTATTTTGTTTAATGTAAAATTAATACTTTAAATGCTATACTTCATCTTAAATAAATACTTTAAAGGAGTTCGCTTCTCTGTTTTAAAATAGTTAGCTTTTTATAACACTAGTTTATATTGATAGGAGATTGATAAAGGAATCAAAAAAGCAAAACAAAATAAATAAGTCAATGTGCTTGTTTTCGAGATATAAGGCGTTGACATTGTGCGGGAAAATATTCCTTCTTGACTTTTCATAGGTATATTATTGACAAGTTCAAGTTCTCAGAAATTATTAAAACATAATAACAATTGTATTTGACTTTTACACATGGTTTATTATTACACATGTAGAAAATTTTTAAAAGGAAAAATGGGAGTCAATGGGCAAATATTTTGAGGCATTAAAATGGATAAGAGGATTTCGGAAATCTTACAGAAATATAAAAACAGGACAAGCGAACATCCTTACATGTAACTCTTCATGCTAAATGAATACTTCAAATGCTATACCTCATGTTAAATGAATATTTTGAAATATTATTCTTCATGTTAAATGAATATTCTAAATGTTATACTTCATATCTAATACATACTTTGAATATTATTCTTTATGAAATATGTTATACTTTATCTTTAATACATACTCTAAATATTATCATGATATAAATGCAGCTTTAGACAAACATTCATTAGTGGTATAAGTGCTTCTGGACCTTTCTGCTGCATTCGATGTCATAGATCACAGACGAGTAAAGAACAGTTATTTTTAAATATACAGATTTAAAGGGTAAACATCTCATAAAAAATGTTTAACCCTGACACATTTTTTGCGCCTGACAGACCTTTTTTAGTCTTGTATTATTTTTAACTTTAGTTTCTTGTGTATAATTTGGTGTTTAGCATGGCGTTCATTATCACTGAAATAGTATTTATATTTATTTAGGGTCCAGCTGAATTGATGACCTATTGGCGACCTTCTTTATATAACAAAAAAGTATTAAGATAAATATAAAATGTAAGAGTAAAACTGAAACTAATTATGTTGTCGGTTCTCTAATTGATTTTATATTTAATGTATGTGATAGACGATAAGCAATTAGACAACAGTTGATAGTCGCAATTAAAGAACAATTTGTTTTGTATAGATTATGCGATTAGCTTTCAGTTACACATTCACATCCAGATCAAGGAAGACACAGTTTTGTTTGATACATGTTTTTAGTATTCCCAATAACCTTCATAGACATCTGCATGAATATTCTGTTTCAGATACTTTTGACATAGATAAGAATTCAAAATGTCACTTAATATAAACGATATCTTTTTGTTAAATATAGAATCAAAGAAATTTCAAAGTTGCCTTTCAATATTTTACATGGCATATATTTCAACAACAACGCATTCCTATTATCCATCACATTATGCTTTTTTTTTAAGTATAAGCTTTACATGACTGTTGTCTTTTTATGTTGATATGTTACACTATTGTTTCAGATAAGGGCAAATGCTAGTACCTTATAAAACATTTAACTCTTAATGTGTTTCCTGATGAGTCTTATGTAGACGAAACGCTCGTCTGGCGTACTAAATTATAATCCTGGTACCTTTGATAACTATTTACACCACTGGGTCAATGCCACTGCTGATGGACGTTTCGTCCCCGAGGGTATCACCAGCCCAGTTGTCAGCACTTCGGTGTTGACATGAATATCAATAATGTGGTCATTTTTATAAATTTCCTGTATACAATACTTTGAATTTTTCGAAAAACTAAGGATTTTCTTATTCCAGGCCTAGATTACCTTTGCCGTATTTGGCACAACTTTTTGGAATTTTGGATCCCAAATGCTCTTCAACTTTGTACTTGTTTGGCTTAATAAATATTTTGATATGAGCGTCACTGATGAGTCTTATGTAGACGAAACGCGCGTCTGGCGTACTCAATTATAATCCTGGTACCTTTGATAACGATTTACACCACTGGGTCGATGCCACTGCTGGTGGACGTTTCGTCCCCGAGGGTATCACCAGCCCAGTAGTCAGCACTTCGGTGTTGACATGAATATCAATAATGTGGTCATTTTTATAAATTTCCTGTATACAATACTTTGAATTTTTCGAAAAACTAAGGATTTTCTTATTCCAGGCCTAGATTACCTTAGCCGTATTTGGCACAACTTTTTGGAATTTTGGATCCCAAATGCTCTTCAACTTTGTACTTGTTTGGCTTAATAAATATTTTGATATGAGCGTCACTGATGAGTCTTATGTAGACGAAACGCGCGTCTGGCGTACTAAATTATAATCCTGGTACCTTTGATAACTATTTACACCACTGGGTCGATGCCACTGCTGGTGGACGTTTCGTCCATGAGGGAATCACCAGCCCAGTAGTCAGCACTTCGGTGTTGACATGAATATCAATAATGTGGTCATTTTTATAAATTTCCTGTATACAAAACTTTGAATTTTTCGAAAAACTAAGGATTTTCTTATTCCAGGCAAAGATTACCTTCGCCGTATTTGGCACATCTTTTTGGAATATTGAATCCCAAATGCTCTTCAACTTTGTACTTGTTTGGCTTAATAAATATTTTGATATGAGCGTCACTGATGAGTCTTATGTAGACGAAACGCGCGTCTGGCGTACTAAATTATAATCCTGGTACCTTTGATAACTATTTCCCTCAGTTTTAGTTCGTAACACTGATTTTTTTTCACATCCAATTTATGAATTTCGAACAGCGGTTCACTACCGTTGCCTTTATATAAACTCGCTGCAGTTGTTTGCACCTGTCCTAAATCAGGAATTGTATATTCATTATTTGTCGTTTGTTGATGTGGTTAATAAGTGTTTCTTGTTTCTGTTTTTTATATAGATTAGACGGTTGGTTTTCCCGGTTGGTTTACACCATCTTGTGGGGTCATTTATAGCTTGCGGTTTAGTAAGAGCCAATGATATGTGTTGAAGACCGTACCTTGTCTTACACTTTACTTTGTTTTGTAACAAAGTGTTATTCGTCTGATAATTTTGAACAATACATAGTTGTATGCTGCCATCAGTCGTTTATGTACATGAAGAAACTCACGATGTGCGTTGTTAAAGGGTATTTTGTGTGTTTCAACGTATACAACGAATACAACGTTTCTAATTATAAACAAACTCTATGTTACATGTTTCACTTATACATATATAGACGATTATCACTGTTTTAAAAGCAGATAGTACAGCAACGTAACGGAAGTTATTGAAACAGTCGTTTAGTATCTGTTTCATATTTTATCATTGTTTATGGATAAATTTAGTTTCGAACTTATAGATACATGTATTATTCGATATATTTTCAGAGTTATGTCAACAATATGGTGTTTGGTAGCTGTCTTTGTCACCATATGTCACCTGGCAAATGCAGGAAGTAAGAAGTTTGGCATATTTCGTAAAACAAACAAAAAACATACACAATAAAGGGGTCAACATAGATCTTACACCACATTTCATATATAATTGTAGAATAGTTAGTTTGTGTTTAGAAACATTGATGATTTTTACCGTTATGATATATTTTGCATGAAAAGAATAGGTTCACCAAATTCATAAATTGTTAGGGTATACGTATACATTTTTCACAATCAAATCAGCTTCCGTTGGACAACGTTTCCTTTCAAATTATGAATAAAATGCATCCTTAAACAATGAAAACGATACGACTATGGAATATTGGCTTTAATCTTACTGTGGACACACCCTTCTTTAACTTAATAAATGTAACAAGATATATAATGCTATCATATCTTAGCAAAACACAGTAATTAATCAGAAAAACTGTGGCTTCTTTTCTACTAGTTTCATATAAAAAGTAATTACGATACTGGCGACTATTTTGATTAGTTAAATATTTTTTAACTGAAGGAATAAAAATGATAAGGAAGAAGATATGATAGATAAGTTAAATGACATAACACACATACGTTACAACGTTTATTATAACCAAAAGAGCCTTTGCGAATGCTCAGCTCCCAGCTGTAAACGTGCATGCTTTAAAAATAATATGTGTTACAGGTATGAAATACAAAACAGTTTTGATGGGGTTTTATTCTGTGTTCTTTGATTCAAAGCTTGTGTTTCCCATTCTGTTTACTTTTTTTCCTGCATTTACTCACCGAATTATTCTCTTCTCTTTTTTTGGGGTTAATTTTCTCTTCTTTGTCTATTTTCGGCAATTTTCCTTTCTTTTAAATCCCCATTTACATCATACCAATAAATGGATCATTCTTATATCTGGGACAACAAGATCAGAAGTGAAACAAAAGTTCATCTCCAATGGTATATGAAATTACCTATGTTCGCAGGTAAAGTATATGTCAATTAGATACAATCACTGGACATCTTACGCCTATAGTAAAATGTGAAGTGTCAGTATTGAAAATATAAGGGAAAATATTCTAAAATATGGGTATTATTTAAAACGACCATGTTGTTTGTTTCAATGCCTCGAGATAAGATTTGTATGTGTGTTTTAATGATAGAAAGAGAACAAAAAATAAACTTTTGATTGAGTTTAAAACAAATCTAATAAATTTCTGTTGTAAGTTTGAACAAGTTTGTGCTTGCTCTCTGTCAATGATACCTTCAAATACTCTGCTTTTATTTTCAAGAGCTTACTAGGCAATGTATGGCATCAAAGGGAAGATGCACCCGAAATAAAGATTCCACTTGTGAAAGCAATTTTGGTTCAGGATGGGAAAGAAATGGAAGCTGTTGTCGGGGGAGACAGTGTTGCGTGTGTAAGTATAATATCATGCAAGTCGTCGTAAACTAGCATTTATGTGCAGTTAATCAAGTAAATTTTAGCTAGATTATTTAGATAGAGCCCTTATCTACAATTAGCAGAAGAATATTTTACTTCAATGTTTCGTCGAGTGTATTGATTTTACTTATTCCATAAAGATTAAATATATGGTGTGTTTAATTATCTTCAATTCCTCTGACTGTTGGTGTGTTTAAACGTAAGAAAATATATTTATTATTCAGATCGCAGCGAGGGTATGCGTTGTGACATTCCCAGCGCAGATTGTATATACCTTGTCTAAGACTTGAATTAAACATATTATATGGATTACCATTTTCTAATATATTGTATATTTGTATGATACTAAACTTTTAACGTTCTACATTGGTTAGAGGAATGAGTATAATGTTGATATTTCACAAAACCTGTTTTACATCATCGCGTGTTTGCGTCTGTCCAAAGTCAGGAGATTCTGGCCTTTCTTAGTCTCGTATGTTTCTAACTAAAAGTTATTTGTATATTTCGGAGTTGATTATGACGTTCATCATCATTGATCATTGTTAATTCTGGTACCTTTCATAACTATTTAGTTCAATGTGAAGATATAAAATTTATCCAACGTTAAATTGATCCTATCATCACTGTCAAGATGAAAGCAATTACTTACAAGAAAACTACAAAACACTGAAAGAGCATTCTTTTATGCTTGACACATCTTTTGGCGAATTGATCGAAAACAAATGTTGCGATAAAAAACTTTCGGGAAATCAACAAATAAAAGGAGTAGGTTCAGTAAGATCCCTTATATGCTTATTGGCCCCAAAATATAGCAGTTTTACAAAATTGTGAAAAAGTAATCTTTTAGCTATTCAGTGGAAAGAAGAATGCTTCTGCTACAGAAATATGGTCTGTTTTTGACAACACAATGAACAAATATCGTGTACTAGTATCACTTAGTCATGCTAAATTACTGAAATTTTCCGAATCTAAGCATTTTCGTTAAATTTTAGACGGTTTCCGTCTTAAATGAAAGTGGCCGCATTCGTGTTCATTCATAATATTAAACTTTAAGGTGTATTTGATGATAATACATAACATATATAAAGGTTGAGGATGAACACGGATGCGGCCACTTTCATTTTTGACAAAAACCATCTGGAAAGTTTTTGAAATATTTGAGAGATTTTTCATATTTAAGCTTGAATCGGATCGTTTGTAATGACACAATCTGTTCAAATCTTCCACTTAAACTGATTGAATCAATTGAAATAAACTTAAGTGTTTAAAAAGTGTCCAAACTATTTTGTTAGATGAACATGGAATTTGAGGCCAAAATCGGTCCTTACCGCACCTACTCCTTTGCATTCAAATCAAATATAGAACTTGTTCTTATCTTAGTGTTTCAGAATAGTAATGAATTCCTTTTCCCACTATAACAGATCATTTTGCGATGCATGTTAAAATCTGACAGTACTAATTTTCGATCAACAAACGTAGCGCAGATTTATTCTCGAAGATGTGTCACTTAACCTTTGTTATAAAAAAAACTCAACAGTTTAGTTGTATTGTTTGTTCTTTTGTTTGTTGGTAATAACTTGTAAACTGCAAATATTGTCGCAGTTCAGTGTGAAGATATTCCAACCGACAGTATAAAAGATGGTTCAGTCATTGTAACGGAAAGAAATACTGGCTCCACGGCAAATTTTTCCTGTGACGCAGGACTTGAACTGGTTGGAAGACAATCTATTATCTGCACAGCTTCAGGTTGGAATGGGAATATTCCACAATGTAGTAAGACCTTTAACTTCTGTGTCTTTGATTTTTTTAATATACATGTATGTAACAGACAGAAACTCATATTACAATGTTTAAATATCTTAACCTCACCTTAAGCAAATGTTATTTAATCTAATAAGTATTATTAAAACATGAGAGCATATTGTCAGTTGAGTTGAGATATACTCAAAGAGGAATAGCGTGGTCACTAAATTAAGAAGAGAGACACGTTGTCGAAGATGACATCCAATAAAGGTTTAAAAACCTTACCAATCAGTAAGTACTTTTAATGCAGCAAATAATCAGAATGAGATGGTATATTTCCACATTGGCAATGATCAATACTTATAAAAGCAACACTACTATACCGCTGTTCAAAAGTCGATAAATAGTTTCAATAAAAACAGATTCGGCTTACAAACGTCAACGGCGGGAAACCATCATCTAGGAAAAGAAAACAAAGTAACAACAGAACTAACATGTATACTTAAGGATATAAATATCTTTGAGTATAAGAATCAAAACTTAATGTCACGTTTAGGAGTATGACACCTTCAGGAAATTGATAAAAAAAACTTCTTATATCTCGAAAATGGTGAATAAAGGTAACAAAGATCCAATAAAACACTTAACACAGTAATGAACTATTTTCCACTATAAAAACTTGCAGATCAATGATATTGAAATGTCGTTGATCAACAGTTGTAAAAGTGTGTAGTAGCTTCGAAACAAAAATAAGTATTAGCTCCTCTAACACTATATACAGCTATCGAGTTGCATAAGTTAAAATATGATAACTAAAACCAATGGTTATTTTAGATTTGTTTATGACTTGTGTCCATGTTGACATATGTTTGCTTTACATCTTCTATGGTGTATAATACGAATAATAACCAAAAGAATGTGTCTGCCTGTTTCAATTAAAATATATTAGTTGATATTCTTCGGAAATTACAAATATGAGAGAAGAAAATAAACTTTAAACTCAAACAACTTTTAAACACTGTAATGGATGACAATTGTCAGAAAAAGTTTAATAAAACATTTAATACTGTTTTAATAATTTTAGTAAACATAGTATGCCCCGAGACGGTTGCCTTCTTTCGTGGTTCAAAGTACATATTCAGATGTAATGGAGCACGTTGGGCTATGTCTGAGGTATGGAATATCATATTTTGATATACAAATGATTTTCTGCAACAAAAACATGATTTTTTCTTCATTATAAATGTGTTTTTACTTTTTACCAGAGGTATATGTACAGTACTGTCTTTCTGGCATAACAACAATGAACAAAATACATTAGCTGTACATGGCAAGACCTTACTGAATGTTTGATCCCGTACCTTTTCATTTTCGTACATAATTTTTGATTCAGTAACGAGTCTTTTTGGACATATGATCGTCCAGTTTAAACAATGATAAACATGGTTTATTTGGTGAATTTTTAGCTAATTTTCATATTTGTAGACTATCTGCATCGTCAATGGTGGTCATTTAACTTCTGTTGAAACTGGTGACGAGAACGCTTTTTTATTAGATGTTATTGCATTAATTCGGAACAAACAGCTCATAGGAAATGGTAGGGCAAATTTTAATGTGTTTACTTAAAGACCAAACAGCCTATTGTGTATGGGCATCAGCTAACGCAACTTGGTAGTGACATAAAAGCTCTATGACGTTGTTTCTAGCAATGAAAAAATGTCAAATTGTAACGTCCTATTTCGCGTTTTTTACGGATTTCAACATGGTGCACGCTATGTAGGTACGCTACGTCTCCCAAGAAAAGAGGAACTATTATGCGTCGCGCTACTTTAATATCATGTGGATATTTAACACAAATGGGCACATAAGTTATTACACTATATTTTACATTTGCCGTTCCAATAGAAAAATAAATATAAATTTTGATCTCGACTTTTTGCATTTGCGCCGTTCTGAATTTTATTTTATTTTTATTATTTCACATGCGTAGATTTTGTCTTATACATGTATTTGCGTCGATTTGCATTTCATTTATTTCTTCTTTACTTGCGTAGATTTTTGTCTTTCGTTTGTGCCGATTGTGTACAGCTTAGGTGAACATTGTTTTATGGTCTGTGCGTCCGTTCGTTCGTCCGTTTGTACCGCTTCAGGTTAAAGTTTTTGGTTAAATTTTAAGTGTTCATTTTTCAAAAAATAAAAAATTGATTATTCACAAGGTTAGGCCGATAATCAATTATGCCTAAAAGTTTTGACCTACTGGTAACATGTGCATGTGACTGATGTTTGGATGATTCTTTTAAAATAATGTCCGATCTTGCAATGAAGTTAAAATTTATTTATACTGCTTACTATACAAAATCTTATAGTAAAAATAAAATGATGACAAAGGGTCATTTTTGTTTGTCATTTGTTTCATTTCAAATTGTCTTTAAGAGAAATGATAAACATATCGTCTAATCTCATTAAAACTTACAGCTAATTTCCTAATGTCTGTAGATCAACACTTTTGTTTTGCCTGCTTGCTTTGTTTTTATATTTTGCATAATTATATTTTGACAACGTATATACAGGTTTACATACCTATATATTAAGATGTCAATCTTAATTTTAGAGCTTGAGTGAACATAAATACAAACAAAGCAAGGAAGCTAACCAAAGTTTTACCCTACATGCATTAGGAAATTAGCTGTAAGGCAAAACATATTAATAAAACTACTCAGCGAATGTGAATTAAAATCATAATTTTCAGTGAAAACTAAATTGTTGTAAATTTAGCTTATGACAAAAACAATTGCTCCAAGAATATTATCTTACATAAAATCGCTCCCTTTCATTTAGCTATTATAACTGTGACCGGAAAGATTAAAAAAAATCGATTTTCAATGACGGCATCTTTTTCTTTGTTTTAATTTCCAAAATGAGCAATTTAGATTTACTATATTTTCTAATGCAATTATATTGTAACAATTGTTCTGATTGGATAACAGCTAGCGTAAAATTCTCTACCTCCTTGTGTGTAACTAATGAAGCCGAAATTTTGAATTTCGGAATGTATTCCCATTTTAATTCTACAATAATAAACCAAAAACTCACTTGTTGCGCCTAAAAATCTTCTTTTTATCAAATTTTATTACATTTTGAAGCGGCACAGAAGCCAGAAAACGCCCGATGTTTATGTTTGACGCCGGAAGCATACATATGACGTCACATAGTGTAGGGACCAAAGAACATAACATCTTTTCGCGGAATTTTCGTTAAAGAACATTTTACACTGAAATAATGATTAAAATTTAATCATAAACTTGTTTTGCATAAGAATAGAGATAACTGCATTGTGATTGAAGCTTTGCGGAC
The DNA here is from genome assembly GCA_019925275.1 of Mytilus edulis. Lineage (NCBI taxonomy): Eukaryota > Metazoa > Mollusca > Bivalvia > Mytilida > Mytilidae > Mytilus > Mytilus edulis. The sequence continues at coordinate 68,953,078 of CM034358.1, read as the reverse complement.
GTCCATCGGTAGTTTTACTGTCGCAAATACCCGTTTACCTGTCTCCGCTCCGCGTCGCCAGGTAAACTAAATTTGCGACAGTAAAACTACCGATCGACGTCCTTAAAGCTTCAGATACAATACACTTATCTCTTAATTATCCTGATGGAGAAATCTTACTTTGTAGTTTCTGAAGGTTTATATTGTGCTGCAACATCATAAAAGTCTGAAACTGATACATGCTTAATCTCTAGTATTACTGGACAATAAAGTAGGCGAATATAGTTGTTACTCTTGGAAATTTATATGTCGGTTTCAAACGTCCAATTTGCGATTTTTTTTTCAAATAGTGCGCCAGCAAGGCAAGTTTGTACTATGACGTCAGATGCAATGTTCTGAAGAAAGACCAACTCTTTTCTTTAAAACGAACGAGAAAAAAATCATGAAAATTACTTATAACTTTTTTGAAAGGTCGGTGACATACACTTTTTTTTGCTTTATTTTGAAGAGTACATATGGCACTTTCCTTCTTTAAATTCTTATGAAGAAATCACTGGTAGATACTTTTTAATACTGGAAACGTTTTTCAGTTTTACGTTTAATTTTTGGCGGGAATGAAATAAATCATATTTTTAAAGATCACGTCGATATGAGCCTTAAACTCTTGAACCTGTATTTGAAAGATACAAATCTACTGTTTAACGTGAAACAAAAATTATGCTTGTAAGTTTGATATAAAGCATTTTTTTGAGAATTTAGATGACAAGCAAATATTATGTTAACATTCGGGAAAACAGGAAAGTGAGGTTGCTATAGTGACATAACTAAGTCGGTGACCCCAAATTTGTTTCATTATATTTTGTTCCTCAAATCATGAAATACCTTCAAACAAAATTTTAAGGAACAATCACTGGTAGAAATGAATAGGCTGTTTGGTCTTTAAGTATTGTTATAAATTGTATTGAAAAGTGTCAATTCTTACGGTAGGTTAAAGGGTAGTATAAACACGTCGATTTTATGTAAGATATTTGAACTTTTCAATTTTTACTTTACTTGCTTTCATACGGAATATATACCTTATAACATATTTGAATACTATAGCATGTTCAGCCTCTAATGATTCAGTATGACATGTATAGCATTTAACATGTTTAACAAACCCATACTTTAGTGATAGTATATGACTCTGTCTTTTAAGGTATATTTAAAATATAGATATCAACTATGAAAATTCTCGTTTGAAACAAATCTTTAATTTCAATTCGATGTAATGGAGACATTTATCATGTTAATAAGTGTATTTACAACCACTGGGTCGATGTTACTACTGGTGGAGTTTGGATTACCGATACATGCGATCCGTGCTGATATAGATTATTATTGCTATGGTCATACTTACAAATTCACTGTATTCATCTGGTGTACTTTGAAATGTTTAAGATACCTCATACTTCCATTGGCCTTTTAAGCATTTGTTTTATTCGAGCGTCACTGATGAGTCTCTTGTAGACGAAACGCGCGTCTAGGGCGAATAAAAAAATTCGATCCTGGTATCTATGATTAGTTTATTCATAACAAAATAACGATATCTATCATGTTATAGTTTAACATATACGGGAAAATAAACTGTTCAGCAATATTTAAATTGTCACAGGCATAGAAAAAACCAACAAATACTCCCTAAGGTTCTAAAATGTTAAAAGAATAATTCGCGTCTTCACACGTGTTTTACTCCGTAATATTCTATTCATGTCTGTCCCAAGTAAGAACCTTATAGTTCAGTGGTAGTTATATGTGATTTTCGTAAATTGTTTTTATAATTAGTTATTAAAGGTACCAGAATTTTAAGACTCATCAGTGACGCTCAGATCATAATAGTTATATAGCCAAACAAGTACAAAGTTGAATACCATTGAGGACCAAAAATTCCAAAACAATGGGCCAAATACAGCTAAAGTAATCTATTGCTCGAATAAGAAAATCTTTAGTTTTTCGAAAAATTCAAAGTTTTGTGTGGACGAGGCACGTTTTTGGCGTATTGAATTTTAAACCTGATGCTTTTTGTTATCTATTAATCATGTGTCTTTGTCTAATATGTTTTCCTTTTTATTTGTATTGCAGTCCTGTAATATTATATTGTTATTTCAATGTTATATTTAACATTGCCATTAAAGTGCGAGGTTTGGCATGCCACAAAACCAGGTTCAACCCACCATTTTTTCCTTTAAAAATGTCCTGTACCAAGTCAGGAAGATGGACATTGTTATGTTATTGTTTTTTTTTTTATTTTTCTTGGTTTTTTTTCTTCTTCTTTTTATTATTGTTGTTATATTATTGTTCGTTTCTGTGTGTGTTACATTTTAACGTTGCGCCGTTTGTTTTCTCTTATTTTTTAGTGTAAATTCACATTGCGATAAGACGTGACACGGCACTTTTTGACACCAAATTCATGGTTTTGATGTATATGTGTTATTCTTGTGGGATTTTGTCTGATGCTTGGTCCGTTTCTGTGTGTGTTACATTTCAGTGTTGTGTCGTTGTTCTCCTCTTATATTTAATGCGTTTCCTTCGGTTTTAGTTTGTTACCCCGATTTTGTTTTTTGTCCGTGGATTTATGAGTTTTCAACATCGGTATTCTACTGTTGCCTTTATTTGTAACAGGAAATATATACACAAATGACCATATAATTGATATTCATGTCAACACCGAAACGCTGACTACTGGGCTGGTGATAGATATTTATTACATAACACATACAATATTCTTGATGACATTTCTTTTTTTTTTTAATTTGAAAGAAGTTCATGCAGTTTAAAAATCTAATTTTCAGCCCTTTTTTTTATATTTTGCATTTTAAGAGAACAATCTTACTTATGATGTTCATATTATAATTTTAAGCAAATTTTTGGATTGGCCTTAAATACAATGACAATGCAATGTCATATACATGGTTGGATGGTAAACCACTTAACTACAGTAACTGGTACCAAGGACCACCACAGCAACCAGATAGAAAACAGATTGATGGTTCAGCAGGTGCAAACTGTGGTTTGATACATCAAGACTATGCTTTCTACTGGGGTGACGAAAATTGTTTTCAAAGTTTTAAATCCGTTTGTGAGATTCGGTAAGTAGAAATGAACTCCGCTTTACATTGGCTGAAAAATGAAAATATAAACATAAAACATACATTATACAACTACTTCCTTTAGACAATAAAGGGAAAAAGGAAATAAGAAAATTTCAATTGTTTTACCTGATCAGGAATATTGACAGTTGTTGTCCATTCGTGTGTTGTGTTTTATCATTTGATTTTGTCATTTAATAAAGGACATTCCGTTTGGCATTTGGCGTTCATATGTTTGTTATTTAACTTTTTTTGTAAAGTATCGAATGGTAAAAGATTTTAACGTTTTGGTTGAATCATTAAGGGTAAATAAATTCATCATAGATAAAAGGATTAAAATTTTGTTTTTGCGCATAGTGTGCTTTGTCTGTATAACTTTTGTGTTCCTTTGTTTTTATAATGGCTGGGATTGTGAGCGATGTTGACTGCTTTATTTTATTTTCAACATTTATACCTATTTTGTCTGTTTGTTTCGTTTGCACATCGTTGTCAATATGGTGGAATTTCGTGTGACTGTTATGTGAGTGAGAGGTTTAGCTAGCTATAACGAGGTTTAATTCACTTTTTTTCTACTTAAGGAAATGCATCTACAGAGTCAGGAAATTACAGTTGTTATACATTTGTTTGTTGTGTTTGAGTTTTTGATTTTGTCATTTGATGAGGGACTTTTTTGCATTTTCAGCTGAAGTGAGTATTGTGGGGATTTTTTTTGTTTACCCTGTTGACAGATATATTACCAATCTCTTTGCACCTAAGTCTGAATGTTTACCACACCATATAAAGAAGATTTGGTTTTATTGCCAATGAGACAACTCTCCACAAGAGACCAAATGAACCAGATATTTACAACTATAGGTAACCGTATGGTCTTCAACAATGAGCAATTCCAATACCACACAGTCAGCTTTAAACATACCCAGAAATGTCTAGGATCGGATAAATAAAAGGCAAAAGTAGTTTTTCAAATTTTACCATCCATAATGAACATAACAATTAAGCCTTTTTGAACTAATTTGTATAGTCCGTTCTGATCTTGGTTAGAAACAGTCTCTGTATACGACTCATACAATAATGACTATTTTGAAAAATGTTTTCTCGTTGTTATATATGTTTCCTATATCAGATTGTTCGTGTAATGGTGTTTAATTGTCGTAAGCCATCTTTCCTTAGATAGAAGCAGGTAGCAAAGATACAGCATTACAATTATCATAAAAAGTTGCATATTCAAAAAAAGATTTGCTACCTCAAAACAATTAAGTATATCATATATGATATTTATTATTCTCTCTTTTGTAGATTGACATAATATCTGTCAGTTTGAGAGAGCCATATATATTATCTGAGGACGACATGCTATTTGCCAATTTTGAAGACAGCTTTAAATTATCTGAGGACGATATATTATTTGCATTTCTAATAAAATTTTGAGAGACTAAATACAAACCGTTCATAGTTTCATAGTTTCAAATGACATTCATATATTAACTTCAATTTAGAATGATATCACCTCAAACATGTCAAAGTGTAAAAATCAGGGATGAATAAATACGTTAACACATATGGAAAAATAAGACAATAGTGACCCTAAAGAAAAGACACATAGAGAATCTTTTTTTTCTTCTTACTAAATTCTACTTCATCACCTGACAATTAAAAAAATATAAGTTATTATTTTGCTGTTACACCATTGATCCACTATCTTCTATGTGTGCAAGAACCAAGTCAGGAGCGTTGTTAATGACTGGTTGCCGTGTGTTGCGTTATATACTATTTGGTTTCTTTCCATGTTTTAAAAATCAATCAGGCCGTTCTTTTTTTGTTTGAATTGTTTCACTTTTGGTATTTCGGACTTATAGTTGTAACCTTCTATGTCTGTTGTTCATTTGTAGAGTTTTGTCTTATTGGCAATTATTCTATTTTATTTTAAATTTTCCCTGCAAGTACATCATTTTTACTTGTGAACTGGTGACTGATGATACTATTGGAAACTAACAGTCCAGCAGCAAATATATCGCCCTATTGTCCATTAATCAAAATAACACGCTTGCCATTAATCCTCGTACCTTTGATAACATCGCGTTTCGTGGTGCTTTCCTTGATTACCCTCTATCAGAAACGCTCAAATCATAAATTAAAACTACTAGAGGTGTATAAATGTGTGTAAATAGAAGGAGCTATATAACCAATACAGACACAAAAAAACAGTCAAGGCAAAGCGCATATAAATATAGGATTATGTCCTATTGAACATAATGAAGTATGTGTCTCGCATATTTGAACGAAGTTGTTCTCTGGCGTTCAAGAATGTTCAATACTATATTTAAGTCCGTCGTCTGTTATTTTATACAAAAATCTTCTATTCTGAAATTACTTGGCCAAATTTAACCAAACTTGGCCAAACTATCATTGGGGTAATAACGCTAAAATGTGTGTCCGATGCCCCGGCCAACCAACCAATATGGCCGATATGGCTAAAAATAGAACACAGGGGTAAATTGTAGATTTTGACTTATAAATCTGAAACCATAACATTAAGAGCAATGCTGACTGGGTAAACATGTGCATCAAGTCAAGATCTTTCCGTCCTTACTTTTTCAGACAAAATGGACAACCAATTGTTGGGTTGCTGACCCTGCATTTGATAAGTTCGCGACATTTTGCAGTTTTTGGTTGCTATCTTGAAAATTATTATAGATAGGGAGATAAAATATGAAGATCTCAGTAATTTTGAGTTAAGTAATAATGCTAGTTTCTGATGCTTGTGTATTGTATTGTCAAACAATACCATATTTATATAGCAGAAGTATTGTATTTTCTAATAAATCGGTACACGTTTACAATAAAAACAAAAAAAGGTTCTTAACGGCCCTTCTCAATTTACGAAAATCAAATATAGAAGAGCTGAACCTGCAGCAACCAATTGACTACATGCTTTTAAATAATGAACCATGAGTCATCAGTGAAGTTTAATTCATTCTTTTACAGAAAGTTAGGACAATGATTGAGATGCGACAAAAGATAAGTAAATATGTCAAAACTTGTCTGCGTGTATGGGTAATAACTAATTACAATAATTTTTATACCAGGAGACTTTCTTGAAAAATAATAATTTTATTGTTGACGAAAGTTTTGCATACGAAAAACAAGTGATATAGACAAGGTAAGGAGAAGAATATGCACTACATCTATACTATTATACACCTCATTTTGTGTCTCGCTTCTTATCTTTTCACAATAAATTAATCATCGTAGCTTTGTGTCCTATAGATACCATGCATAGTAGCATTTGTCATCTTCGGTCTTTTGTTTTTCTGTTTTGGATACTTAGGGACGATAATAAAGGCGTCTGGATATTGTTTCCGTCATCCGTTGAACTTTTAAGTAAAAGACTTCCCATTAAGAACGATTAAATGACATATATATATAGTTTTCAGGAGGGTTGCAATGAGGTACCTTCATGACGAATAACGGTTAAAGTTCTTGCCACATGACGTAAACGGTAATTTTCAGTGTATGACGATCAAATGGACACTTTCTTTTAGACAATTAAAGCTTTGAAAATGATAAATATGAAAATGAAAATGAAAAGTATTACCATATTTATTATTACCATTCTCAATATTTACGAATAATAATTAACATGCAATTTTATACAAAAAAGACTTGAAATATGAGTTGATACTTTGTTTAAATTTGGTATGTAATATATACGGAATCTTGAACTCCGCTTTCGTGTAGTATCATATATGCATTGTTATTTAACCCTGGACACTTTTTGGATTCGGTACATCATCGAGTACCCGCTTAATATTAGAGCCTTCTTACAATTTGACGAAAGGTACGAACGAACTTTAAGGGAGCATGAATTTCAGTTTCACAATAACAGTTAAAAGAGTCTTTGTTTTATCCAGTAAAAAAGCATTCTTTTCTAAATTAAGTTTATTTTTCAAAAATAATAATATCGCAAAAAATACACGATTTTATTATAATCAAACAGAGAAAAATCGTGTCAAATACACTTACGTCCGATACGTTACTTACGTAAACCACGAGTTCACACATTTCCGCGGGAATTTTTTAAGCACGAGTTTCACGATTAACATTTCAATGGCATGATTGAAACATGTGAAATACGCTAGTATAAATCTAACGACAAGATTCACATTTAATATTATTTTTTATCGTATACTTTCAGCAAATTGTCAAAGAAGAATATCGAGATTTGGTAAAAAAAAATGATGTTGAATAAATCCAGAAAACAGATTTTGTATATCACTGAGAAAATTAATCTAAAATTTTGCACCATATATATTGTGGATTTTATAATGACGATTTAACAGTACGCATGTTTGGGAGTAAGTCGCGAAGGTGTCACTTATCGTCCAGTGGCTAATATTCCATGAATGTTAAGGACTATAGGCAAAACCCAATTATACCCTTAAATAAACGTTTCATTACTCTGGTGTATCATATATACACATTAAAAGTGGGTAACGAATATTACCAGTGGAGAGGCGCTTTAAAGTTATTTAAAGGTTATTAAACAAGCACCAGCATATGGTATAGTATGAAGATCATCTTTTTTTTCTTCTTTTTCATTTTATCATTTTCAGCGTTGCAAATTTTGAATCAAGAAAATATCTGTGTTTTGATTTTTCTTATTTCTCTGTAAGGGAAGAAGACAATGTATTTGCTTTGACATTTTCTTGGGTTAAACAGTGCAACATTTTAATATTGGAGGGGGGTGAAGGGGTCGGTTTTTAGTCTTTTAGAGGCATTGTTTTTCGTCTGACTTCTCTATATTTATGATATTTTGTAGTGTTATCTCCTCCGACCTGGGGTATCATAAGTTAACCTATCATACGTCCCGAAATCAAAAATATATCTCAAGAAAAATAAAATTTGATAAGTGTAGTTGCATGTAGGATAATTGTCCGAAGTTCCACGACTGTTATTTAAATATGTCAAAATAAATTATCTCTAAAACGAGTCTTACGTATTATTCGTCAAGCATACGTACCTTTCGTCAATTTGTAAGAAAGCTCTAATGAAATGCTTGTGCACATACTTTGATATTGTACTATTAAATCTACTAGGAACAAAATAATATGTATATTATTATACAAAGCCATAAGTTAGAAAAGAATTCCATAATGTTTGTTGCAGGAAATTCAAATTTTAATTAACGTAGTTGAGAAAAAAAAAGCTTTACTCTTTCGCTTATTAAGAAAAACAACAATTTTTTTTTATTGCAATTACCATGAAATTATACATAAAAAGTAATACAAATTTTAGTTGACAATCATAAGACCATCATAAGTTATCGCGAGGATTACGACAAAAGTTATGACAAATCGTAACTTGGGACACTTTCGAAAACATATATTACGACTATGACATATCGTAAGACCATCATAAGACATGTATTAGTAATAAAACACTTTCGAAAAACAGGTCCAAGTATTTAATGCAATTTTATGAGAAAATAAATATCTATTAATAGAGGAGTTCAAGCAAACAACTACTTCGGAATGATTCATTTTGTTCTATTCTCTGCCATAAGGTATTGAGAACAGAAAAAAACTCTTTGGATTATATCCGCCACTTTAATTGCGTGGTTACATTAGTATGTTCGACTCGAATGCACGACTTTGTGATATCGATCCATGCTTTGATGAAACCAAAAATTTCAAAATATGGCATGTGTGGCTTCTCCGACAAGCTCGCTGCATTTGGTAGTAATAACACTGTGCTATATACACTCTGTACCTCTATCTGGCATTTCTGGTTACCAGAAATGTAGGACATAATTTAACCTGCTTTATTTTATACGGTAATGTATACATGTACCTTTTAAATGCTTGTTGGCGGCGACCAGATAGTGTCGTCTGGCTATACATGTGTGTGTGTTTAATGGCAGCGATATACTATTATAATAAGTAAAAATGAGACTTCATTCTTATTCCCATCACTCCCACCTCGAGGCAACAAAAAGATTAAGGCCAAAGCATATGTCTGCACAGTGACAGAATACAGTGTCCAGACAAAGAACATGTATTATGTCTCCTTGCATACTGCCATGTTTTGAACTAGCACGCTGAAAGTGCGATTAATTACGTTGCGGATCTAGAAACGTAATGACTGCCTAAGTTGGGCCTGATGAAGTCATGCTTCAGTAATTCCTTATATAACCAACCAACTTTTCATTCAAGAGAGGGGGTCAGGGCCCCTGAAAAACCATCTAAATCCGCCTCTGGTTGATAGAGATTAAAGTACGGTTCCAATTCAAATATCATTATGTCACCCGATCGACAATGTCGGGTGACATATTGCTTTTCCTCTGTTTCTTTTTCTGTATTATTATTAATATTATACTTCCACCTATTTTGTCCGGCAGGTTTTTGGGAGTGAAATAGAACCATTCTTAGTGATAGTTCACTGTAAGGTGGAACACAACATTTCGGGTTGCTGTAGGGTCTAAGACCATAAAAAATGGCTGTCGTTTCCATGGAAACAGAACAATTGTGAAAAATTCCAGTTTTTGGTTTTGGTGAATAATTTGGAGATGCTTAAACTCAGATCCGTCATGATGGTTTTTGGCCAGAAGATCTTGCAAATTTTACGAAGACATGTATTATGGAATGATGATAGTTTGTTGAAGTCAGATTTGATAACCCTCCATGACTCTGCATCATATAGCAAAACTGATTTCACATTGCTATTATAGATTTTGATTTTTGTGGACCTGGATATTGATGTTGTTTTCCATACTGTTCGTAGTCTGCAGAAAGAAGTTCTGGCTTTGTTGATCCTTGCCATAATATCTTTGCTAGTTCCATTGTCCTGGCTGATATTGGTGCCAAGATAGGTAAAATTTTCAATTTCATCTATTTTATTTCCTTTTAGTGTTACTGGTTTATCTATATTTTTTTCATTTAGGCTTATTATCTTTGCCTTTTGTGTGTTGATCTTTAAACCTACAGATAGAGCAGTCTCATTTAGTCTTGATGTTTTGTTTTGCATGTTTGTTCTATTTGTTGATAAAAGGCATATGTCGTCTGAAAAATCTAGGTCTTCTAAGATTGTGTTCATCAACCATCTTATTCCAGTTGTTCTATTTCCAAGTGTTCTTCTCATGCACCAGTCGATGACAATGAGGAAAAGAAGGGGAGAGATGATGCATCCTTGTCTTACTCTAGATTGTACATTGAACCAGGTGGATTGGGTTCCATTGTGTAGGACACAGCATCTGTAGTTGTTGTAAAATAATTTGATCATGTTAATTATTTTATCTGGTATTCCGTATGTTCTCAATATTTCCCACATGCTATCTCTGTCCAAGCTATCGAAAGCCTTTTCAAAGTCCACAAAATTTATAATGATGTTGTGTTGCCATTCTATGCACTGCTCTATGATGTTTCTGAGTGTGAATATGTGGTCACTGCAACCTTTATTGTCTCTAAAACCAGCTTGTTCTTTCCGAAGTATGTCATCTAAAGCATCTATTATTCGCTTGGCAATAACTCGAAGGAACACTTTTGCAGGTACAGATAATAAAGATATACCTCTCCAGTTGTTGCAATTCTTCATATCACCCTTTTTTGCAAGCTTAACCAGTAGTCCTTCTTCCCAGCCCGAAGGTATAACTTCTTCCTCCCATATTCTACTAAATATTGTATGTAGTATTGATGCTGTTGTGTCTACATCTGCCTTAAGGAGTTCTGCACTGATATTGTCTACTCCAGCTGATTTACCATTTTTGAGCTTGCATAATGCTTTCTTAATTTCACCAAGTTCAATTTTTTCTTCTGATATGTCTGTTTCCATTTTCGCTTCTGTGTTATCAAATTGAGCTGGTATGTCTGGTGGTTCTCTGTTTAAAACTTCCCGAAAGTGCTCTGCCCATCACCTGAACAAGATTAACAGATATTGTTGACTGAACTGAGAAGTAGTAGCTTGTATTGGCTTAGATAGAAGTTATAAGAAAGATATGCAGATTATCAATTGTGTTGCCTGTTAAATTTTGTTTGTAAAACATGTTTTATTTGATATATCGATGGCATTCTTATTGAGAATTCAAAAACACGTCTCATGTCGGAGATGGCATGTAGCCCATAGATTAATAGTATTAAAAGTTTTAATCACCCAACAAGGTTAATTAAAAATTGACCTTTAAAGATAATTCATTTCTATTTTTAAATTAGTTATTTTTTGAAAAATAATCTATAATATTATAGTATTTAAAGTGAATACTAGTTCTTTTTTTTTCAGATTAAGATACTGATTAAGTTTAGTTCAAATTTATTTCTAACAGATAATTGGTCAAATTTGTTTTATTTAGTCATGATGAAATTACATAAAGTAAAGTCGATAATGATTGCATTTCTCGACTCCATTTATTTCAACTATTTTTAAGTCCCAAAAGATCCAACAATGCACCTTTAAAGAGCAAGTACAATTTTGAGTTTGACTCATTTGTAATATTAACTTTTTTTTTAACAGAACCTAAAGAGGAGTTCAAACGCGCTGTTGTTGAAGATGTACATTTAAAATTGCTGTTATCATACAAAGATACCAATGTTTTGAGCACTGTCATTAATACATTCAGTCACATACTATTTTATTTATTGATTTCAAGAAAAATACCGATCTCTAAGATAAATTCAAAACGAAAATGTCCGTATGAAATAACAAAATACAAAGCTAAGATAAATGAGATGAATGGAAATAAATGTCGTATTCCTGACTGAGTATTATCATTTATAGACATTATTTAGATTCGATATTTACAATGAAGTCTAATATTTGCCAAAAATGATGATTAGTTGTTCACTTTGAATTTTTTGTCTGAGTAGCCTAAATTATTTGGTTGTTTTCTTTTTTTGTTAACAAACTCATCATAGATACCAGGATTGAAATTATGTATTCGCACCAGACGCGCGTTTCGTTTACAAAAGACTCATCTTTGACGCTCGATTAACATTAAATTAAAAAGGCCAAAAAAGTAAGCATTGCTGTCCTGAATTATCCTCATACAATCAACTTACTTGAGCAAAATAATGACTTCCTTTACAGTATTGTTGACAATCATACGGAGAAGCTGCATCTCTGGTTGTCACATTCTTTTCTGCATCAGACATAGATTAACTTAGCTGTATTTGGCAAAACTTTTAGGAATTTTGGTCCTCAATGCTCTTCAACTTCGTACTTTATTTGGCTTTTTAACTTTTTTGATTCGAGCGTCACTGATGAGTCTATGTAGACGAAACGCGCGTCTGACGTATTTACTAAATGTAGTCCTATTATCTATGATGAGTTTATTTGTAATCTATATCCTCTGACTTGTAGCAATCTAACGGATAGGATAAATGAATTAAAAAGCAAATTAATTATTGATAAGCTTTAAAGACAAAATGTAATCCACTTATTACTGACATACGAATAAGATTGTAAACAATCATGGTTTATTAGGCAATAAAAGAACTAAGTCTGTGTTCGAAACATCCAGTAGGACTGTAGCTGCATAAAAAGTTTTCCATATTCTTATTTCCTACTTACGTGAACGTAAACAGAAAATACAAGAAGAAATGATACTATGTTCAACTCATAAATGTGACATTATTTCATAAAGCTGGATATGTGGTGTTTAATTAATTGAATAATTGAAAAAATATTGAAAGAGAATATAAAGCAATGAATATGACTGGGAACTCATAATGTTATTCCAGCATGTAAATGCACAAACATAACAAAAAAATCTTCAAAGAGGGTTTAAATGGGGTTAGTTTTACCACTGTTCCAGTTTAGGGGGAGGGTTGGGATCCCGCTAACATGTTTAACCCCGCCACATTATTTATGTATGTGCCTGTCCCGAGTCAGGAACCTGTAATTCAGTGGTTGTCGTTTGTTTATGTGTTACATATTTGTTTTTCGTTGATTTTTTTACATCAATAAGGCCGTTAGTTTTCTGTTTTTAATTGTTTTACATTGTCTTATCGGGGCCTTTCACAGCTAACTATATGCGGTATGGGCTTTGCTCATTGTTGAAGGCCGTACGGCGACCTATAATTGTTTATGTTTGTGTCATTTTGGTCTTTTGTGGATAGTTGTCTCATTGGCAATCATACCACATCTTCTTTTTTATATTAGTGTCGCTTAGTCATTATTTTTCTATGTTGTGGTTTGTACTATTGTTTGTCTGTTTGTATTTTTCATTTTTAACCATGACGTTGACAGTTTAATTTCGATTTATGAGTTTAAATGTCCCTCTTGTATCTTTTGCCTCTCTATTTTAACAGTTAAATTTAAGAAATAAAAATATTCATTTTTTTCAAAATGCTTATTGATTCCAAATATTTATTCAAAAATGATTTTGGTAAATCGAGGAATGAAATTAACAAAATAAAACAGACTCAAACCTGATCATAACAAACATTTAAAAGTCCCGACATGAAACTTAAATATTGCAATGTATAAGATTTTTTGTTTTGTTTCAGAACTGCTTTGAAAAAAATGTTTTACTTTAATAGTCAACTGCTAACATATTAGAGCATCTATTCATCGTTTTATTTAAAGAAAACTCTTCAAAACGTGACAAATATTTGAATTAATGACTTAAAAATTTAATTGCCGTTAATATCAACATTTTATATAATATGCACTATTGATATCATACGTTAATCATTGATTTGATGTTTTTGAACATGTGCAAATATATATGACGGGTAAAATAATTGTGCTTACAATTAGTTTCTATCCAGTCTGATAAGGACTCGATGTAACCTGTCCATATTGGAAACGTAATGTTGTCAATAAAATGACAGTTTGCTAGAGAATAAAGTTGTCTTCGGTAATTGATAATAGACTTCCGTTTAACACACTGCAATGAGCCACTGCATCTTTTCAAACTTTCCTCTCGTTTATGTACCGTAGAACTAAACTATTGATACCTAGAAATAAACATACATCAAGTCTGGTTTACCAAAAACGTTTTAAAATTTTCTAAAACATGCTCATAACTCCTGTTTTAGTATTATTGTAATCATTTGAAAAAAACTGAAATGACCTGCGGCTTTTATACTTGAAATGGTTGACCATACAAAATTGAAAATGATTAATGTATTATATAATTCTTGATAATAAGCACATCAATACGTCAAATGCATGTATACCTATGTGTGGTTGGTGTAGAATGGTGTTACTTAGTATAGCTTAACAAACTTACTAGTGTAGTAGTATGCAAATGCATAATATAATTTTAAAAGTTAATAAATAATAAGTATTTCAAAGTATAGCCTCTGGCCTTTGTTAGTCTTGTATTCTTTTTGATTTTTGTTTCTTTTATATATTTCGTAGTTTAGTGTGACGTCTGAACTAGTAAACAAATTGTTTTGAGGCCAGATAAAACACGCCTCCGGATGCAGGATTTTCTCGCTGCATTAGGTCGGGTTATTGTATCTTTGACACATTCCCCATTTCCATTCTCAATTTTAATCAAGAAGTGCAAATAAAAATGTCTGCATCTATTTCTAACATTTTTGGTTGAGCCATACACAATTCAAATACATAAACAAAAACATAGTCACATAAATGTTAGAGTCGATCTTTATGGAATATGGATAAACAACAGATTTGTATGTATTGGTAAACTCAATACCGTGTTTTATGAATTAGAGTAAATAATTTCGAAACAAACTTCAAAGAAATAATTAATTATAAAAAGAGATAATTGAAGTCATTCTCATATTTCAGCAAGCACTCAATTTGCAAAATGATATATTGTTACACTTACCACCAGAAAATAACAATCCTAATAAAATTAACGGTACCAATTTTCTTGCGCATTTCGACAATACATGTCTCTTCAGTGATGCTCGTGGCCAAAATATTTGAAATCCAAAGCTTATATAAAAGATGGAGAGCTATAATCCAAAAGGTCCAAAAAGTATAGCCAAATCCGTGAAAGGAATCAGAGCTTTGCATGAGGGAGATACATTCCTTAATTTATAATAATTTTTAATATTTAGTAACAGCAAATTTTAATTACACAAAAAATACGCATTTTCATTCCAGTACCGAAGTACTGGCTATTGGGCTGGTGATACCCTCGGGGACTAATAGTCCACCAGCAGAGGCATCGACCCAGTTAAAATGATCAGAAACGATATACATGTATTCGACCATTTCATATCGATAAAAAGTCCAATATCCAAACCAAGAGTCTTTAATCCAGGAAGTACCCTAGTTTTTTTCTATTTACGTTGTTATATCTTATCGTAAAATACTTTCAAATACAAATACAATCACGATTTATAGGGACGCTTTCAAATCACATGTTGAACTTTAATTTATGTGTTCAAATTTCATTTCAATGGGAGATGTTTTGTTATTCCTTATCTACTAAATGCAAACAGTGAAAACCTTAAACCCCAATAACTTTTTAACCCCGAGTATGTTATATATATATTTATTTATTTTAAAGTTATTTCTATATTTTGTATTGTGTTATTAAAGGGAAAAAAAAGACAAAAAAAAGACAACGACAGAAGGTCAAGTTAGAAATAATTCATTATACTAATCGCTTTTATTCTATAGTTTTTGTTGGTACTATTGCTTTTTAAGTACGTTTTCTTCAACAATTTCTATTCGTATACATTTATACATTATTTGCCTTAAAAATTCCGTTTGGAGCTTTCCTAATGAAGAACAATTCAGAAAAATCCTCGGACGAATGACATTCATAACGTATTGTTTTCATTATCATTTTTCATTATTCCATGCACTTTGTCTAAAGTCAACAGAACTGTTGAATGTTTTATTTCGTAAATTGTTTTGTTATAAAGTATAGGCAGTTAGTTTTCTCAACCGAATACATAGTTCATATTTTTCCAATCTATTCCTTTTATAGCTGGCTATGTGGTATGAGTTGTTCTCTTGTTGAAGACCCTACGATTGCCTATAATTGCTTACATCAACTTCATTTGCACTTTAATGGAAAGTTGTCTCATTGACGATCAAATTATATATCTTCATTCTTTTGAGAAAGTTTTTCAAACATTGCAGAAAAAAAACAGAAGGATGAGGGAAGATTTTTTTTTTCAATATTTCAAACAGTATAGCACATCCTAAGTTTTACGGTGATGTTGTTTGAGGGTTGTAATGGGATGCATTTGAGACCAGTGACGAATCGCGATAAGGATATTTGAAAAAACACAGTAGTCGAAAAAGAGCGTTTGACATCTGACGTCAGACTTTCTTATCCTCATCAAAGGCAAAAATTGAGGAAGTAATCGAGTATTGAGGAACGTATGTTCTATTTAATTTCCGGAAAAAATCAATAAACAAGACATTGAGAAAGTATATTCTCCAAACAAGACCTATCTTTTAAAAAGATATACGACGTATTTAAATTTGAGTAATTTTCTGTTTACATTCAACAAAACCTCGAGGAAATCTCACATGCGTAGGTGCGTTCGTACAACAAAATTTACATTGAAAATTATATAATTGTCCCGAATAAACAGCTGTCGTGGATACAAAGAGCTATAATTGGAGAAACAATTATTTTAATAAAAATATAAATCTTTGTAAAACCTTATTCAAATATTTATAGTTTTTCACTTGCTTTCCATCACGATCTAATTAACGAGACGTTTTTTCAAACACAACCAAATCACCCACCATGACAGCATTTTGTCCAATCACAGAAAGGATTTTCGAGCATGCGTATTCTGATGCCATAGTTAAGCGTCCTTATGTTCAAAGGGCACAAACTGAAACTATACCGACTACGTCGGAAAAAGACAACAAAATATTTAAAAGATGTAGTTAAAGGATTCCAACCCTCCCTTAACCTGGAACAGTAATGACAGTGGTGTAACAATACAACATAATAAAGAACTATATATAGTACATTTTATTATTATTTGAAAAATGCCTAACGTCAGTAAGGTATTCTTTATTTAAAGTCGTCTTGCATATATGAATATTAATACAAGGACCATAAGCTCTTAATACGAGCTCTTTAAGTCTTATATACCCTTTTGCTAAACATGAAAATTTTCAACAAATTAAGTCTATCCTTTCCTTTGTTCTCTAATATTTGACTATTCGTGGTCGCCCCGATATTCCGACACCCTATTAGTCCGACACCCAATTGGCCCGACAACCAAATAGTCCGACACCCCATTAGTCCGACACCCCACTAGTCCGACACCCCGTTAGTCCGACACTTTTTAAATAGATTATGACATTATATATAACTATGCAAATGATTGAAATACTGAACGGACGAAAACATAATTGAAAACTGTATTTGTACAAAAAAGATAAGAAATTCAAACACTCAAAAACATTGATTGTAAGGGTGCTGCCCTTGAGTTTGTAATTTTACTGACACTTTGCAGTTTTTTGTTATTATTAATCATATCTTATATTTAATACTATTAATTATGATTTTAACCTTATTTTTGCGATTTTCTCTGAATAAGGCATACATCCTAAAATATTTTGGTGGTTATTATTTTGACGGATTCATTACTTTTATCGATACCTAAATGCAAGTACACTTCCGAAATTGAATTTGGAGACTTTATTCTATCAACGAAAATTTACACCCCGCAAAAACACCCAGTATCTGAGCCCAGTATACGGTATATGAAGCGACGAAGAACCCCATGTTGCATTCAATGACGTCAGCGTATGTAGATATATGCGCAGCAATACTTTTTTAATGAACAGCTGCGCCATGAGCGCATGATACGCCCGTCATTTGGTGTTAGAATTGTTATGCAACAATCATAAATTATAGTTTCTGACATGGCGCAACATGTGAGAACCCTCTTTTTTTAGCAAAAAAAATCAACAATAACTCTAAAATAAAATTTCGAATCATCCAAAAACATATACATATCTCAACAATGATATAACTAAGAAGTGTGAAGTTATAAGCAATTATCCCCGGCTTAGTATATATCTGGGATTTTGATTGGTTAACGCACGTCGTTACAAAACCCATAGCCCCTGGGTGTTGCTAACCCCTATCCCCGGACGTTGCTAACCATTATCCCGGGGAACTTTACGCAAGTTTTCCCTATAGTTTCATGATTGCTCCTTGTGAAATATTGAATTCTGTAGATTATCCATGATGTTTGTAATTAAATATTTAATTCATTAGCGATTTTGTCCTATTATGCCGATCATTTACACTCATTTCATTAAATGCATCACTTGACTGCCACATTTTCAAGGAATGGGACTACTGACCTGGCTATGCAAATTACCCACGTTGACGTCACACCATCTATGGCGTAACGCTCACAACATGGAGCGCCAAATTTTACTCAATCCAGTTTCTCTGTCTCCGTATTAAAAACGTCTTATATTTGACTACTTGTAGGGTTCTACCAAAGGTAGTACCCTACACCCCGTAAAAAATATGTAAAATTTCCAAATTTTTATAAAACTTTTTAAGTTAATGAAAAAAACGTTGTTTTCGCGTTACACTTTGTACCCGACTTTCAATAAAACTTGCCCGATTCGGACTAAGACCGGGGATAAATTCGTTATCTACGTTCATATCCGTAGATATGGATATTTTAACACCCTTCAGTACCCTGTACACCCTTCGGCTACGCCTCATGGTGTACTGAGTACTTCAGGGTGTAAAATATCCATATCTACGGAAATGAACGTAGATAACTTATATGATCATACATGGATTTTGAGGTACGGCGCGACATGTGACAAAATTACACCCATGTTTTATTTAGAAAGTCCCGTAACTCAAAAGTTTTAATCTCAATTTTATCCACAAAAATACAGATCGTTTGACTTTCATAAGAAACAACTATGTTAAGTTTCATGAAATTTGGATGAGTCGTTCTCAAGTTACGGTGCGACATGTTTATGTCGGATAGATGGACAGACGGATATTTGTATACCATAATACGTCCAGTCAAAAAATTAACAGGCGTATAAACCAAACACAGTCAGAACTGTCATAACATTACATCCAACATTTGAAACTGTATTTATTTCGTTGATATTTTAATACCATGCCTGGCTAGATGATTTTTGTAATGATATATCCCTTGCCTAGCTAGATGCTTTTTATAATAATATATACCTTGCCTAGCTAGATGCTTTTTGTAATTATATATACCTTGCCTAGCGAGTTATCGAGAATGTAAAATCATTATACTTTCCACTATATATCGTATACAAAGCATGTCTACTTGACCATTTTTTTTTTTTTTTTTTTTACTTTCGTGTTTTAATCTAACCCATATTCTAATTAACTTTTTGTAAAAATATTTGAAATAAATCTACGATTTACCCACTTATGTAAACATTCCCTAGAATGAATAAGGGGTGTTCCTAAGATAGGAAGCTTATAAATTGATAAATAGAAAAAAAGAAAGAAGCATTGGTTTCCCTACCCTTACCTATATTCCCCTGGATCGGTTGGTTACCATGTTTATCAGTAAATATATTTCTTTAGTTACGTGTCGTAGGAAACTGGTTATATGAATCTAATAATTTACAGGACACGTTTTTTAATTTACATTTCTTTCGTGTTACGTTTCCCGCCATAAATATCATTTGGAACACATGTATGACTCATGTATGTATATCCATGTCAAATTGGCCCCTCGGCAAATCGCCCCACACTTATCGCTCTGCTTTTTCGCCGACTCAACTTTTTTTCTAATATATTATTTGGCTATTTTTTTTCTATGATTAAACATTATCTTATACCTAATAGAAATATAAAAAAAATAAAATAAAAATATAGGGTCACCGTTCATTTAAACTCACAACATGCACAATCTGTCTCTGAAAAAAAGCATAAACTTTTTGGTTTCCAAAAAGTAAAGACTTTTGGCCCACTATCAAACCTTTTTTTAAAATACTAAGGTAGTTATTTTGAGAACAATATTATTGTATGTGATAATGATAACATTATAAATGATCAGTCAAAGGTTGCTAATATGTTTAATGATTTTTTTTGTTAATGTAGCAAAAGATATTGGATCAGACTGTACTGTAGATCAGAACCACCCTAGTATAAAAGCTATATATAATAATTGTAGAACTGAAGGTAATTTAAATTTATAGAAGAGAAGTTTGTAGAAAAACAAATAAACAAACTTGGTATAAATAAGGCTACAGGTAAAGAAGGGTTATTCGTTAAAATAATGAAATTAGCAAAACCAGCAGTTGTGACACCAATAACAAAATTAATAAACAAATCTATTGAGCACTCTGTATTTCCAGACAAACTTAAAGAGGCTCAAGTGGTGCCACTTTACAAGAAGAATAGTCAACTGGAAGTTGGCAACTATAGGCCAGTCAGTATTTTACCTGTAGTATCAAAGTTTTTCGAGAGAACCATCTTCAAGCAGCTAGTTGATTTTTTTCAAAATATATTTCACCCATATTTGTCTGCCTTTAGAGCAGGATACGGCTGCCAGACAGTACTTTTGAAAGTCATTGAGGATTGGAAGAAGGCTATTGATGATAATCAGTATATTGCTGCTGTGTTGACGGATCTCTCAAAAGCCTTTGATTGCCTTCCTCATAATTTATTAATTTTAAAACTAAAGGCATATGGGTTATCTGAAACAGCTTTAAGCTTAATAGACAGCTACTTGAGTTAAAGAAAACAATGTGTAAAAGTTGGTATAGATATTAGTACCTGGAAAAATATATATATAAAGGTGTGCCGCAAGGCTCTATATTAGGACCTGTACTTTTTAATATTTTCTTAAATGACATTTTTCATTTTGTTTCAAGCAGTTCATTGTATAATTTTGCAGATGACAATACTTTATCTTATTCACACTCTGATATAGACACTGTGGTAAATATTTTAGAAAAAGAAAGCTTAGAGCTAATCAATTGGTTCAGTCTAAACCATATGAAGGCTAACTCTGACAAATTTCAGGCAATAGCCATAGGCAAGAAAACTGAAAATAAAAACATTTCATTTAATTTAGATGGTAATATTATACATTGTGAAAAAGAAGTAAAATTATTGGGTGTAACAATTGACTATCAACTTAAGTTTGATGCCCATATTTCCAATATTTGTAAAAAGGCATCAAGACAAATACATGTACTTAAACGTATTGGTAAACATTTAACAAAATTAGTTAGACTTACTATATATTATTCATTTATAATGTCAAACTTTAAAGATAAATAAGAGAACAATAATGTGTATAATGTTTCTTCCTTGGACAGACCTGAAAAAAAACATATTCCTTAATTGGTAAATTTAATAATTAGAACTGAAACAATCTGAAAACCGTTCATGACTTTTAAATGTCTATTATGTAATTATCGATTTTACCTGTAACATTATCATAACTAACTACATGTACATAATATTAAGTAGCATGTGCGGCCGACCATGCACGCTTGGCTGATTTTATTGCACTTATTATCAGCTGATGATTTGATTGACAACAGGTAATCAATCATCGACATTTAGGACGCTGATGCTGAGCCTATTTAAAACCTGCGACATTTTTCAGACCATGTCACAGACTGTACTGTATTGTTCTGTAATATGGCACTTCTGTGGTGATTGTAACACCAGAAAAATAGAGAAAATACAGGAATAAAATGCTAAGATTTATATTTAAAGACTACTGTAGTACATATGAACAACTGTTAATTAAATCAAAATAACCAAGCTTAGAAATCAGAAGAATTAGAATGATAGCAATAGAGGTATATAAAATTATTAATAAACAATGTCCATTATATCTACATGAACTTATTGAAATTAAAAAATGTAATTACTCTTTTAGAAATAACAACATAGCAGATGTTCCCAGGGTAAGGACAACTACCCATGGGCTACACTCATTTAGATATGCAGGAGCCAAAATATGGAACGAACTGCCAAATAAAATGAGGGAAGAAATGCCATTGGGTCAGTTTAAAAGTTTGGTTGGTAATTGGGAGGACAGTTCCTGTCAGTGTTACTCCTGCAGATCTCAATGAGCTATAGTTCAGTTTATTTATTTATCATGTATACTCTGGCTTTTAAATTATTGGCATGATTTTTTATTTTGTGTTCTTAATGCTTGAATGGCACTAACAGGAGTTGTAAGTTGTAAGTAATGCTTGAATTACTTTTAGTGCTTTATAGTAGCTATTGCATGAATGTTAGTTTATCTGCATTTTATGTTTGCTTATATGCTTTAATTGTGCTAATTAATTGCTGTGCTTGATAACATTATTTATTATACCCCCGCTTTAAAAAAGGGGGGGTATACTGTTTTACCAGTCAGTCCGTCCCATGAATATTTTTCTTCCCATTTTTCTCAGGAACTACAATACAAGGATTTCTGAAATTTGGTTTCAGGGTTTATCTAAGTCAGCTATACAGTGTGATGCATTTTCAGATTGATCACTTGACAACTTCCTGTTTACCGAACACTTGTATGATTTTACACATGATAGCCAAGTTGAAAATTTTCGTCACACTTTTCTCAGGAACTACAATACAAGGATTTCTGAAATTTGGTTTCAGGATCTGTATAAGTCAGCTATACCATGTGATGTGTTTTCAGATTCATCACTCGACAACTTCCTGTTTACTGAACACTTGCATATATATTTTTACACTATTTATTTTTTCGTCGCATTTTTTTCAGGAACTACAATACAAGGATTTCTGAAATTTGGTTTCAGGGTTTATCTAAGTCAGCTATACCGTGTGATGCGTTTCAGATTGATCACTTGACAACTTCCTGTTTACCGAACACTTGTATGATTTTACACATGATAGCCAAGTTGAAAATTTTCGTCACACTTTTCTCAGGAACTACAATACAAGGATTTCTGAAATTTGGTTTTAGGATTTATATAAGTCAGCTATACCGTGTGATGCGTTTTCAGATTCATCACTTTACAACTTCCTGTTTACAGAACACTTGCATATTTTTACACTATTTATATTATCCACTTGCAGCGGGGGTATCATCAGTGAGCAGTAGCTCGCAGTTTCACTTGTTTTGCATGTTTTATGTGTTTTATGTATTGTGCTTGTCTTATATGTATGTCGGATAAAAGATCTACAGAGCTTATGTTGTATTGTTATATGTATAACCGACTTTAAATAAATCTTTTATGCTTTATGCTTATACATACATTTTAGTTAATGACAATAATGTCCCAATTTTCCTGTATAATTAATATATTATGCTTATACATACATTTTTGTTAATGACAATAATGTCCCAATGTTCCTGTATAACTAATACATTGTAATAGGAGAAATATTGGTAGCATCGAAATAAAAAAGAACTAAATTACAGAAATTGCTTAAATTTTACAATTATATACTTCATGTACTTTATGTTCAGCTTCCTTGAAAACTATGATAAAAAATATAGGTCATCGATGAGTTAAAAAGATATTTTAACTTAAGGAGGCTCGCGGGTATAAAAAATTGGAAAAAAAATAAATATTTGTTTTTTCATTACAAATTTTATTTATTACACAATTAGCTATTATTTCACAATATGGCACAAAAATCACCAAGAAAAATCGATTTGGTTTGTCCACAGATGACTTTTAAAATGTTCATATCATTGAAAAAGCTCCAAATTATCTCCCTTTGGTGCAAAAATGTAATTTTTTGGACATTAAAATTGAAATATCTATATTTTTTATTACTGTTATCAAACAAACTGTACATAAACTAAATAATTGTAAAATTTTAACGATTTCTGTAATTTATTTCTTTTTTTATTTCGATATTACCAAT
This sequence comes from Mytilus edulis, assembly GCA_019925275.1. NCBI lineage: Eukaryota > Metazoa > Mollusca > Bivalvia > Mytilida > Mytilidae > Mytilus > Mytilus edulis. Next base: position 68,929,186 of record CM034358.1, on the reverse strand, counting down.
ATTTCTCCTATTAGTTCAACAGAAAAAAAGGACATTAACAAAAATGTATGCTTTTTTCAGAGGCAAATTGTGAGCTTAAATGAACGGTGACCCATATTTTTATTTTATATTTCCATTAGATATAAGATAAGGTTTAATCATGGAAAAACATAGGAAAATCCTATATTAGAAAAAAAAAGTTGATTTAGACCCGCAAGCCCCCTTAAATGTCACAGAATGACATTTTTTGCACCAAAGGGAGATAATTTGGAGCGTTTTCAATTATATGAAAATATTTAAAGTCATCTGTGGCCAACCCAAATTGATTTGTCTGTATGAATTGTGTGCCATATTATTAAGTGATACATTGTAACTACCGGTAATAGTGTATTATTATTAAATAAAAAAAAATTAATGAAAAAACAAATGTTGAATTTGTTGCTGAATTTTTTATACCTGCGAGCCTCCTTAAAACAATTATTGTGACCTCCTGCTGTTGTATGTTTTATCATCAGGTTGTCCTCTCTCTGACATATATATTCCTCATTTTCATTCTCAATTTTATTTGTTTACTTAGTATACATGTAATGAAATTATTCAATGTTTTTTATATTAAATCTAGACTCATAAAAGATGAAGAGGGGATCTATCTGAATAACAAAAATATTTTCTGCCTCAGGACATTAAAAGATTTTGAATAGGCCTCTATTTATTGGGTAAGTAGAGTTAGCTGGGCAAACAAATCTATTATTTTTTATGGCCTAATCCTAATAGAACATAACAGCAGTATACATGTAATGAAATTATTCAATGTATTTTATATTAAATCTAGAATCATGGAGCATGAAGGAGGGAATCCCTTTGCATGTCGGGTTGCAGCACCATTTGGTAACACACACAGGCAAGCAGCAGAATTAGGTTATCACTCATTAGGCATGTTAAGTAGTTCAGCCTCTTCCATTGAAAATAAGAAGCAAAAGCTGCCACAAGGTTTCCAATATGGCTTTACATGGACACAACCAATGGTCAAAGAATACTTTAACATTGAATGGGTAGGAGATTTGTCCGGTGAGGATGTTTTACAGATGGGAGGAATAAGTACAAAGCTAAATCCTGTCCAAGCAGAATACTTGTCAGATTTAGAACATATCATCACATTTAATGAAGCTCCACAATTAGGAAATATTAGAAGTAGAAGTAAACCTTTAAAGCTTGTACTACAAGAAATTCTTACAAAAGTCTCACCTGATTCAGAGTATTATAAAAATCTGAGGAAACTGTCTGGGTAAGGTTTTGTGTATTTTAACTAAAAAAGAAAAAAAAATATTCCCGGCTCACTTTTTTGTGAGTTAGTGTGAGATATATTTATTATATTCTTTCTGCATGGATTGGTGGTCATGGTTGTGAGTCCTTAAATTAAGAAGTTTTTTAATTATTTTTTTTAATTTTTTGTTTTATAAACTACACAATCAGCATACATGTCATAGATTATAGATATAGCTAACCATGCAGAATGGGCTTTGCTCATTGTTGAAGGCCTTATGGTGACCTATAGTTGTTAATGTTTGTGTCATGTTGGTCTTTTATGGATAATTGTCTCATTGGCAATCATACCACATCTTCTTTTTTTATATAACACTAAAATCTATAGGGTTATAACAGAATATAATTTAAGTGTGTTTTTACAGATACTTTCATGAGTTGTCTACTCTTTATTCCTTAAATTTTCTAAATCTGTAATAACACATGTTTGTTATTTATAGAATTATTTCATTTATAGTAGGCTCTAGGAAACTTTTGAGACTTTGTGCAGAAACTTAATGCATATAGCCTTGATAACTATTTAATTAGTTATACATTTTGTTTTACCATTTATAAAAAATGAACACATAAACAAATGACAACCACTGAGTTACAGGCTCCTGACTTGGGATGGACACATACTTATATAATGTAATGGGGTAACAAACTTCCATTTGTTCCCATGAATCTACTGGAAGCCTGATAAATCAAATGTAAAAGATAGTCAACAGTAGTGCAATACACATGTCTATGATTGTTTGTCGCTATTTTACAAAATTTCCTCTGATCTTGCTGACTGATAATTTTGTTTCCCAGCTTAGGGAGCTACCATTTGATTTTTAGGGGTGGGGGGTGCTTGGATGAAAAATTTTGTCCTGCATTTTTTTTTAGCTGTAATCTGTCCTGCATTTTTATTTTTCATTCTGTTCGGTCTGGACTTTTCTTTACCTAAATTGTCGTCCTGACTTTTTTTTTTAGCAAGTGTCTCATCCTGCCTTTTTTTTAACTCAAAACTCCTGTCCTGCCTATTTTTTTTTCAAATTTCATCCTAGCCCCCCCATAAAAATCAAATGGTAGCTCCCTTAGTCTAAGAAATATTTGTATATATATTTCAGTCATCAATGTCTATTGTCAAGTGGAAGAAATATTACAGCTTTTATTAGAAATATGGAAAAGTATGTACAATTGATTGAAGAGAAGGATGAGCTTTGTCCTTGTGGATTTTACCAAGATTTGGCTGGCAGATTTACCGATATGTTTTTATTTGTAGAGTAAGTATGAGATTCCAGTGATCTTGGCAATTGTAGTAAGTTAAGTAAAGTTAGATTTAAAGTTGTCAAATTTTTTATTTAAACAATGTTTATTCAGATAAATCATCACAAAGGAATATGATATAATTTTTTTAGGAAATAATACAAAACTCAATAAAATTTAAAAAAAAAAACAAAGACTAATTCACAGTTACCATCATGTCTAAATTGACTTACTCTTGAATAATTACATTAGATGTATGTTTCATTATAATACTTTATTTGGATTGGCTGAATGCACATCACATGTTATTCAGTAGGCAATTGCATCACTCAATAAAACTTTTCGTTCATGATAACACGTGGTACCACAATAAAGTGCACAGGTGAATAAAATACAAAAATTATAAAATTGGTATTTTCCGACATTTTTACACCCAAATAAATTTACAAAAAGAAGCATTCAATTCTTAAATGTTATTCTGATTGGCATTGTTCCTTAAGCAATTGCATTACACAATAAAATTTATCATTCATGATGACACGAGGTCCCACAAAAAAGTGCATAGGTTGATTAAATCAAAACTTGATAAAAATTGAATTTTCAGGATTCTATCTAAACAAGAATGTGTCCATAGTACATGGATGCCCCACTCACACTATCATTTTTTATGTTCAGTGGACTGTGAAATTGGAGTCAAAACTTTAATTTGAAATTAAAATTAGAAATATCATATCATGGGGAACATGTGTACTAAGTTTCAAGTTGATTGGACTTAAACTTCATCAAAAACTACCTTGACCAAAAACTTTAACCTGAATTTCACACTATCATTTTCTATGTTCAGTGAACTATGAAATTGGGGTCAAAACTATAATTTGGCATAAAAATAAGAAAGATCATATCATGGGGAACATGTGTACTAAGTTTCAAGTTGATTGGACTTCAACTTCATCAAAAACTACCTTGACCAAAAACTTTAACCTGAATTTCACGCTATCATTTTCTATGTTCAGTGAACTATGAAATTGGAGTCAAAACTATAATTTGGCATTAAAATAAGAAAGATCATATCATGGGGAACATGTGTACTAAGTTTCAAGTTGATTGGACTTCAACTTCATCAAAAACTACCTTGACCAAAAACGTTAACCTGAATTTCACACTATCATTTTCTATGTTCAGTGAACTATAAAATTGGGGTCAAAACTATTATTTGGCATTAAAATAAGAAAGATCATATCATGGGGAACATGTGTACCAAGTTTAAAGTTGATTGGACTTCAACTTCATCAAAAACTGCCTTGACCAAAAACTTTAGTCTGAAGCGAACGGACGCACAGACGGACAAACATACGGAGGCATAGACCAGAAAACATAATGCCCCTCCACTATAGTAGGTTGGGCATAAAAATGTAATTACAAGTATTGAATGCTTCTTTTTGTAACTTTATCAGGTTGTAAAACGCTTTGACCTTGCACACATTTTAGGAATGAAATGCGGAAATAAATTTACTATGGTCAGCTCCTATACACCCCAATGAAGTAACAATAAAAAGCAATCATAAGTCTTAAATAACTTCAGACATAATCTACTCTTTCACAACACTTAATATATAAAATGTAAGGTTGTTGAATGTTGTGCATTATTTTAGAATTTCTTGTTGGACGTCTTAAGATATGTTTTGAGAAGTTTATAATACTCTATTATATCCCACCCTATGAAGTTGCGGAGGGTATACTGTTTTTGACCCATCCATTCGTCAGTCCTGTTTCTTGTCATTGCAGGAGTTCTAGGAGTTAATTCTCTTTGACACTTATTTGCTTTAAGGTACTACTTCAACAGTCATGACAGTTATTCATCTCATTTCCTCTGAAACCACACAACAAAGTTTCATGAAATTTTGTAGATAATAAGGACATATACTATGTAGATGTGCATTTTGACAGGAAATTGCGATACAATTTTTTTTCCAGGAGCTAATTATCTTTAAACTTATTTGCTTTAAGGTACTACTTCAACAGTTTGTCATCTCAACTCCTCTGAAATCACACAACAAAATTTCATGAAATTTCATAGATAATAAGGACATACTATGTAGATGTGCATATTGACAGGAAATTACATTTCATTTTATTTTTCTTATATAATTTTTTTTTCTTACACTTATTTAATTTCTCCAATGACAATATGGAGACGTGAGGTGTGTGAGTGTGTTCACTTAGGTTCTTTAATTTTAAGATGTAGTATGCATGATTGACAATAAGACTAATGTCCATCAGATATAAATGACTAAGCTGTATAGGCGACTGTAAGCAATAAGAGGTGTGTACCGATATCATGGACATGGCAAAATGTGAAACTATAAATACTCCAAGGATAAAACCAACAGGATTTATATTGATTACATGTACTGTGATCATTTAAAAAAAAAATCACAGTGACCAACACAACTTCTAAATTACAGGCTTCAGATTTCTCCTATATCATACGAAATTAACCTAGGTGGATTTAGAGGGGGCCTAAACCCTCCTTTTGTGGGCAAAAAAATGGTTGATTATATAGAAAATCATTTAAACATGACAGAAGAAGACTCCCTCTTAGACAGTCAGTGGGAATCCACTGATGAAAATTTCTGATTGTCAATCATTGAATAGCTGTAAACTGGGGTTGATATAGCATAACACTAAGTAAAGTATCCTTGAAAATAAGTTTGTTTTAGTTTATAATTAAGTTAGCATATTTCTGTTGTTTACAGATAATATAATAATTGCTTGCGTTCATTTTTTTTTTTTTTAAAGATTCAACCCACTGTCATCTGTTTGGGAGAATTTGAAAGGAGTTGATGTTACAACAAAACCAGATTTAAGACTCAGTACAAACAAAAGTAATGGGCTGGCATTATCTGTAAATGAGGTAATTGTTAACAGAAAAATTTACAGTGAAACCTGTTTCAGATAACACTAAAGGGAGATAATACAGATTCAATCTATATCAGTTTTGGAAATCTCTGAATTTGGTAAAAATTAACAAATTCAATAACTTAACCATTAGGGAAATTGGTAACTTCAGTGTTTATTTGGTTTTGGCATTTATTAATAAAAATTGCATGCTGGGAACAATTTCAGACTTTATTATAGAAAAAGTTTTAGAATTCTGCCTTGTAAAATTAAAATCTATCTACGGGTTGAAGAAAACAAATATTGATTGTTCCAAAATCCTTATCATTTCATTATTCTATTTTTTCAATATTTCTAAATGTCAAAACCAAATAAATTCTGAAGTTACCAAATTTGTTAATGCAATTGGTTCAGTTAATGAATTAACTTACTGTTACTGAATTCGTTAACATTACCTAATTCAGAGATTTCCAGAACTGATATGAAATGCACAACAGAGGGTGCTAAAATTGATAGTCATTTAAAAAAAATTCTGATAGGGTTTTAGTATTATACGGTATTACCATCATAAAATATACGAGTAGAAAAAATAACCCATGTCATGCCAATAAATGGTTTTAGAATAACTGAGCTAATTCCAATGAGTGAATCAATATTGAAGCCAAATTATGCATTTTTTAAACAAATCTCTGAAATACAGGTCTTTCTGTAATTTTATTTCAGAGATTTGTTTAAAAAATGCATAATTTGGCTTCAATATTGATTCACTCATTGGAATTAGCTCAGTTATTCTAAAACCATTTATTGGCATGACATGGGTTATTTTTTCTACTCGTATATTTCGTATACAGTAAACCAAAGAACACCTTATGGTCATCCCATCACATTTAAGGGCATACGATACAGTTTTGATCTTGTATTAACAAGTTCATGAAAATTTGCATATAGACTATTTTTTACCAAATAACATCAAATATGTAATAAAAAATATACCTTCATGAGCTACTTTTTGAGTTAAATGAGGTCGAAATTTTGTATATTTGCTCCAATTCAGATTTGTGGCCGTAATTTCTTTTTCGAAAAAAAAGACATAACTTTTTTGTTATAAAAGATAAACACAAATTGTTTTTTGTTAAATAATCGGTAATTTCTTTTATTTATAAGTATCATACAAAATTATGCAATTTTTATTCAGAAATAACTCATATTTATCAAATGTTCATGAATTGAGGAAAATACTTCATTTTTTGCTGCATGTTTATCAAAATTTTAAAAAATCCTCTATTTACAGTTTTATAAAATTTCCGTCACATAATTTCCCTGCAAAATGAAACAAATTGCTGTCTTGAAAAATAGGGGTCCATGAACTCGTTTTCCAATTAAATCAGTTTGAATGATAAAAATCAGTCAAAAAATGCAGGTTTTCCCGATATGTCAGAGTTTGACGTTGCGAAATTACATTTTACATTAGCATCGTCATTACCTCCCCTGTAACTGTATCGTGAGCCCTTAATACAAGACGCATATACATACTTCTGTATAATTTTAGTTAAAAGTGAACAGACTTAAAATTGAAGAAGAAGACTATCAGGGTCCACCACCTAAAAAGAGGAAATGGAGTTGGCATCCCAATTCATCACAAGATCACCCAGACACCTCTGTTGTAAAAAGATTAGGACCAGGAAAAATATCATTTACTGACCAAGTTGAAGGACAACATGCAGGACAATTATTGGTTGATCTGCATTCAATGAAAGAGAAACTCACTGATAGCTGTAAGAATTATGTAATGCCAGGCATGGTTATTGAGGGGACATCGGTAAGGATTTGTTATGCCCCACCAAAGACAGTAAAGGTGCATTATGTTATTTGGTCTGTGCGCCCCTTCGTCTGTCTGTCCGTCCGTCTGTTTGTTTGTTCATTTGTTCGTCTGTCCTGCTTACGTTAAAGTTTTTGGTCGAGGTAGTCTTTGTAAAGAAGTTGAGGTCCAATCAACTTGAAACTTAGTATACATGTACCGTATGATATGATGTTTTTAATTTTAATGCCAAACTAGAGTTTTTATACCAATTTCATAATCCATTGAACATAGAAAATGATAGTGCAAGTGGGGGCGGGGCATCCGTGTACTTGGGACACATTCTTGTGTATTGTGTATTTCTGAATTACTGCAATGACTTATTTTTATGAATTTTGTTTGTTTAGCCTTTTCTTACTAATTTCCCAAAAAAAATATTTATTGTTTAGCCAAAGCAAATTTCACATAAAATTTTGTCCTTGTCAGCCATCTCGAGCACTTTTCAAAACAATTTATTGCCTGTTTTTTTGATTTTCTGACGTTATTGGTGTTTTTAGGTAAAATAAGATCCAAATTGGTGATTTCTTAAAAGCAAACTAACAAAAATATTAAACTCCAACAAAAATAGAAAACAGAAATTCCCCTGTCAAATGTAAACACCAAAAGCTAAAACACATTAAACAAAGGGAAAACAGGAAGAAGTCATATTCCAGGGTTATATTCCAGTCAATCTGGCATAAATTTGACCCTAACAGTAATTGCAACAGAAGATTTTTAAGATTTTGTACTTAAGCATTGTACCCCAAATATACAAATTTAAATAGTCCAATTAAATTAACATGAGGAAAAAACTAAAAACTCATGATTTTTAAATGCCTATGGGATTAGCATGGAAATGGAAGACAACTTTGCAAAAAAGGTAGAAATATCAATAATAAATGATGCAGAATTAAACTTTTACAGCTTTTATTCAATAGAATTGTATTGATTCTTGATAGTGTAGCCGTCTTTAGAGTATAACTAACAACATATTTTCTCAGGTTTACAACCTAGAGTTCATAATTCATTAGTTGGCCAGTCATTAGATTTTTATACGACTGCAAAATTTTTCAAATTTTTCATCGTATATTGCTATCACGTTGGCGTCGTCGTCTGCGTCGTTGTCGTCGTCTTCGTCGTCGTCGTCGTCTTCGTCGTCGTCGTCCGAATACTTTTAGTTTTCGCACTCTAATTTAAGTAAAAGTGAATAGAAATCTATGAAATTTTAACACAAGGTTTATGACCACAAAAGGAAGGTTGGTATTGATTTTGGGAGTTTTGGTCCCAACATTTTAGGAATTAGGGGCCAAAAAGGGCCGAAATAAGCATTTTCTTGGTTTTCGCACTATAACTTTAGTTTATGTTAATAGAAATCTATGAAATTTTGACACAAGGTTTATGACCACAAAAGAAAGGTTGGGATTGATTTTGGGAGTTTTGGTTTCAACAGTTTAGGAATTAGGGGCCAAAAAAGGGCCCAAATAAGCATTATTTTTAGTTTTCGCACAATAACTTTAGTTTAAGTAAATAGAAATCAATGAAATTTAAACACAATGTTTATGACCAGAAAAGGAAGGTTGGTATTGATTTTGGGAGTTTATGTCCCAACAGTTTAGGAATTAGGGGCAAAAAAGGGACCAAAATAAGCATTTTTCTTGGTTTTCCACCATACCGTTAGTATAAGTAAATAGAAATCTATGAAATTTAAACACAAGGTTTATGACCATTAAAGGAAGGTTGGTAACGATTTTGGGAGTTTTGGTCCCAACAGTTTAGGAATAAGGGGCCCAAAGGGTCCAAAATTAAACTTTGTTTGATTTCATCAAAATTGAATAATCGGGGTTCTTTGATATGACGAATCTAACTGTGTATGTAGATTCTTAACTTTTGGTCCCGTTTTCTTATTGGTCTACATTAAGGTCCAAAGGGTCCAAAATTAAACTTAGTTTGATTTTGACAAAAAATGAATTGGTTGGGTTCTTTGATATACTGAATCTAAAAATGTACTTAGATTCTTCATTATTGGCCCAGTTTTCAAGTTGGTCCAAATCGGGGTCCAAAATTAAACTTTGTTTGATTTCATCAAAAATTGAATAAATGGGGTTCTTTGATATGCCAAATCTAACTGTGTATGTAGATTCTTCATTTTTGGTCCTGTTTTCAAATTGGTCTACATTAAAGTCCAAAGGGTCCAAAATTAAACTTAGTTTGATTTTAACAAAAATTGAAATCTTGGGGCCCTTTGATATGCTGAATCCAAACATGTACTTAGATTTTTGATTATGGGCCCAGTTTTCAAGTTGGTCCAATTTAGGATCTAAAATTATTATATTAAGTATTGTGCAATAGCAAGTCTTTTCAATTGCAAAGTATTGCACAATGGCAAGAAATATCTAATTGCACAATATTGTGAAATAGCATTTTTTTTTTTTAATTAGAGTTATCTTTCTTTGTCCAGAATAGTAAGCAAGAAATATCTAATTGCAAAACATTGTGCAATAGCAAGATTTTTTTTTAATTGGAGTTATCTTTCTTTGTCCAGAATCAACTTAAATCTTTGTAATATACAATATACAATGTATGTTCACTTTTTACTACCAACTGATAAATTAAAATAATCTTTACCATTCAGTGATAACAAGCAGTTTTTTTACATCTTAATATTTTATGATGTATTTAAATGAGTAGTTATTGTTGCAAACTCCATTTAGAAATTTTAATTGAGATTAGTTTTGGAATAAGGGAAAGGGGGATAGTATTAAAAATTTTTTTTTGAGAGGATTAATATTCAACAACATAGTGAATTGCTCTAAGAGAAAACAAAAATTTTAAGTTCATTAGAACACATTCATTCTGTGTCAGAAACCTATGCTGGGTCAACTATTTAATCAAAATCCAAATTTAGAGCTGAATCCAGCTTGAATGTTGTGTCCATACTTGCCCCAACCGTTCAGGGTTCAACCTCTGCGGTCGTATAAAGCTACGCCCTGCGGAGCATCTGGTTCAACATGTCAAGGTAAGGAATCTCAAATTTAATAAAAATTATTATGCATTTTTTTCTTACTTTTGAGGTTCAAATTTTCTTTGAACAAGGTAGATGCTAAACAAATATAATTTACAGATATAACCAATACCAAATATTCACATCATTTTTGTCGAGCCTTCCACTTTAGTCGAAAAAGCGAGACTAAGCGATCCTACATTCCGTTTTCTTCGGCGGCGTCCACAAATATTCACTCTGTGGATAAAGTTTTTGAATTTTTAATAACTTTCTTAAACTATACTGGATTTCTACCAAACATGGACATAAGCTTCTTTTTGATCATAAGATAGTATCCAGAAGTAAATTTCATAAAAATAAAATTCCATTTTTTCTGAATTTTACTTATAAATGGACTTAGTTTTTCTGCAGGAAAACATTACATTCACTCTGTGGTTAAAGTTTTTAGAATTTTAATAACTTTCTTAAACTAACCTGTTTTTTTTACCAAACTTGGACAGAAGCTTGTTCATGATCATAAGATAGTATCCAGAAGTAAGTTTTTTGAAAAAGTAAATACATTTTTTCCATATTTTACTTTTAAATGGACATAGTTTTTCTTCGTGGAAACATTTCATTCAGTCTTTGGTTTTAAAAAGTTTTTTAAAATTTTAATAACTTTCTTAAACTATCCTGGGTTTGTACCAAACTTGGACAGAAGCTTAATAATGATCATAAAATAGTATCCAGATGTAAATTTTGTAAAAAAATATTGATCCATTTTTTCCGTATTTTACTTTTAAATGGACTTAGATTTTCTTCCAGTTAACCATACATACATGAATAGTCTGCAGTTGTTTTTAAAACATTTATTAGATTCATAAACTATGCTGGATTTTAACCAAACTTGGACAGAAGCTTCTTACAATCAGAAGATTGTATCAAAAGGAATATTTTTATTGAGTTTTTTCCACATTTTTGTTGAGCCTGCGATTTACAGCAAAAGTAGGCGAGACACTGGGTTCCGCGGAACCCTTACAATTTTTTTTGAAAATGGTCATAAAGCAATAAATTTGCAGTTTCTCTAAGGAAAAATGTGTAAAAAAAATAAATACCCCTTACTCTTTGGTTTTGTATGTTTCTTGAGCAAAACATTATATAATATAATCAAATACCAACTTATAACCCCATCAGAGTATCATACTTTACATGAACTAAAAGAAAATTAACCCAAAAATGACTCATTCTCATTTTTGTGGATTTACATAGATGTCAATCATTAAGGTTTTTCCGATTTTGCAATAAAAACTACGCTATTACGGTCAAAGTCGAAAAGTACTGATATCCAATCATTGCCGTTCAATTTTGTAAATCTCGGATTTTTATCATTACTTTTCCGTCCTGGTCCGGTATTTAGAAAATGCCAATGTAATGCTTCCGGTTTCTCGGGAGTTATCAACCTATTGTTCGGAAACTTACTCACTTCCGAATAGTCAAACTTGCATTTTATGAAGTAGCTTTCCCCCTTTCTCTACTTCTCCTTGAAAAAAAAGAAAATGTACGAGTGGAAAACATCAGAACAATTAATGAATGGAATGCATACTACAGACAACATGTTAAACGACAAATTTTAGTGCACATCACTTTGCAACCACTCCTCAGTAATTTTTATTGGAAAATGCATGTTTATGAATGATTACTGAAAACTTTTCAAAAATATGGAAAATTTTATAGTTTGTTACTGATTGTGTCAAAAGGTGTTTGGCATCTATGGATTTAATTATTATTATAAATTTATCTCCTGGCTTTCCAATATTAATTTCCATAAGAAATCAAAAATGCTGATTTTGAGTTTTCCTGTAGTCAGATTTTATGTGACTTTTTTCTATGTATATTTGGGGCCTAATTCTATACATAATAACTAGAACATTTTCTGTTGCAATTAGTTTGAGCTTTCTTTTGACTGGACTTATAGTACATGCAATCATTATTATATGTAGAAAATGGTTGATTTATTTGATAGCTAGTTTTAAATCCTCTTGTATGAATCACATAAAATTCCATTATATTTAACAACAATGTCATAATTTTGTGAACATTTCAAACTGGCTCATTGTTGAAGAAGGCTGTATGGTGGCATATCATTGTTAATTTCTGTGTCATATGGTCTCTATGTGGAGATTTTCTCATTGGCAATTATACCACATGTTTCTTTTTAATATAAAAGGTAAAAATGTCAAATGTTGGGGTAAAGAAGTCAACATTGTTTATGATCTTAATATTAATCATAAAAACAAACAACTTTGTAAACAAAGAAAAAGAATATGGCATATATAGACAAAGAACAGTAGCAAAAAAAAAACAAAAAAAGAGTTATCTTCCTTTGTATGTAAATCTCTGCCTTCCAATGATTATTGAATTACTATTTCAGTGTTGAGGATCATCTGTAAATTGAATGTCAAGATGCCAATCTTTACAATATGGTGCTCACAAGCCTAGTTTATAGCAGCTTAACAGGGGAAATAATCTGCTTGAAATGTTTAATTATTTTAGTGAGCTTATGTTATAGACTTGTATAGCTAAGAGACATTGCTTGTTATAAGTCAAAAATAAATTTTGAGTACTTTTGGTGAATATGTTCTATATGCAAAAGAAGAGAATGATCCAAAACAGAAACTCAATCTTGTAATTTGAAAAAGAAACTGAAAATTCCAGGACAAAATAATAGATAAAAACAGAACTCAAACAACAGTAAACAAAGCACAACATAGAAAACAAAAGACTTATCAACATGAATCCTGCTCAACATGTGGCACCCATTGTGTTGTAAATGTAGTCATACAGATTTATAAATTCAAAAAACTATAGTTTATATTGTAGATTGCCATGACCATGTTGGTTATTTCAAAGACGCATTTTGACAAAATTAAAAACAATGAACCATTGGGCGAAGAGGATAAAGGAAAGATTTATTTTAGTTGGTTTTATGATTTTATGATGGAAAGTCAACGTTCAAATCTCATAAAGTTATTACTTAGTTTAAACAATACATCAGATTTAAGTAGCAAAGAAGTTACGACATGAACAATATATGTATATAAAACTTTCACATACTTATTAACCACTAGAATTGCTTATTAATTTTGAATTATCCAATTAGCACTTATTAGCAGGGCTTTTGTTTTAAATGCGCAATCATAATTATTCTTAAAGCAACGCTTGCTTGTAGCAGTCATTTTATAATTTTTCAGGAAAATAATTTCTTAACCTGCCGTTTTTTAATGGGATCGTATATATATTATAACTTAGTATGGATTAGTATTTTCTTTGTGAAAATGAACCCAGAGATATACGAACGTGCAGACAAACATATTAGAACATTATTGAACATTCCCGATTGGTATTTGTTAACAGAAAGTGACATTCCTACTTTTGCAAGATATTTCCGACAGTCCGAAGGAAGTCGACGATTTGTTTATTGGAGTATTAAGCTTGATTGTGCAGCTTCATGCAATGGCTGTTTTTTCTGTGGATATATTACAAAAATGTGCGTTTGCGCTACCAAAGCGTCAGTGACACGAGATTAACTTTTTCTGTCAACTATATTCGAAAATGTTTAACAGTTTATTCAAAATGTCTAACGAGGATGTAACGTTCATGACAACAGCCGAAAGACAATCATTTGATAGAGTTAAGGCATGGGCCAGTGTTATGAAACTAACAGATGCAACCGTTGATGCGAGCATTGAGCTTGGGTTTAGCAGCATGAAAGCATTATCTCTCATCCAAGCGGACAATCTAGTAGAGACTAACATTCCTATTGGACAAAAGAGGTTTGGGATTATATTGGAGTACCACAGTTTTTATACGACCGCAAATTTTGAAAAAATTTTCGTCGTATATTGCTATCACGTTGGCGTCGTCGTCTGCGTCGTCGTCGTCGTCGTCGTCCGAATACTTTTAGTTTTCGCACTCTAACTTTAGTAAAAGTGAATAGAAATCTATGAAATTTTAACACAAGGTTTATGACAATAAAAGGAAGGTTGGTATTGATTTTGGGAGTTTTGGTCCCAACATTTTAGGAATTAGGGGCCAAAAAGGGCCCAAATAAGCATTTTCTTGGTTTTCTCACTATAACTTTAGTTTAAGTTAATAGAAATCTATGCAATTTTGACATAAGGTTGATGACCACAAAAGAAAGCTTGGGATTGATTTTGGGAGTTTTGGTTTCAACAGTTTAGGAATTAGGGGCCAAAAAAGGGCCAAAATAAGCATTATTCTTGGTTTTCGCACAATTACTTTAGTTTAAGTAAATAGAAATCAATGAAATTTAAATACAATGTTTATGACCAGAAAAGGAAGGTTGGTATTGATTTTGGGAGTTTAGGTCTCAACAGTTTTGAATTAGGGGCCAAAAAGGGACCCAAATAAGCATTTTTCTTGGTTTTCGCACCATAACGTTAGTATAAGTAAATAGAAATCTATGAAATTTAAACACAAGGTTAATGACCATAAAAGGAAGGTTGGTATTGATTTTAGGAGTTTTGGTCCCAACAGTTTAGGAAAAAGGGGCCCAAAGGGTCCAAAATTAAACTTTGTTTGATTTCATCAAAATTGAATAATTGGGGTTCTTTGATATGCCGAATCTAACTGTGTATGTAGATTCTTAACTTTTGGTCATGTTTTCAAATTGGTCTACATTAAGGTCCAAAGGGTCCAAAATTAAACTTAGTTTGATTTTGACAAAAAATGAATCGGTTGGGTTCTTTGATATGTTGAATCTAAAAATGTACTTAGATTCTTGATTATTGGCCCAGTTTTCAAGTTGGTCCAAATCTGGGTCCAAAATTAAACTTTTTTGATTTCATCAAAAATTGAATAAATGGGGTTCTTTGATATGCCAAATCTAACTGTGTATGTAGATTCTTCATTTTTGGTCCCGTTTTCAAATTGGCCTACATAAAGGTCCAAAGGGTCCAAAATTAAACTAAGTTTGATTTTAACAAAAATTAAATTCTTGGGCCTCTTTGATATGCTGAATCTAAACATGTACTTAGATTTTTGATTATGGGCCCAGTTTTCAAGTTGGTCCAAATCAGGATCTAAAATTATTATATTAAGTATTGTGCAATAGCAAGTCTTTTCAATTGCACAGTATTGTGCAATGGCAAGAAATATCTAATTTCACAATATTGTGAAATAGCAAATTTTTTTTTTAATTAGAGTTATCTTTCTTTGTCCAAAATAGTAAGCAAGAAATATCTTATTGCAATAGTTTTTTTTAATTGGAGTTATCTTTCTTTGTCCAGAATCAACTTAAATCTTTGTTATATACAATATACAATGTATATTCACTTTTTACTACCAACTGATAAATTTAAATAATCTTTACCATTCAGTGATAACAAGCAGTTTTTTTACATCTTAATATTTTATGATGTATTTAAATGAGTAGTTATTGTTGCAAACTCCATTAGAATATTTTAATTGAGATTAGTTTTGGAATAAGGGAAAGGGGGATGTGATTAAAAAATTGGGTTAAATTTTTCTCATTTGAAATTTCATAAATAAAAAGAAAATTTCTTCAAACATTTTTTTGAGAGGATTAATATTGAACAGCATAGTGAATTTCTCTAAGAGAAAACAAAAATTTTAAGTTCATTAGAACACATTCATTCTGTGTCAGAAACCTATGCTGTTTCAACTATTTAATCACAATCCAAATTAAGAGCTGAATCCAGCTTGAATATTGTGTCCATACTTGCCCCAACCGTTCAGGGTTCAACCTCTGCGGTCGTATAAAGCTACGCCCTGCGAAGCATCTGGTTCAATTTGATTTTGACTTATTTTGTAAATATGTTTATTGCATATTAATATGCAAAGAAAATATTAAACTGATTCTTCTCCCAAACCTGTGTTTGTTCAATTTGTACTTTTAATACAATAACCAGTTAGCTTATGTCTTGGTCGCGCTACTTAACTCTGACTAATGTAAATCAAGTGCCTACCTGCACTGTAACTCAGTACTCTTCAGCATTAGGTTTGGGCACCAAAGGGATAGCAACCTGGTTATTGGTACCACTGGTCTTAATATTCAACATCAAGTAAGGGAGGATCTGGGTGGACCAATTTTGTAGATTAATCATGTATATTAAATGTTACAAGTTCCGAACATTTTCATTCGAAAAT
Organism: Mytilus edulis; assembly: GCA_019925275.1. NCBI lineage: Eukaryota > Metazoa > Mollusca > Bivalvia > Mytilida > Mytilidae > Mytilus > Mytilus edulis. Next base: position 68,912,747 of record CM034358.1, on the reverse strand, counting down.
TTTGACAATTTTATAATGCTGTGAGAAATGAAAACAGATTGTGCTACCTACAAGTTCATGAATCCGTTTTATATTGGATGAGAGTTGTTTTACCTGTTTTAGATTTATGTAGATGATAATAAAATGTGGTTTGAAATAATTTGATGCAGATTGATATTTATTCCTCCAGACATCAACATTTCAAATCCATATACTATAAAGCTGATACAATGTGTTCAATTATAGCCGCCTATGCTTAATATACGTGTGTTTATGGAAAAAAAGAACCATATCTAAACTTGCTTAGCACTATGTCAAGGTCCCTGTTACCTTAAAAAGACAAAAGGGTTGTCTCTTCTTGACAGAGTCAGAGAAGGAGACTTAGGTATGCTGTTTGACTGCATTATCAGCCGTATCAGCGAACTATGAGTGTGTGATAAGGTCAGTTTATGGGGAAGTACTATAGTGGTATATCAATGATAATTAGTATGCAGTTGTGTAAGCTTTGGCAAATCTCATTTCCACGAAGAATATCAGACCCCACACTCAATCATTGTCTTTTGATTTTGAAAAATTTGTTTACTCGAAATGTTTTAGTAGTGATTAGGTCAGTTTAAAGAGAACCACTTGTGGAAGTTCAATGGTATTTGGTATGAAGTTGTATTAGATGACCCCTATCCTCTTATATTAGTCTGTGTCTATTGAAATAGAAACTTTTGCTGACTTAAATGTAGTAGTGTTTGACTATGCCAGTTTAATCTACTTGCAGTTGTGGTGGGTCAATGATAATTTGTATGCTGATTCTGAGGCCATGACACATCTCATTTTCATAGAGATGGTCTGTTGACTCTGAATATTTTCAATGTAGAAAAAGATCTGGTTAGATTTCCACTGAGACAATTCTCCACAGGTGACCAAATGACACAGAAATTAACAACTATAGCTCAATGTATGCCCTTCAGCAATGAGTTAAACCCATAACGTATAGTCCGCTACATGTATATAATAAGCCTCCAAATGCCAAATGCAAAACAATGCAAACAAGAAAACAAACAGCCTAATTAATATACATTAAACTAGAGCCTCCAAGGAGCCTTTGTCTCTCACATGATATTTTTATTTACAATTGATGCATGAAATAATGCAACCCTTATAATTTTTCTCTACAAAACTCCGAGAAACAAGTCAAAAACTGTGTTTTCCCCCTATTCTCTATTTTTAGCCTTGTCTGCCATGTTGGTTTGCAGGTAGGGTCAACGAACAAATTTTTTAAAACTAAATACTATAATGTTTATTTGCGGTAAGGTTTGGTTAAATTTGTCTCAGCTGTGTCAGGAGAAGTCTTTCGAAAAAGAAAACAAAAATTTATGAAAAATTGTTAAATTTGACTTTAAAGAACAATAACTCCTTTTAGGGTCAATTGGTCATTTTGGTCATGTTGACTTATTTGTAGATCCTACTTTGCTCTGAACATTATTGCAGTTTACAAATTAGCTTTATCTATAATAATATTCAAGACTATAACTAAAAACAACAAAATTTCCTTAAAATTACTAATTCAGGGTCAGCAACCTAACAACAAAATTTTCAGGACAAATATATCTTGAACTGATGAAAAAATTTGTCTCAGAGAAATTTGCTCTAAAGGCTGTTGTTTTAGACATAAAAAGCCAATAACTGCATTTTACCCAGGCCTATGTTTTATTTTTAGCTATGTAGACCACGTTGATTGGCATGTGGGTTTATCGGACACTTTTAAAAACTAGATACCCTTTTAATGATTGTGACCAAGTTTGGTCCAATTTGTCTCAGTAGTTTTAGAAAAAAAGATTTTTGTAAGATTACAAAAAATACAACAAAGGACAGTAACTCCTTAAGGGATCAAATGACCATTTTGATCATATTTACTTATTTGCAGATCTGTCTTTGCTGAACATTACTGTGGTAAAATTTACAGTATATCTCTATCTTTGATAATATTCAAGATAATAACCAGAAACTGCAAAGTTTCCTTTAAATTGCCAAGTCGGGGGCAGCAACCCAAGGACAGATCGATCTTGATCTGATAAATAATTAAAACCCATGTCAGATTTCCTCTTAATGCTTTTTTCAGAGATTTAAGCCAGTCTACAATTTAACCCTATGTTCTATTTTTAGCCATGCCAGCCATCTTGGTAAGTTGGCAAGGTCATCGAACACATTTACTGAAACAAGATATCCCAATGATGTGTGTGTCCAGGTTTGGTTGGATTTTTCCTAGTAGTTTTTTGTCAAAGGTAACGACAACAACGACGGACGATGATTTACGGACGCCAAGTTCTGAGAAAAGCTGTCAAGGCCCATAGTGTCATGTGTGCTAAAAATAAATGAAAATCAAATACAATAATCATCAACAAACGACAAAGTTTACATATTAAAATCGTAGTATTAACATAATCTTATATATAAATATAAGACCATGTTGTCTGAGTAATAATGAGACAACTCTCCATCCAAGTCACAATTTGTAAAAGTAAACCATTATAGGTAAAAAAAAAAAAACAATAGTTAAAAATCTCTATTCGTCTGGCTTCCCTTTGTGGCTGCGCAAATCTTTAATATCAATAAAAGTGTCATGTGGCGCAGAACGTGTCCCGGATGAGGTGTCGGATAATAAACGCGGGTATGCAATGGACGTTTTGAGAATTGGAGATCGTGAATTATATTTAAAGATGTCATAAAGAAAACTAGAAAGAATGTGATTGCTTTAAAACATTTTTTTATGAATTAGGGACTCCAGAACAATAGTGTATAGTAAACTTGTAAACTGAGAGGAATAAAGCCTGATATCAAACTGAAATTACTGATTTACCTGCATAACGCAATTCGGATAATGACAAATCAAATATATGCTTGGTTCTACTACAACGGAGATCTATGAACATGCACTGTCATATCTTGACTCGGAATAGGATATCAGGGTTGGGGCCCTTTTTTATTCGATTTAACTTCCTAAACATTTTTTTATCATTTTTTTTGTAAACACGATGTTTTCTTTTAGGGAAGGATACACGTGCCTACCGTTCTGGTTTACTTCCTGTAAGTTAAAAATCCCCGAACATTTTAAATTAAAAAAATCTTGTCTGATAATCATTTGACGACCTGATTTAAACAAAACTTCATAGCTGACTATCGGGTATACGATAATCTAAAGTTGTTAATTTCTGTGTCATTTTGTCTCTTGTGGAGAGTTGTTATAAAAACTTGGCAACAGTCATTTTTGAGGTATCTAGTTTAAAATATGTGTCCGGTGACCCGGCCGTTTTGATCTATCGCAGTAATGGTCCATCTGTTGACTTTTGGGATGTCAATTTTGTATATTTGATTCTTGTTTGAATTTTTCATCCATATTGTCAAAATTATTACGTTTAGCGTAAATTGTTCTAAAAAGTTATATTTTGTATCCATTTTATTGTCAAATGGAAACGTAAATAATAATAGCAATGACTCAATAACCGTCATGTGTAATTCAGTTTTGAATTATAAGAATTCAGTCATTTCAATTAAACAGTTTTATTCAAATTTATATTAATGACGCTAAGTGACGATCGAGTTTCTTTATATAAAATTAAAGAATACCGTTAAATTGTCTAGACAAGTAAAAGTTTACCAAAAAACTGTCATTTTGGTAAACTTTTACTTGTCTAGACAATTTAACGGTATTCTTTAATTTTATATAAAGAAACTCAATCGTCACTTAGCGTCATTAATATAAATTTTGTTGTATAAAGTGTTTAAAGAAAATAATTGATTTAGTGCCTTGCATATATGTCTTTTGGTGTAAATTTAGATTTAGATAAATGAATCAAATCTCTATATCTATTTCTGTAGTGAATGTTGCATTAGTAATTCATTTTTGTAAAACTGTTTTGTCTATTGGAACACTTTAATATCATGTTTTATACCAATTAAGGTTAATGTGTCATCTTCAGCTCACGTTAAGAACTGGATTTGTTTCTTAAAAGTTCATTATCATTTGAAATATGCCATCATAATATCTAAGCTATCACATATTTTGAAGGTCATTGGCAGTTGAAAGACGTCTTCAACTCTCACGTTGTTCAATTCCATTTCATTGTTCTTATTTGTAATCTGTGACGTTGCAATTTTATTATTGATCAATTGTTTCTTCGAATTACGAAATACAGCGTGCCCAATTTTGAGCAGTGCATGCGTATTCTTTTAGAACACATGCATTCTCTTCTATTTTTGTCTGAGCTCATTTTGCTCTGTCTTTATTATGTAGTGTTTTGTAGATGTTCAGCTGTTTGTCATTACATTTTTCCCGTTCGTTTCATGACATTACTCTGCTGGTATCTCGAATTGAGTTTTATTATCCTTTTGTAATCCTCTTCTTCTTTTTTGTCACTTTAGACATCGTTGAAAGGGTTCATTTACAAATATTTCTACTATGTTTGTAGGTGTTGACGGACTGTAATTGATAGGCCAGGTTGGATAGTTTCAGAATAACAATTACATCGAACACCAACAATGATGCTGACTACTTTGTAAGCAGGTACAATCATAATTTGAAATGTTTCGGTTTTATTTCAGTTGTACCTCATTTTGTTATTTAATATATACAAATCCCAAGAAATCATCAGCATATTCATTCGTCAAAAAGTAATGATCTACATGTATAATACATCAATAGTACCACATTGATTCTTTAATAAGAATATAAACCATGTATTGTATCGTCTTCTTTTCTAATCGTTGATAAAAGAGGGACGAAAAATACCAGAGGGACAGTCAAACTCATAAATGGAAAATAAACTGACAAACAGACGATAAAGACCCATCATTGTTACATTTGGTTGATACATTCAAAAATACCTACCGTTATCTGGATGATATTTTTTCGTTGAATAATCCAGAGTTCTCTAAATATACTTCAGAAATTTACCCAAACGAACTTCCTTTAACTAAATCTAACATAAACAGCAGCAGTTGTCCTTTTCTAGATTTAGACATTTCAATTTCAAACGGGAAACTTCACACTAAAATTTACGACAAAAGAGACGATTTTTCATTTCCTATTGTTAATTTTCCTTTTTTAGACGGCGATGTGCCTTTGGCTCCATCATACGGTGTTTATATATCGCAACTCGTTCGGTTTGCCCGTGTGTGTTCTGATGTCATAGATTTTAACGAACGTAATCAATGCATCACTGGTAAATTGTTGTGTCAGGGATTTCGATACCATAAATTACTAAATTCTTTCATAGATACAAAGATTTGATTAGTAAATTTGGCTATACCTGTAGAAAGCTTATTAAAAATTTTATTTCACATCCTAAATTTTATGGTAATATTGTACTTAAAGCGAGGAAATCGCTATGTGATCCTTGTAAACTCATCGAACCTTTAAACAAACTTATAAGTAAGGGTTATCGTACCGATATTGTAATAAGATCTCTGAATATAGTTCACATTGGCACTAATATTGATATTGTCATTAGCAAATTAAAACATAACTAAATTTCATTATCTTTTGAGGCGAGATGTATAGAGACACATCCACGTTAACTTTTATTTCTATAGACATGATAGAAGTCGCTCTTCACTATACGATACATTTATTTTTGGCATTGCACAAGCCATGTCCTCTTTGACTATTAATGACGTTAAAATACTAAATCCCTGTGATGTGTTTTAGTCGATTTTAGTCTCTGATGCATGATTTTTTATTATTAATTGGTTTTGGCTTTTAACTAGCTGTCAGTAACTGCGAGTACTCTCAAATCGTATTTTCTTGTTAATTCGACCTGTTGATACTGTTTATAATGCTTTTTTGTTATTTTTTTATTTATATGGATCTTGTCTGTACACCAGCTTTGATTATTTGTAATATCTTCAATTTTTCACTTATTCTTACAACATTTGTATAAACTTCAAGATTATAAAAAAAACGGTTTTTTTCTAAAGTGAACATTGATTGGTTAAATATTTCTCAGTCATGTCCTGTGTTTGAATTTGTTTGTTAGCTTTTTGGTCATGAATGTTTGTCTCTAATATTTAATTAACTGTACATTTGTATTCAGATATCGCAGATCATATTTATTCGTTCATTGTTTAATCATACGTTTTTTGATTGAGTTAAGTCTGCCAATTGATATTTTATCGTATGTTTTTCTTTGTTGTGATGTTATGCTATTGTTTCAGAAAAAGGGAGAAGGTTTGGATCCATTAAAACGTTTAATCCCGCTGCAAATGTTTGCACCTGTCCTAAGTCAGGAATCTGATGTACAGTAGTTGTCGTTTGTTTATGTAATATATACGTGTTTCTCGTTTCTCGTTTTGTTTATATAGATTAGACCGTTGGTTTTCCCGTTTGAATGGTTTTACACTAGTAATTTTGGGGCCCTTTATAGCTTGTTGTTCGGTGTGAGCCAAGGCTCCGTGTTGAAGGCCGTACTTTAACCTATAATGGTTTACTTTTTAAATTGTTATTTGTATGGAGAGTTGTCTCATTGGCACTCACACCACATCTTCCTATATATATAAACATTAGTACACATGAAACAACATAGAAAACTAAAGCATAAGCAACACGAACCCCACTAAAAACTAGGGGTGATCTCAGGTGCTCTGCAAGGGTAAGCAGATCCTGCTCCACTGTGGCATCCGTCGTGTTGTTTAAGTGATAACAAATCCGGTAAATACTAGTAGTCTACATCGGTAGGTCATTCATGAAAGAGTAGGGATTGTAGTTGCGACGTAAGGAACATTTGATAACATTTTGATAATATGATTGAAATTTGAAAGTCATTAACATTAAGATCTACTACAGATATCATATAAACTGTAGATGATCAAAGACAAATGAAGTCAAGGTAAGATAAACCAAACTGGAAATACATTTACACCTTCCAATTATTCCATACATCAAATATGCTTCATATATAGTTGACATATTGCACAATTAAGAAACAAACTTAATCAGGAAAACTTAATTAACATTACTAGTAATCAATAAACACTGAAAATGAGGCCAAGGTCAGATGGACCTTGCCAGACAGACCTGTACATCTTGCAATTATGACATGTTTTTAATAAAGGTCACCTATTTCATATAATACCAAACGAAACATACTATATCTGGAAATCATCAGATTGACAAATGAACCATGATAATTAGGACATGGTCATGATAATTGCCAGACAGACACATACACCTTACAATTACTACATTCACCAAATATAGTAGACATATTGCTTATATCATTAGAAAAACAAAAACTTAACAATGAACAATGAACCTTAGAATTAGGGTCAAGGTCAACTAAGGACCTTACAATGTACGCACATACCAAGTATAATTATCCTATTACTAATAATAAGAGATAAATAAAACATCTAAACATCCTCACTGAACCATGAAAAGAGGTCAAGGACAATGGGCATATAAAATACAGGAACTTCATAACATAAGACATACATATGCGAAGTATGTAGGATCAATGTCTTCTACCTTAAGAACAATTGCGCATTTAAAAAATTGGTCGCCACGACGTGAAGACCATCGTCGCCGGACACTATTCATATGATGAGCTTTCACCTACAAAACAAAGGGTGACTCTCGTGGTACTTTCAAGGAATTAATCCTAGTCGCGGTTGAATTGTCAAACCAGGTTTTAATAGGTAGAATTCTAAAATTAAATTATCATTATAATGAAAGCTAAATAAATCTCAGAACTTGAATCTAAAGCCAAATATACATCATCTGGTCTGTGGTTGGTAGTTGTTTCATTGGCAATCAAACCTGAGCTTCAGATTTTATATAAACCCATCCAAAATCCAAAATGGTTCATTGAGTGATAACTACGCAGATGAATATGAAAAAAACAGTGTACATTTTTATATATATCGAATTTGTTAATACCGAATGACTGATTCAGCCCTCGAACTGCTGACTCTGTAAGTGCTTTCATAATCTAGGTTGATAACATATCTCTATGAAAAAGGTCATTTGACAATATGACAATAATTTTCATTGACAAGAATTTTTTAATTTATCTTGTTCACAGGTTTATGACAAACTCATGATAGATACAAGGCTTTGATCTGTACACACCAGGTACGCGTTATGTCTAAAAAAAATAACCATGAGTTTTTCTCTCTCTCGAAAAATTAATAAAACGCAAATTGAAGTTTGAAGTTGATGATCCTTCAGCATTCAAAATTCGAAACATTTTCGTCAACTTAAGCTTAATTTAGATAATCTTTTCCTTCGGTAGATCACATCATTTTATTCTTTCTTATGGTGAAATCTACGACAACAATAGGTTCGATCACTATTGCTTAAACTTACAGCATATTATTAAAATCCAGTTTGAATCTAATGCAAGCTTTTGTTTTTCTCATGCAATGAACTGAATGCTTTTAACATATTCTTCTCGAAGGATTTTATATAAATGGCATTCTGATGCAAAAGTTTGTATACAGCTATATGTATTAAACCAATAACTAGCCCACTAAGAACATAGTTTAAGTATTACAATTCCTCAGTTTACAAATACAAATATATATAAAGTATAAAACATAAATAATTGAAATCATAATAATTTGATATTTACAAACCACATTCAGTTAGAATATTCGCGACTTTATTTTTTTCTATTTGTTTTAGCAACTTAATCAAGCTTTGTTATAATTCATACTATAACTTGCAGCGTATAGATATAGAAAAACATATATCAATTTTGTAAGATTAAACATGACATAAAATAGTATATGATCAAGATAAACTTTTGATAACTGTTTGCGTCAGATATATTGATGGCATATTGTAGATCATGTTTTGCTAAATAAATGATACATTCTTTATAACTGACGTTATGCAAAAGTCTGTAGTATATCATAGGATTGAAGACTATATATTAATATATGGGGTTATATCTATGAATGGACAATATGTAATATATACAAGTAATCTTAATAATAATATACTGTAGTTTAGATAATACAGTTGTGAAGAGAGTGATGATTAGTGATTTACATTTGTTAAAGAATGAAAGTAAAGGTAATTTTAGTTTTTTATTCATTGGTTGTGAACTTATTTTGGTGATGTAACCATAAACAATTAGGACCTTCATAAAAGTAAATATTCAAATTTTTTAAATCGACAGAAGGGAGTTAATAATTTTGAAAATAAACTTATCATGAACGTCATAACTGTATTATTACACTGAATTACATACAACGTTATGATTTGTCTTGTTCGAAATAAGTTAGCAAAGTTTCTATGGGCCGTAACTAATACAATCAAGATTGTTCAAGTAACTGAACTTATCGATACTCATTTAAGCATTGTAACGTAACTTTGATGCCTGTTTGTTGTTTTGTAGTCTTTTTTATTTAATAATAATTAACTAAATGCTATCAATGTCAAGATCAGGTGGTATGCCAAATGTTGGGGCAGCTGCATAAGTTTACACACGAATTGATGTCACTTGCTAGTTTATATTTTACGGTTAATTGTGCGCCAAATTTATTGTCGTTACATGAAGTATTGCAAAGCGGTAATTTTTAACATGCAAATATTTAATAAAACATATAGATGTGCCTTAATATCTAAATCATTGTTTCAATGAAGCTATCATATACTTTAACACGTAAATTAGATGTATATCATTATCTTAATCAATATTTACATAACCGAAAAATACTATTAAATATCCTGATACACAGTTGATTGGATCGAAATTGGGAGATATTAAAATACTTGGAACGACAGCATTTGGACTAGTGTTATATATTTGAAGAAAGGGCCAATTCAAACTTTGTGTTCTTTAAGAACTTTTTTTCAGTGATGTAATAAAATAAAATGGTGTTTTAAGACAATAATTGAAAACAGATTGAAGTATTTGAAAATTAGTATGATATAAAAAGAAGATATGGTATGATTGCCAATGACACAACTCTCAAATAGAGACCACATTACACAGAAATAAACAACTATAGGTCACCGTACGGCCATCAACAATAAATGAAGCCCATCCTGCATAGTCAGCTATAAAACGCCCGGAATGCAAACGTAAAACAATTCAAACGAGAAAACTGACATTTTGGTTAATAGAAAGCCATGGAAAGCAATAGTTATGTAGACATTTGTTATAACAATATGCAAAGATATACTACAGTGTTATATTGTAAAAGAGGTTCATTCAAGGGATCCAGTTGATCATGTTGATAGGGGTTGTATTTTTATGAGCATATTCTATAAATAACATCTTCATTAATATCAGGATGTGATAACCCGTTCATAATAAGGCTTCTAAATGTACCTCAAAGGTTCCATACCAAATATTAAGGAAATATTTTAGTAAAAATGTAGGAAGTTTGATTAAGTTAACATCGTTTGTTGATATTTCGCCTTCCTAAAAATTGCTAATTTATGTTAAAATGATCGTTTTCTAGTAACAGCTAATGTTGTCACGGATATTTCAAATATTATTTCAAATATTATTTCTATTTAGGTTTAAAAATAAATGTACCACTCTCTCCTGGATTCTGATACCTTCCCATTAGATGTGAAAACCCGTACTTGGAAATATGTGCATATGTACACGGCCACTGTAGAGGGGACATCACGAATCGACCATTCTTTAACCTTAATATCTTCCATTGGGCTTGTGGGCCTATCTCCCGAGATGATTTATCAAATCCTCTACATCTTCTGTCACATGTCATGTGAACATACCAAGATGGCCATCTGATAGACCAAATTGTGAAAATATTATCTTCTGTTGATACTTCTTGAAATTTAAAAAGATTTTGGTTTTCGGTGTGCCTGTATGAACCCCAAATGGAACCCCAACCATTACGTGACATTATAAGTTCATAATCCTTCCATCTTTCCGAACTGATGGAAAATTCACCTTGTAAAACGTCGCTTAATCGTTGAAATTCCATTCCTAAACTTCGAACGAATGTTGAGATTTCAATGCGTTCTGAAGGATTAAAAAGAGTTAATATAGTAATTGTATTACAATCAGGGTCTGTAAGAAACATAAGACATTGTTTATGTATGCTATATTCTTTCTTTATGATATTTCCTATGACATCGCTAGTATGCGTTACCTCTGGGTCATTCATTTTCCAAACACCAAGCCATTTTTTTTTACAAGATATTAAAATTGAGAACATTCGCCACAACATTGATGAACGGATAGCTGCTATTCGTACATATAAGTTTACAAGACAAATTATTCTGTCTGCCTCTTCAACATGTTTGAGATTGCTTCCATTTTCTATCTTGCATCTTAAATATCCAAGAATTTCTGAGCCCTGATATAGATCAATAACGGACAACATGTGGTCAATGTCTTTTTGGTTAGTATCCTGAAATTCCAACTCTACAGTGCGGAGATATGATTCTGAAATATGAAATGTTGCAAGTATTCCTTTTACCCTTGCTTTCAGTTCTTTTGATTCAATACCTTCAATAATAGTAGAATCCATATGTTGATTGTCTTTCCATATTGTACCTAAAATTGCAGAGCATAGAGATAATATTTCAGCTGCAAACGGACCGAGACTAGGAACTGCTGCACTTGCCATAATTGATACCAATTTTGAGCTGGCTACCACAACATCGCACGTCCTCATACTTCGCAAAACCGGGATTACAGCTGCAATGTTTTCAACTGCTTCGACAAACGTCTGATCTCCAAATCCATTTTTAAACTTATTGGTATATTTTGTTGTGGACAAAAAATCTTCAATATTCTTAAGGCTATCTTCCATGACGGTTAAGGATTCTGAAAGATAAACGACTACAATTCAATTAAAATGTGAAAGATGTATATTAGTATATCCATATTTCAACCCATTAACCTTGATTACAACATGAATTGACTTTTTTATTAACAATTGTCATTCATCTTTTTAAGGAATAGTTACCAACACAACTAATGTGAGCTATTACCATGACTTAATCAAATACTGTGAAAGTACTTTAATTCGTGGATATTAATTTTCGTGGTTTAAGCAAGTTTATATGTTCGTGGGTTTTTAAATTCATGGATTTCAGTTTTCTAAAAAAAAATAATTAAAGCCTTATGAACGAAGGTTACAAATAGTCTGGATTGAAGGAAATTGCAAAGAAAACATTGACCCGTGTAAATCGTAGTGAAAACACTAATTAACCCAAGATAAAGTGATCATCAGATTAAGGACCATCAAAGGTGTTAATTAGGCCATAAAAATGTCACCTAAATAAATCAGTATCATAAACAAATGCTATAAACGTATCTTGAATTGTCAAATAATTCTTATCAAAATCAATCCCAGCATTAAACTATTATTTCTCATATGTACGAGAATTATGAGGATATCAAATGAACACTTTATCATACTAACATATCAATATCGGAAATCTGACTTTCATCGGAAAAAAATAATTTTATGAGAATTAAAAGATCAAAAGTTATGTTCTGTGACTGCTATTAAAGTATTCTCTGATTCGAGGTTATGCAATATATTCTCTAGACCATATCAGTAGTCAAACCTTCATGGGGATCTTTCCATGTCTTCATTTGGACAATGGATGTTTTATTTCGTTGGACACTTAAATTCGTGGATAAAGTCATCCACGAAAACCACGAAAATTGGTAACCCACGAATAAAAGTACTTTCACAGTATGCAGTCTTTTCAAAACTATCATATGAAACACTTACCATTTTGAAAGCAAAACATACAATATTCTGTATGAGCATTCTCTTCTCTGCAAAATTACATATTCTCAATGTAAGTAATTAGTCGATATCGAGTAATTGATAAACTCAACATAGGTAACAGACTTAAAATCTTGTAGTACGCAATAAACACATTTGGTCTACTTAAAACAGCCGCTCAAATCTTATAGTTAAAAAGGTACCATTAACGACAAAACGTTTGTTAAATACAGTCACGGTTAGGGATTCCCTGGTTAGAAAATTCTAAGTTTTGTTAACAGTTTTTAAGACAGTTACAGTTATGGCCATATCAAAGATATTTATGTCAAAAAAGCAGTGTTGAATACTGGGCAGGTGATCACTAAGAAACTTCCGATTGAACCATATGTATAATGTTCCAATTGAGGTCTATTTTTCTATTTCATACGTTAAGAATCGGCAAATATCATGGGTTCCTCAGTTACCAGCTTTCCTTGTGAAGTTTTAAGTTGCAATTTAGAATTAGAAGTTTTGTTCCGGTCCACTTTTGTTGTTTGCAGTAAAAATTTGGTATTGTGCAATCCCTTTTAGTCATGTAGCTCCTAGCTTGTTTAAATTCAATCCATCTTGGCATTCAATTTGCTCTCATATTGAGCGTTCCCAAATGAAGGTTAATCCAGAAAAAAGCGTCGGACGCATTTAAAAGTGTTTTTGTCCATTTATGTCTAATTCTAATTGTGGGGGTTTCTTGAAATAAGCAGATTACTCATTGTTCCTTATTTATCTGGTTCTTTAAATATTTGCCATGTGATAATTAGTAATTAACGGTATTTAGACAAATGTATACCAAGTTTTAGTTTTAATGTATCTAGCGAACTTTTTTTAATTACATACATCCGACGCACTTACCATCGTTTATAGTCTTCAGAAATACTTCAACACTTAAAATCAATTATTTGAAAGTCACAGATGTGTTTTGTATAATGTTTGACTAATCCACTGTTAACATAATACCGATTATCACAAAACTAGTTTTTAAATGGGGTTTAGTTTTTTTTATACTAATATCACCACACACCCGTCTTGTTGACTGCTTGTGCTTTCAATCATACGTATAGAGTGTTGGTTCTACGTAACAATGCGGATGTTACGATTCTTTAAAACTATGAATAAGTAAACGCCCTGTTGCATATTTTTCGTGCATATTTGGGACAAAAACGATGAATTAAAGGGATTTATAAATAATTTCAGTTTTTGAAAATTGCGGTGACTATCAGGATGGGTAGATAATAATGTAGAAAAGGACTATGGTCTTGTGGAAGTCTTGTAATATGCATGTCGCCTTTCAAACGCAGAAATGATTATAATGCGCTTGCAACGAACATTACACTCACTTAAAAATGGGCAAAACATGTAGTGTCTCATCTGTGATTGTAAGCACGTAGGTTCCTTAACACCACCGAATATTCAAACACACCCTACATCTTTCTAATTTAGATTCGCGCGTCTGGCGTAAATACAAAATTTAATCCTGGTATCTATGATGAATTTATTTATATACCAAATTTGCATACGAACATTACATGTGTGGTATTCATCATGAGAAGGAAGAATTCAATAACAAATGTAAAAACAATTAAAAAGTCAATTGTTCATGAACAATTGAAAGGTCTTTCCTTTTTTCTTTTATTGATAGCCTTCTTAGTTAAAAAATATATGGTTGCTAAGGACTTTTATGTTCATAACAAAAATGTAAATCATATCATTGCCCGCAAATACGTTTGTCTGCTCTACAAAAAGTACTGTAAATAAAAAAGCGAGCAATGGGCTTGACAAATGGTACAATGCCTATCATGACAGTTAAAGGTAATACTTAATCAAAATTGTTATTTAGGTTGGATAATCTATAAATACTGTGGGTTAAACATTTTCTTCCAAAAATGACAGGTCCTAGCGTACTTAACGTACAGTGTATATTGCTTATCTAATTGTTTATAAATAAAAGTTATTGGTTGACAGGGAAGTTATTCATTTCTTTCTGAAAGGCCCCACAGATTCAAAAACAGAAATGGTTATCATTTACCCTAAAAAGGGGGAGAGACATGATCGAGATATATACCCGGAAAATGTTCGGATAGATAAACATTCGAAGTTATACTCAAATGAAATAGAGGCATCTAATACAATCAAAATATTGAATGGATTAATGCTTTGTCTCACTTTCTATTAAACACAAATAATACATCATTCAATAGTAAGCATATTTTTTTTAGATATGACATGTTTAATGCAATAAGGAAATATAGCACACGGAACTATTCCTTTGATCGGGTAAAATAAAAAAAGGGGGGACAATTTTATTAAAACATGCCTTTTATGTTGTATCATAAGACTCATATGCTATTGATGTTTAATTAACATCACAATGTATCCATGATATTGATGTATATGTCACCAATGAGTTCTGGTTGGCACAAAACAACGATTGTACAATATCACAAAATTGCGTTCAATTAAAAGTATGTATTCATTCAAAAACGAATTCAAATGAATACAGTGTTTTCTTAAGGGCATAAGGCACTATGGTTTCTTGGTGCTCAATTTGTTGCATTTGCTATCTTAATTGTTTCTGATAATTAATGTTCTATAACTGAATGATAATTATATACAGTATGGATCATCAAATGTATAGCAAATGTGAATATTTGATTTGTACAATAGTCTAAATAGAAACGTTAATCAAACTAGCAACATCAACCTCATCAGATGGCACTTGTCTTAATTTGGCTTATTATAATGAAGACAATTATTGGAAGACATAAAAAAGGGATACCTTTATTAACGCTCAAAACATAGGTTTCGCTCATAATATATTCACAATGTCGTTCTTATTAACATCTATCAGCTGACACTGACCTGATAAAAGGTATACACATCTGACATATACTCTGTACTTACATTTATCTTCGTCAACAAATATAAAGAAGTCAGTATTACAGTAGACGTATTAGTTATCTTGGTTCAATTTGTGTGTTATAACCATTTTAACAAACTAACCTGTAAGAAATTGAAACAACCGTCAAAACAAGTTAACCATTACAAAAGGGCATCACATGATTTATCAAATATTCGACAATCTGAACAAAAACATGTGACAAAAGCGATAACAATAATATTTACTTATAGCTATATATTTACATTGTGTATGAAAAAGTTGACAAAGTGGTAACATAAGTACGAGTAAGAAAGGCGCAGTTTGTATAAGGTCCTTCCAAATTTTTTTCCACTTCTCTTTGGAATAATCTTGTGGTTTTGTTCTCATAATTATTTATAAAAAATAAAATTGAGAATGGAAATGGGGAATGTGCCAAAGAGACAACAACCCGACCATAGAAAAAAACAACAGCAGAAGGTCACCAACAGGTCTTCAATGTAGCGAGAAATTCCCGCACCCGGAGGCGTCCTTCAACTGGCCCCATAACAAATATATACTAGTTCAGTGATAATGAACGCCATACTAATGAATGTCTTACATTTTCCTGTGGAAAGACCTTTTGATTTTGATTTTGTTCTGATAGTGATGTCTTTTCATATTTCTGTAGAAATTGTTCTAATATTTATTTTCTTTTGTCATTTTTTTTTAATTCTAGCGTATAAATTTCACAAGAGGTTTTTGTTATTGATTACCAATAGTTATTGAATTTTTAAATCATCATGTTTAATATATTAAGCCTCATATTTTGACTGTAATCTACACAGACATTTTTTCGACAGTAAAAGATAATTAGAACATTTATCTTTTACATTCTCAGATTGTCGCAAATAGTCTTATTTTGAAACGTTAAAGGCTTGATAACGAGGAATATAATATATGATTGAATGAATTGGAAACATATCCAAGTTATTCAAATATGGACAGCAGATGGGAAAATACTTTTTTCATTTTTTTGCTAAAGGAATCTGATTAAGATATTATATTTCGCCAAAGTCACTGTAAAGCTCCATAAAATAGCATTCCCTTGATACTAGCAGCATTAACTAGTTTTGAACGTTATTGACCAATATGTTTTGGTTGAAATTTTATTTTATTCACAGAGGTCTTCAAAGCGGTGCAGATATACATATTTCCAGTTAATTTCATGTAGGGAACTGTAACAAATTTCTCCCCACAATAAAACATAGAGAGGTATTATAATTGTGTTTCCAGTAGGTGGCTCAACCCATCTAAACTTTTACAGAACAGTTATATTTATTAAAGTACAAAAAAAATAAACGAATAGCAACACATCACAAAATCACCTTGCACATATGAACAGACAACACAAACTTTTATTGCATTATGTCGTAAAAATCTAAAACACAATTAAACATTTGACACAGTCCAATTTTCAACCGTACTTAAATTAACGTTAAGCCTAATTAAATAATGTAACTCAACATCCAAATTAGTCATGCTTGTGTTTAATATTGCATTGAAAAGCACCTATTTAAATTTATGAGTCTGCGAATATGTAATTTATTTAGTATATCTCTTGCCAATTTGATACTACATTACTTTAAAAGTCCCCATATTAATGCTTATATATAAATTCACGACTTGTTGTAAATACACTGGTTTTTATGGTGGGGGGCTGTTCATTCATATTTTACAGAGGATTTATTGTGTGTTTTAATGTACATATACTGTTAACATTTATCGGTCTCATCCGAGTGCTCCTAAACAGGAGGGAATTACGAAAGAAGAAGAAGACTTCCAAATTGCACATATAAGCAAACTAGAAAAAAATCCATGTGTAAATGATTTCATGTGTGCTGTAGGGTTAGCATTATCATCTGATCAGTTTCAAAATTATCGAAGCAATTTCAATTTAAAAGAATTCTACTATTCTCTCTCTCTCTCAAACTATTTCTAAAAAACTAACCATCAAAAATCAAATAAACAATGTGTTACAATATAAATTACATATGATTTCATTATTGTAATAAAATGTTTCGGACAACAATGTAGTGTGTTCTTAGTAAAAGGCAATAATAGTTTACTGATGTTCAAATCTCGAAAATCGTTTCAGAAGAGACAAATGTACGTTGTCATTTGCTTCTGCTTCCGCCAAATAATGGGCATCATCATCAAACTGATTGTACTGCCATTGGCCTGGTGCGCATATAGAACCACCCCTCCCCCTAATTTATTTTAAATTAATACAGCGTGGTCATCGAGAATAAAAAGCCTCAACTGACGGTGCTGATGCAATCACAGGAGGGAAAGCGTTCCAATCCCGGATGGTTCTGGGGAAGCATGAGATTCAGGTGTTAGATCATCATGCTTACTCTTACTGGAGTGTATATGGTGTTTGTTTAATATATAACGTGCTCCTCTTATTTGGACAATGTCGAGTCTGTCAATCTCTACTTTAAGAAATAGATCCCAAACTGAACTAGCGTATTCCATAATTGGTCGTAATAGTTTTTGTATGCATTCTCCTTTACTGTCATTGATCCTATAATTAGATTTTCTTTTAGGCGTTCAATTTTTTTATTTGCTTTATTGCAGATCTCGTTTACAAGGTCATTCCATCTCAGTTCTGATGTGTTCTAGGTATTTAGCACTTCTGATTTTTTTCAAGAATGTTGCCATGCAAGTTGTATGAACTGCAACAGGAGCGAGACTAGGTGCATCTTCTATAACTTTATCAATCTAGTATGTGTCACAATGATATACTGTACTGATGTCCTTGCTTTTTTATGCTATTAAATTGTAAAGTCTGTTTTTGGCAGTTTTGTGTGTATGCATGATTTATGAAAACACGTTAAAACACACCGTTAGTTTATTGTGAGTTTTAAGTTTTGGAAAGCTAGTTCAAAGTCATTAAGAAACATATAGCACAGAATAGTTTCATAGACTTACATATTAATCAGTTCGTATCCATTTTATGTATTGTTTTGACATAGGTATCGACAGATCGATTTTTATTTTACTTGTAATTTAATGTATTGAATTTAGTTAAAATTCTTCGTGTATTGACAAAGAACACATGGTTAACGTACGGAGACATATTTCTAGTTGTTAAAAAAGAATGATTGATTTAGCATGTTAAATGTCTTAAACATGTCTCCTGATATAAAAGTAGATAAAAATTGAATGAATGAGTTCGCAACGACTGGTTTTATAGATAAATTAAATTAAGTTAATTCATTTTCTGAAAAAAAAGCATTGGCTGTTAGTGTACTTAAATATCATGTGTATATACTTATATAGATCATTGTGTCAACTTCAGGTTCCGATATCAACCAAGTATATTAAATAAGAGATCATTATAATTATTTTCAGAGCAATGGTGTCATTAGATTATACTCAGACATGTTTAGGTTCATTGCAGTTTAAAGACGTCATCAACACTCTTATTGATAATTATTTAGACATTTCTGGGCTCGTCATTCTTGTATATTGTACATATTTTTAATCTTTCGTTTGTCATTAGAATATTTGAAAGGCATGCAGCTCTTTGAAAACATTCTACATTTGAAAATGCCTATACCAAGTCAGGAATATGACAGTTCTTGTCCATTCGTTTTTGATGTGTTTTGTCATTTGATTTTGCCATGTGATTATGGACTTTCCGATTAGATGAGTTCAGTTTTTTTGTGATTTTACTTTTTGAACAATATAAAGATGATTTTACAATTTACTAAGCTCTGATTTATAACGAGTCTTAAACGTTATGTAGTTAACCAAAGCTCTTCATACATCAACTAATTATATAAATATCTACAAAAAAATCAAGAATAGTTTTTTTTTTTTTTTTTTGTGTTTTTCACTTGTTTTTAAAAACGTTAACTTGTTAAAATGAATTGTCCCGATTCTTATGAATATTACTTGCTTTACTCATTTTTTTAAAATGTAAAGCTGTTAGCGTATTTAGATATCATGTGTGTGTACTAAATACTAGTAAGCTTTACATTCAGCTTCCGATATAAACCAGGTATATTTTCTTTTAGATATCATTACATTCCGCGCCATGGTGTCATTTGATTTAAACAAACATTTATAGGTTCAAGGCAGTTTCAGAGTCATTGAAACTCGAATATATAAAAAAAAATATTGTTCATGAAAAAGATAATGTCTTTAATGATTTTTGCCGGCAAGTCTCATTAATGATACTTATTGAAACAAATCTGCAGAGTATCAATGCCAAGAACATATGCAAACGACCACTTAATACCAAATTATACAATGTTGCCTTTCACAACGGAAATATAAAGATTTTACCACTGCTTCGAGTATGATACGATGCTCGTCGGGCGTTTTAATTTTTTTAAATTTAACTGTCGAGAGTGGATGAATATCGTATCACCAATGTTCCATAGATATTAATGACGATGTTTAAATTGACATTGCGATAAGACATGTCTCGGTACTTGTCTATCCCAAATTCATGTATTTGGTTTTGATGTTATATTTGTTTTTCTCGTGGGATTTTGTCTGATGCTTGGTCCGTTTCTGTGTGTGTTAGTTACGTTGTAGTGTTGTGTCGTTGTTCTCCTCTTATATTTATGCGTCTCCCTCAGTTTTAGTTTGTTACCCCGATTTTGTTTTTTGTCCATGGATTTATGAGTTTGAACAGCGGTATACTACTGTTGCCTTTATTTACATAATAAACTAAATCATTGTCTTTTACTGAAGTTTATTTTTGACATTTTCTTTCAAACCATCAAGTTTGATGGTAACCAACTCATTGGTCTTTTCTATAATTTGTTAAAAATGCATGAGGTTTTTTAACTTTAAAATGAAGTCGCTGAAAGAACTGCTAGTAGTATGAGCTATCAACAGAACAATTACTTCTTCCACATTGTGTGTAGAATCAAGGAGACGGCGAAGGTTACTTCTTTAACTAAAGCACTGATATGTTTCAACCTTTTTCCGGCCGTGACTGGTAGTGAGGAAAATACAATTTGAGTCATCATCCAGTATTTCCGAACTCGTTCTTACAATGGAAGATACAATTGTTAAATTGGAATGGTCGGTAAGTACAAGAGGTGTATTGTTGGCTTTATGATTCTTATATAGATATAGGAAGATGAGGTATGAGGGTCAATGAGACAACTCTCTATCCAAATAACAATTTATAAAAGTAAACCATTATAGGTCAATGTACGGCCTTCAACACGGAGCATTGGCTCACACCGAACAATAAGCTATAAAGGGCCCGAAAATTACTAGTGTAAAACCATTCAAACGGGAAAACCAACGGTCTAGCTATATAAAAAACGAGAAACGAGAAACACGTATAAATTACATAAACAAACGACAACTACTGTACATCAGATTCCTGACAGGTGCAAACATTTGCAGCGGGATTAAACGTTTTAATGTTACCAAACCTTCTCCCTTTTTTCTGAAACAATAGCATATTATCACAACATAGAAAAATACACGATAAAATATAAATTGGAGGGCTTAACTCAATCAAAAAACGCAAATTAACACACTATGAACGAATAAATTTGATCTGTACTTCAGATGTATCTCTGTACTTCA
This sequence comes from Mytilus edulis, assembly GCA_019925275.1. Lineage (NCBI taxonomy): Eukaryota > Metazoa > Mollusca > Bivalvia > Mytilida > Mytilidae > Mytilus > Mytilus edulis. Next base: position 68,891,533 of record CM034358.1, on the reverse strand, counting down.
GTTGTATTTAGCAGATACTTCTGATTACATTCTCACAGCTCTCTTTATATTTCACCTGCAATTGAACTGCATTGCAATTGCAATCATTTATATCCTGATAAAAACATTTATTACTTTTTCAATGTGAAAATTCTATAATCAAAGTTTAAAGCGGAGAGTTAAGCCTAGCCATAAAACAGGTTCAAACCTATTATTTTTTCTAAAAATCTCCCGCGTACCAAGTCACAACTGTTTTTATCAAAAGTTCGTTTCGGTGCTCTCACGTTGGCGGATATTTATTTTTGTAATCTTCAGTGTTTTCTGTTGTTCGTTTGTTTTCCTCTGATAGTTGATGTGTTCTATTGGTTTTATTTGATAATCATGAGTTTGTTATCTTCGGTCAAAATATGACTTTTGAATACTGGTTAACTACTGTTCCCTATATTTAACATGTTTGCGAGTAAATATTGACAAGGACAGATTACAACATATATGTTTTC
>CM034358.1:68872546-68884721 GCA_019925275.1 Mytilus edulis | reverse complement strand
TAATTCCTTTTTATCAAATAGTGATATTTCTAAATGAGTTAATTAGCTTCATTTAATGATGTTTGTTTAATAATGAATATTGCATTAGGTCTTTCCTTTTAATTACTCATCAATTAAGTCAACAATTTTTGTTTTATTTCTGAAATAAACTTAATTAAATTCTTTGTTCTGAGCCAAACAATTATCAAATATAGGAAAATGGTAATAAAGTAAAGTGAAATGAATGAATAGGTTCTTAAATGTAAAGAATGTATCAAATGGTAAAATCAAAAGCTCACACATATCAAACAAATGGAATACAGTCAATGGCCTATCTCGCTACATTGAAGACCTGTTGGTGACCCTCTGCTGTTGTTTTTTATTTGGTCGGGTTGTTGTCTCTTTGACACATTCCCCATTTCCATTCTCAATTTTAAAATAATAAAACAAATCAGAAAAGGAAAACATCCTAACCTTCAAGACCCTCTTGTGTTATAGTTTCGAAATGACAAATCAACATTCATGTCAAATGATAAATTACTAAGATTTGTCGACTTATTTGCCAATGCCTTGTCTCTATTATTATTCGTGACAAAATCTAAGTTTCCAAACATAAAACCTCAATTAACACAGAAACATTAAACACTAATAATGTTTGTTGTTAATGTACATTTCAACTTCTATGTCATAAAAGATGTCTATACCTAACTGTTTTTGAAATATATGTCCAGCTTCAAGTCTGACATGTTATAAAAGCAATGTTAGATCACCATTATTAAAGAAAAAGGACAGCGATAACGAACGCAATACTGTTAAATGTATGAAATTGAAGATAAAAGATAAGAAAGTTACAACAACAACAGATCCATTTGGGTATTGCTATGTGTTTTGAGTTGATACAATTGACCTACTATGGAACTAAATAAGATCATGCTACCTACATATATAAGGAATCCCTTTTGATTGAGATTATGACACGGTGATGATTGCTGTATCCCTATTTTGTCAATTTTGTTCATGTCTGTTTTGTTCACGCATCGTTGTAAATATAATGGAATTTGATACGACTTCCATACAGAGGTTTAGCGCTATATAACCAGGTTCATTCCACCATTTTCTACATTTGAAAATGTCTGTACCAAGTCAGGATTATGACAGTTGTAGTCCATTTGTTTTATTTGTTTTATCATTTGATTAGGGACTTTTTGTTTTGAATTTTCCTCGGAGTGATTTTACTTCTTTTTTTGTGTACGCCAGACACGCGTTTTGTCTATTAAAGACTTGCTAGTGACGCTTAAAAAAAGGTCCAACAAACACAAGATCAAACAGCACTGAGGACTCTGAATACCGAAATCATTTTTTTTTTGCCAAATACTTCGAAATTTTATTATTCCTTGATAGCACATCCTAAAATTTTGAAAAGTCGCATAAAAACCATCGAAGGTTACATGATCTAAATGTATGTCTATAAACAACAATAAACTCGTCATTTTTAAACTAGTTTGTAGCTAGCAGGGATGGCAAATGGTCAAAAGAAAGTAGAAAACAAGGTTAATGAAAAAATACTGTAAACCAACTAACTTTTGCGAGCGATTTATTATCGCGACTTTCGCGAGCAGAAAAATAACGCGAATATAAATCGTCGCGATTGAAAAACTTGGATCTTTACTCATTTAACTACACCAAGCAAATTTGAAAGTCAGGAAATTTGATCGGCGCGAAATGGGCTAGTAAGGACTAAACGCGAAATAAAGTATCCGCGAAAATAAGTTGGTTTACAGTAGTGTGACTGAAGATACCAAAAAAATAAAACAACCAAAATACCGAACTCCGAGGAACATTCAAATCGGAAGGTCCCTTATCAAAAGTCAAACTCAAAAGCTCAATCACATCCAAATCAGAAGAGATATGGACAAAAGTTAAATTTGACTGTATTCATATATCGTCCCAGGTGTTTGACAGTGTTTAAATTTTAAATAGTTAGAGTTCGAGCTTTACTTATGAATGTAAATCCATCAAAGTGTTTCGTTGAAGTGGGTTTTTTTTTCATTTGCAGTAACTAACATTATTTTTCATTGGCCAACATGAGCCGTGCATCTTTGAAATGACAACGATGACATTTTTTTAAATTTTCAATCCTTAATACAGAATTATATTACTTTTATCAATGAACTCCTTTATCTAATAAAATTGAGAATGGAAATGGGGAATGTGCCAAAGAGAAAACAACCGGACCATAGAAAAAAACAACAGCAGAAGGTCACCAACAGGTATTCAATGTAGCGAGAAATTCCCGCACCTAACATTCATCAGAAACTGTTTCCCATAATTGTATTCGAATATATACTTCCTTGTTCAACGTATTGACGCAACGGTGGATTGTCCCCAGCCAACTCACAACTGAAGTCAAATAAAGTCGCCTTAACAAAACGCTTTGACGGAAAGATAACGATTTGAATCTAACGTATTAGAAACCATTTTACAAAACATGTCCCGAACATGTAAATTCAATCAATAAAATACACCTTGATATCTATGATGAGTTAATTTATATACATAAACGTCATGAAATCTACTTTGTACCATTTTCCAAACACTGTAAATGTTTGTAACATAAAATATAAATGAGTTATCCATTTGAAAATCTAAACTAGTCTGAGAAAGATAAATTCATCCGTTCTTTGCAAACCAAACATGACGCACGACATATTCCACTTTACCGTTATTCAGAAAAAAAAGTTGAGATTTAGACGATCTTTTTTATTGATGTATTCCCCAAACAGTTGAGTTAAACAGATGATATCATAATTTAAATATTGACAGACGGATCGGTCTAGGCAAAACTGAAACCACACAATTACGCAGCATTCACACCATGGCTTTCGGTTATTAGATTTTGCTATCATTAAATTTCACCATTTTAGCGTTTAGGGAAAACCGTATGATTACATTTTGCCGACTTTAGGTTGACCTTTTGTGTACCCAATTCACGCGAAGGAAGTCATTTCTGGAAAGGTGTGATTGTTAAACTATATTTTTCAATTTATTTATGAATAACTGCAGTGTATATTTTTCCACAACTCATCAGGAACATGACAGTAGTTTTCCATCGTTTGGTGTGTTTGAGCATTTATTATTGCCATTGACTTTGAGACATTACGTTGTGAATTTTCAATGGAGCTCTGTATTTTTTTTTCACTTTTTACAATGTAAAATTTGATATCCTGAGAACCATTCGGAAGGGCTTCCAAATATCCATAAATTTGATGTAGAATGGCATTGGACATGGGAACCATTAACAAACTTTGTTCGACGATAGTCATGATATCATTTGGTTTCAATTTCATATACATGTACAAAATAAAACATAATGCGAACAGTAGTATACCGCTGTTCAAAAGCCATAAATCGATTGAAAGTAAACCAAGCCGGGTTGAAAGAAACTAACTGAGGGAAACACATAACTGAAGGAGGAAAACAAAGGAACAACAGAAACACCGAAGTGCAACATAAACAAACGCAAGCCTGCATAGAAAAGGACTATTTGATAACAACTGCCATATATTTCTGATTTAGGACAGGACATTTGAAAATGGTGGTAGGTTTAATCTGTTTTTTTGGCTAGCAAATCTCCCACTTATATGGCGATGTTAAAGAAATATCGCTAAAATGACAGCACTGCATGACAGGAATACAATACAAACGAACGCAAGAAACTCAGTGAGAGAAACGGGTATAAATATATTATCATAGTACAAAAGTAACATGTAAACCACAGAATAACAACAGACATCTTCCATTAATGACAGCAAAATACACCACAGACAGGGATGAATTTTTGTGACGTATATAAATAAATTAAAGTACTAATAGCATACATAACGGTTTTGTACAGCTGATTTTTGAAATAAAAAGATGTAAATTAAGAAAATTTTACCTTGCCGCCTATGGAAGGATGTGTCCTACCGATTTCCCTTTTTTGCTAACATATTTACGATATAGTAACACTGCGACGGTGATAAATTCGAATCAAATAAGATAGAAAAATAAATGTTTTGCTTAATGAATTGTACTTTTATGTGGAATCAATCATGTTTAAACTGACGTAAGAAGACATGTTTAATTAGAATTTAAGCAACAGTTGTTTACCGTTAGCATGGTTAGTTAACAGTCACAAATTTTTTTTCAATGCATTATGAAGATATAAATCGTAGGAACAAACAAAACTAAATGAATCATACACGCTCCAAAAGGCCCGTGACCTGGTGCATCGACAGGGTAAGGATGTGTTGCCATGTATGCATCACTACATGTTACTGTGCAAATCCATACTCCATTTTCACTGAACTGTTCTTTGATTGGGTTGTTGTCTCCTTGACATATTCCCCATTTCTATTCTCAATTTTATCATTCAAAATGCCTTTACAAATCAGACGACTTTTTTAGTATCTAAATATATAAGATCCAGGAAACATTTTGCAAGTGAGTTAACATTTCTTAAACAATTTCCATAAACATTTGCATATAATTTCTATCTCTTCATACAGATAACATCAAGTGACGTACTAAAAAAAAGTACAATAATTGTCCTTGGAGTCCTGTCCATGAACACTACTCTATCTTGGCCACCCAAGTTTATTGTAAAAATAATATAGATACTAGCTGAAATGACGCTACAATGATACTGTGAGCATGTTCAAACTAAAGACATCTTCCTGATATCGAAGAAAGAAAACAAAAGTCATCAATATTGAATAAATGCATAACATGTTAACAATGACACTATAATTGACTGCAAACTATCTGGAGTAGTATGTAGTACCAGCTCAAGACGTAATATCTGTCGGAAATTCTAAGCTAAAGATTTATCAATTCTGCATATGACTCTTAAATGATATCGGCAGGAATGAGGAAAAATAAAGAATTAGCAGAAGACCAGGAAGTATTTGTGTGATACTTACCTATGATTATATAACGGTGATAATTTTTCATCACGACATCTTTGAAAATACTAAACAATCAAAATTTGGTTACATCTTCTGACATCAGACTCGGATTTCTCTTGAACCGAATTTTAATGTGCGTATTGTTATGCGTTTACTTTACTACATTGGTTAGAGGTATAGGGGGAGGGTTGAGATCTCACAAACATGTTTAACCCCGCCGCATTTTTGCGCCTGTCCCAAGTCAGGAGCCTCTGGCCTTTGTTAGTCTTGTATTATTTTAATTTTAGTTTCTTGTGTACAATTTGGAAATTAGTATGGCGTTCATTATCACTGGACTAGTATATATTTGTTTAGGGGCCAGCTGAGGGACGCCTCCGGGTGCGGGAATTTCTCGCTGCATTGAAGACCTGTTGGTGACCCTCTGCTGTTGTTTTTTATTTGGGCGGGTTGTTGTCTCTTTGACACATTCCCCATTTCCATTCTCAATTTTAAATAATGGAGATTTTCTTTTAGAATTTACGGCATCCGTCTCTTGAAGTTTTTAGCGATGATCATTCCATATTTATCACAATCTGAGACGTACATCTGCAAACATATATAGAATCTTTTATAAAAGTCGCACAATATTTCTTTTCTTGGATATTTTATTATCATTTGTGTGGTTTTCCTTTCCTATTGTCCCAAGTAAATAACTCCCATAAGGAAGTGAGACATAACGATCTACTGACTTTGGTGAGACATCAAAAATTGATTGCTTTTTTTCCAATTTGTTTTAACGAAAAGTGAATTTATCATAAAACACTTTTATGCGTCTTAATTGAAAATCACTTTCAGTTTCTATTTTACGATCTTCATTTTAGAGAGTTAATACGTTTCAATTAATTGATTCGGCCGATCTTCATGTTGTTATGTGTTTTTCAAACGCGCACAAGATGAACGTTTCCGATAGGACATAAAGTTGACAGATTAAATGGTACAACCGTTGTGATTGATATAACAACTTTCTTACTAAATGCGATTTAATTGATCATGGAGAAGACACTTCAAGGATCCTTGTATTTGAATATCAACACAGACTCATATTGAAATTGTCTTGAAAACAAGATAATGGCATCATAGTATTTTCAATTTTGTAACATTTCTGTTTAACAGTAACTGTCATGACGACGAATTGTATTTCTATCAAAGATGTTTGTAAATAAACTCATCATAGGTACCAGGATGAAAAAAAGAATAAAAACGCCAATTGTCAATGTCAGTTATATATACAGTATAGACGCACGTTAGTCTACAAAAGACTCATTAGTGACGCTGTATTGAAAAAATGTTTAAAAGGCCAAATAAAGTACGAAGTTGAAAAGCATTGATGACCAACAATTCCTTAAAGTTTTGCCAAATACAGCGAAGGTAATCTATTCCTGAGGTAGAATTTTAAAACCCTTAGTATTTCAAAATTTCATAGTTTCGTTAACAGTTAATTTATTATAATGAACATAGCAATGCTAACTCAAGTCAATACAGAAGGGTCCTGAGTGTAATGAGTGTTTCTAAATGCCGTGAGATTAATTTCCTAACCACTATACCGTATATGTCTTATATTTACACATAATAAAATGCAATTTGTCGCAAGTTTAACTTGTAAATTAAAATAACAAAAACAACAGGTTTAATTGGTTATTCCTCTCCCTTTTAAACATTAAATAACACAGAAAAATCCTAACAAATATTAGATTTCGTAACTCCAACCAACGATTGCTAAATCATGATTAGACAATACGGTCTATCACATTAGTCAGATCCGTATCATATAATAACTTGTCCCCTTTAATCGTGTTTAGTTAACCAAAATATTAAATAAATGATAATTACGATATAAAAAAAACAAGACAAAACACTTACAATTTCATTTTGTTTTCGAATAAGTGATATAATACGACAGACACTTTCTTGTACCATCTTGTATCTTGTTCATAGAGTTACGATAACAGTAGTTTAAGGTGGTACCAAACACCTTCACTAAAACTAATTTGGCTCGTTTAATTTTCATAAAATTTTGACAAAGTACATTGTATTTACTTTGGACAAAAGTATAAAAAATTCAAAAAAATGAGTCAACCGTTTTATCAGAAAATTTACACTAGTTATATAGCATTTTGACAAACACTAATTTTGATCATTGAAAATCTTAATATTCCCATAACTACATAACGTAATTAAAACGTTGAGCTGATTTTAAAGTGTTATCTCCCGGTAGTGTTAGGTACCACCTTAAAAAGTTTGACTGAGCCTGTAGAATGCTCATTTATTTATTACATAATTCAAAATTTATCAGTTACTTGATTTCGTAAGGGGATTATTGGGTATGCACCTACGAATTTAATAATCATATTGGTTTAATTGAAAAAAAGAGAAGATAAAGATACCTTGGAATATATATAACTGACCTTGACAACTGTTGTCCAATTTAAGCTCAAAAAGTTTGTATAAATAATTGGTCAATAACATTTAACATTATAACAAATTTCTAAAACCTATTTCCGATATTGTCATTTTGACTGAGTGTCAATTCGCATGGAAGACAATTCTTGTAAAACAGCAGCCACTTAACGTGCCATTGTACACGGTGTCTTTCCTTTTTCAATTTACTGTGGATTCATTTATTTTTGTGGGTATAAATTTTCGGACATACTGTAAAACATGGTATGGTACGATGGTATGGTATGTGTTATGGTATGAATGGTATAGTACGAATACCGTCATACCATGGTATGCATGAATGGTACCATGGTATGATATGATAGTGTGGTACAAATTTATATACCATGGTACGAATTCTTCTACCATGGTACAAATTATGGTATGAAGCATGGTATTGTTTCTTCAAGTAGGAAATTTTGAAAAATTAATTTAGGTAATATGAAATATGATTTTTTTTTAATTTGTTGACTTATGTATCTTTTTATTACAAAATATATGTAGACAAACCAGATAGACTATCACTTACATGTATAAAGCTGTGAACAGAAAACAAGAGAAAACTCAATTTAAACATCTCAGATAACTATTAGGTTAAGAAAAGATAGATATAATGTCATGTTCTGACACGTTGCAAATGGCTGTCAATTATTCTTTGAAATTTTGGGATATATCTTTTGATTATAATCTAAATAATGTAGCTAAAGTTTTATTGCATAACCTTCTGTCAATGGTCAACTTTTATATTGTTTTGAAATAAGACACTTTATACAGTTGCATATTCTGTCTACATCTATGGCCAAGAAATTCCACTTAAAATGTGAATAAAAGGTGAATGCATCTCCTGTGTGGATTAGAAAACACCATATTTCAAATTAAACTGTCACTAATATCATACTAAAAGTTTGTTAGTTGATAGATACCACATGTTGAAGAGTGTATTTTGTTTTCTTCATTTATATGTAAAAACAATGTGCATTATGGAAGTTAATATACAATATCAACCAAGGAATGAGTCTTTTTTTTATTATGTGAGATTTTATTAAACAACTTTATTTCATTCTTTTTTTTAACATGTTGAGAGTGACAACTATTTCTGTGCAGATAGAGATAAGAATAGGTTTCTTTAAAATGTATTTCAAGGTCAATTAGAATTGCCATGTGTTGTAAATATTTGACCTTTAATTACACCAACATCTAAGAACGACATATTTTCGTTTGAGCTTTAATAAAGGGCTATAATAATCTACTAGACGAATAAAATGTATTGTTTCATCGATGTCCTCGAATATTATGATACATTGTCCAATCTGCCATGATAAATATACTGTGCAGAAGTATTGATTGATATTCGAATATATTCATGCACAGATTTCCCGTGCAATACCTTTTTGTGTTATCCTGTTTTTGCCTTTGTGTTTTTAACTGTTATTTGGACAAAATTAAACTGTTAACGTAACTGTTTTCAACCACTTGCTGTTATCTGTTCTGTCAAAATTTGTAATATTGTTAACTGTTTTTATGAAAATGTGATTCCTGTTATCTGTTACTTGACACTTAATGTGTTTTTGGACATAAATTGTCTCTGAGAACTGGTCTTAAAATGGACCTGTTGTTTACAAGAATTTTAAGATTCACACTAATCACATTAAATTTGCTGTCCATTTCTTTCTTTACGGTACCTCCTCAAAGGAGTAACATAAACAGCATATATGTAACTGTTTTAAGTATAGTAAATCCTTCATAAAATTTAGAATGGAAATGGGGAATGTGTCAAAGAAACAACAACCCGACCAAAGAGTAGAAAACAGCCCAAGGCCAAAAAAAAGTGACCCTATTTGCTGGCAATTAAAAAAAAATAGCAATAAAAGAGTCCTTTAATTGAACAAAAGTTGCAGTCACAGCAGTCATATTCTTACTAACTACAACTAATCAGCAACCACACTTTGGCTGTTTTTCTTCAGCATGATAGTTCTACTAGTTGGCAAGGAAAGTACAAGAATAAATCAAGATTTTATCAATTATAATTTTGCTAACAACTTCATGAAGTTTTAACTTGCTTAATGTATGTCAATATCCTAACTAAAGAACTGACTCAGCTTAAATGTGTGTGGGCAATTCTTTTCTAAATTAATTGTTTTGATTCTAAATGTCTTGGAAAAATTGAACCAATGAATATTTTGTTTACATTGTTTTTCAACAAATATTCTTGTTCCTGGTTCTCATTGAAAAAAAGTTTGTTTTTAAATAGGTCAAAAAAGAAAGAAAAGAAAACAGATAATTAATAAAATCCTGTTTAAGAATAGGTTTATTAACTTTTCAAAATTTCCTCTTGTGAAAAAAAAACCATGGTTTATAATAATTTGTACCATGGTATAGTAATTTATACCATACCATCATACCATGGTATGATGTTATTCGTACCATACCATCATACCATAACACATACCATACCATCGTACCATACCATGTTTTACAGTATGCCAAATTTTCGTAGATTGCTGAAAATTGCATTTTCGTGGAATATTTGATTTCGTGGTTTAGCCAGTCTCTGTAAACAAAGCCAATTGAAAATTTGTTATTCGTTGAACGTTTGAATTCTAGGTTATCCTGTACACACGAAACCCACGAAAATTGGTATTCAACAAATAATAATTAAACCACAGTATGCAATTTTCTCATTTTTGATTGTGACCTTCACGGGTCTCTTCTTAATCGATTACAAGAGTAGAACGTCTGTAAACCACTGTCACGTGACCTTAATTCTATCTTTATATATATTTAACTTTGATTTATTTAGAATGTTGATCTAACGGCGATGAAAACATGGAGATATCTTGATTAGCGCATGTGCCAAAAGGTTTGCGATATTTGTTTCATATCTGTCCTTTCCATTTTTTTAAAATGTGAAAAATGTAGAATAAACATACGCACTTTATACATATTTATCAGATGCTTTTAATGACATAACTATAATTTATTAATAAAAAGAGTTCAGAAAATACATGAATAAATTTGACATGGTGGGAAACATTTCAAAATCCATTAATAACTTTTTGTTTTATTTGCAAATGAAAGATATTATTTAACGATAATTTAAATGTTATAACATGTATAAGTACAAATCAGATTCCCGTGAGAAGAATTTAAGAAATTAAACTCCTACTACTTAAATATTTCGCCACTTTAGTTATATGTAAACAATTAAGATTCAATCCTTTTGATGTTATATAACATGTTAGAGTTCCAAAAGTAACATGCAGATTTAAATGGCAAATTAAGAGCGAAGTTGACCATTCTTCTGAGAATATCAGCAAATGTTGCACATTTTTTCAGTTTTTTTTTTATATCTTTCCGTATACGTGTACTGGACAATTGCCAGTACGCGTGAACTAGAAATAGAGCGGTCAGCTGCTTCTTTGTACTTCGATGATATCATTTTGAAATCTTAGGACATAAACTCTAAAATTCAAACTTGTTATAAATTAAGTTTAATACAATATGATTTAATCACACATATGTGCAATAAAACATCGTAAAATAATACACGAAACAACAACGCAGTAGAATTTTTAAATATCAGAAACGGGAACATTTCATTTCTTTTTATTTCTAAAGCCTTACTACAAACGTTTTTGTTTCATGAAATATGAGGATATTTTTCCAGCCTTATATTTTGTGCTCATATGTATCTCACCAATATGCAACATTCCGTAAATTCATGAGGGTCTTGATGGGGATCCTTTATTTCATCATTCGCCAATGGTTAAAACAAGGTTTCCCTAATCTTTATCAATAATACTCTTTATCCTTTATATTTAGAAACTCATTGTTCTTTATTTTGTTTGCCTGTTTTAACTAATTCTTTATCAAATTTATTTTGTCTATGTAATTATTTCTCTATCTGTTAATAAACTCATCATATATACCAGGATTAAAATTTTATATTTACGCCAGACGCGAGTTTCGTCTACAAAAGACATAATCCATCTATACCCTCGATAACATACCAAAATATGCCTAAGACATCATATCAGGTTGAAGTACGTAATTTTGTCAGAGTTGCTAGATATTTCGGTCAGTGGATGCAAAATGTTGCTTATAACAGTATAATAAAATTGAGAATGGAAATGGGGAATGGTAAGAGACAACAACCCGACCATAGAACAGCAACAGCGAAAGTCACCAAACAGGTCTTCAATGCAGAAATCCCCGCACCCGGAGGATGTTAAATGTTTTAACGTATATATTTTGCTTACTGTGTAAAGTATGTGTAAATGTAAGCTGTGGTGTTCCATATCTTTAAATGATAGATAGGATATCCCCATAAATTGAACCAATATATTATCAACCAAAAGAAGGCAAAAATATTCATCAAACATACTACATCGAACTGTGATTCTCCATTAGGGCAATTAAAAATTTAAATGTAAAGCACCAGGCTTCGACATTTGAAATAATTGGTATTTAACAGTCAAGTGAGAAATAATGTACTACAAAAGATTCGTTTGTTGAATCTGTTTCTATAACGATTTTTAAACATCATTTAAACCAACTTTATCTTTTCTTTTCGAATGATTTAAAAATAATATGTGTGCTTTTAATCATTTAGACATGATTGCCTTTTTCTTAACGGTACAATAGAAAATGCAAAGGAATGCAAGAATATTTAACAGCATAGCTAAATTTTGACGAATGAAAAACAAAGATCAAGCGAACCACACATTGGTTACAAGACAATAATTCACTTCTGTGCTTTTACCCTTAAATAATCA
>CM034358.1:68849195-68872446 GCA_019925275.1 Mytilus edulis | reverse complement strand
TTTATATAATTTATACGTGTTTCTCGTTTCTCTTTTTTTTTATATATAGCTAGACCGTTGGTTTTCCCGTTTGAATGGTTTTACACTAGTAATTTTGGGGCCCTTTATAGCTTATTGTTCGGTGTGAGCCAAGGCTCCGTGTTGAAGGCCGTACATTGACCTATACTGGTTTACTTTTATAAATTGTTATTTGGATGGAGAGTTGTCTCATTGACACTCATACCACATCTTCCTATATCTATATAAGAATTATAAAGCCAACAGTACACCTAAAAAAATTCTCTGAAACTGATATTATCAAGATGCTTGATTTCTTGATTGACAACATATTTGTTACGTAAACAACGTGTTTTTCAACAGACTGTCGGCATTCCAATGGGAACAAACTGTGCCCCTCTACTCGCCGACTTGTTTTTTATTATTATGAGGCTGACTTCATGCAGGAACTTCTTAGGAAGAAAGATAAAAAGTTAGCAATATCCTTTAACTCTACTTTCCGCTATATAGATGATGTTCTTTCACTAAACAATTCAAAATTTGGTGACTATGTGGAACGCATCTATCCAATCGAACTAGAGATAAAGGATACTACAGATACAGTTAAGTCGGCTTCATATCTTGACTTACATCTAGAAATTGACAATGAGGGTCGGTTGAAAACAAAACTTTACGACAAAAGAGATGATTTCAGCTTTCCAATTGTGAACTTTCCATTTCTAAGTAGCAACATTCCAGCAGCACCTGCATACGGGGTATATATCTCCCAATTGATACGATATTCCCGTGCTTGCATTTCCTATCATGATTTTCTTGATATAGGTTTGCTGCTTACAAGGAAGCTATTAAACCAAGAGTTCCAAATTGTGAAGTTGAAATCATCCCTTCGTAAATTTTACGGACGCCATAACGAGTTGGATGACCGTTATGGAATAACCGTTTCACAAATGATATCGGATATGTTCCTTACGTCGTAACTACAATCCCCTTCCCTTTCATGAATATGACCTACCGAATTAGACTATTTACCGGATTTGTAATCACATAAGCAACACGACGGGTGCCACATGTGGAGCAGGATCTGCTTACCCTTCCGGAGCACCTGAGATCACCCCTAGTTTTTGGTGGGGTTCGTGTTGTTTATTCTTTAGTTTTCTATGTTGTGTCGTGTGTACTATTGTTTTTCTGTTTGTCTTTTTCATTTTTAGCCATGGCGTTGTCAGTTTGTTTTGGATTTATGAGTTTGACTGTCCCTTTGGTATCTTTCGTCCCTCTTTTTGTACTTACCGACCATTCAAATTTAACAATTGTGTCTTCCATTGTAAGAACGAGTTCGGAAATACTGGATGATGACTCAAATTGTATTTTCCTCACTACCAGTCACGGCCTGAAAAAGTTTGAAACATATCAGTGCTTTAGTTAAAGAAGTAACCTTCGCCGTCTCCTTGATTCTACACACAATGTGAAGAAGTAATTGTTCTGTTGATAGCTAATACTACTAGCAGTTCTTTCAGCGACTTCATTTTAAAGTTAAAAAATCTCATGCATTTTTACAAATTATAGAAAAGACCAATGAGTTGGTTACCATCAAACTTGATGGTTTGAAAGAAAATGTCAAAAATAAACTTCAGTAAAAGACAATGATTTAGTTTATTATGTAACATCGTCATTAATATCTATGGAACATTGGTGATACGATATTCATCCACTCTCGACAGTTAAATTTAAAAAAATTAAAACGCCCGACGAGCATCGTATCATACTCGAAGCAGTGGTAAATCTTTATATTTCCGTTGTGAAAGGCAACATTGTATAATTTGATATTTAATGGTCGTTTGCACATGTTTTTGGCATTGATAGTCTGCAGATTTGTTTCAATAAGTATAATTAATGAGACTTGACGGCAAAAAGCATTAAAGAAATAATCTTTTTCATGAACATTAATTTTTTTTATACATTCGAGTTTCAGTGACTCTGAAACTGCCTTGAACCTATAAATGTTTGATTAAATCAAATGACACCATGGCGCTGAATGTAATGATATCTAAAAAAAATATACCTGGTTTATATCGGAAGCTGAATGTAAAGCTTACTAGTATTTAGTACACACACATGATGTTTAAATATGCTAACAGCATAAACATTTTAAAAAAATGAGTAAAGCAAGTAACATTCATAAGAATCGGGACAATTCATTTTAACAAGTTAACGATTTTAAAAACAAGTGAAAAACACAAAAAAAACGATACTTGATTTTTTTGTAGATATTTAGTTGATGTATGAAGAGCTTTGGTTAACTACATAACGTTTAAGACTCGTTATAAATCAGAGCTTGGTAAATTGTAAAATCCTCTTTATATTGTTCAAAAAGTAAAATCACAAAAATACTGAACTCAGAGGAAAATCTAATCGGAAAGTCAATAATCACATGGCAAAATCAAATGACAAAACACATCAAAAACGATGGACAAGAACTGTCATATTCCTGACTTGGTATAGGCATTTTCAAATGTAGAATGTTTTCAAAGAGCTGCATGCCTTTCAAATATTCTAATGACAAACGAAAGATTAAAAATATGTACAATGTAATAGACTGATGAGCCCAGAAATGTCTTAATAATTATCAATTAGAGTGTTGATGACGTCTTTAAACTGCAATGAACCTAAACATGTCTGAGTATAATCTAATGACACCATTGCGCTGAAAATAAATATAATGATCTCTTATTTAATATACTTGGTTGATACCGGAACCTGAAGTTGACACAATGATCTATTTAAGTATATACACTTGATATTTAAGTACACTAACAGCCAATGCTTTTTTTTCAGAAAATGAATTTAATTTATCTATAAAACCAGTCGTCGCTAACACATTCATGCAATTTTTATCTATTTTTATATCAGGAGACATGTTTAAGACATTTAACCTGCTAAATCAATCATTCTTTTTAACAACTAGAAATATGTCTCCGTACGTTAGCCATGTGTTCTTTGTCAATACACAAAGAATTTTAACTAAATTCAATACATTAAATTACAAGTAAAATTAAATCAGTCGATACTTATATTATGACATTTATATTTCATATTTATTATCAAGTCATATAGATATCTCGTTATCAAGCCTTTAACGTTTAAGATTAAATTATTTGCGACAACCTGAGAATGTAGCAGATGAATATTTATCTTTTACTGTCGAAAACAATGTACGTGTCAAAATATGTGGTTGAATAGGTTAAACAAGATGATTTAAAAGTTCAATAACTGTTGATTATTAATTACAAAAACCTCTTGTGAAAACAATACCCTAGAAGAATAGACAATGGCAGAAGAAAATAAATATAAGAACAATTAAAACTACATTAACGAAGTTGGCAGGACCTTACACAAAGTATGCCTTCCTTAACTGTACTTATGTAACCACTTTGTCAACTTTTTCATACACAATGTAAATATACAGCTATAAGTAAATATTATCTATTATCGGTTTTGTCACATGTTTTTGTCCACATTGTCGAACATTTGATAAATCATGTGATGCTCTTTTATATAGGTTACCTTGTTTTGACGGGTGATTCAATTTCTTACAGGTTAGTTTGTTAAAATGGTTAAAACATACAAATTGAACCAAGATAACTAATACGTCTACTGTAATACTGACTCCTTTTTTTGTTGACGAAGATGGGTGTACGAAAGGAGTATATGTTACAGTGAATTTGTGAATGACTAGGTTAATTAAGTAACGGCTAGAGCAAAACATTGTAATGCAGGGATGTATTAGACTGTATTCTGTAAATATAGACACTGCAACTTTTATAACTCCTTTTACGAATAAAACTGTTCCACCTTTACGATGAAGTTTTGAAAAATATCTCCTAAAATGAGATATGCATTTACACTTTTTTTAAGAAGTCAAATTATAGGACTGTCTGGTAACGTCTAAGGAATTAACAGTATACTCAAATTGTGTACTATTCCAACCATTACTTTTGGACAAAATTCAAAAGACGCTGCAACTATGTGATTATAAACTGGTAACATTCCAAGGTTATGTCTTTATATGATGAAACATAGCGATCATAAATAAAACAAACTATATAAGAGTAGTAAACATTTAACCAAAAGAGGCGATTAATGAAACAAAGGTTTTTACAAGTACAACCTTTAAGACCAACCGGGGGAGGGGGAAGCTAAATATGACTACGGGTGACAAAATTGGTCAGAGCAGAAGAAAATACAGTTATAACAAATCATGATTTAATCATCGAAAAAAAAAATTCAGCTAGATATTCACAAAGAAGGCAAATCAACAAAGAAAATGTCAGCATTTTTTGTTGACATAAACTATCTTTGATATGGTTATCAGTTTATAATATGATTCTTTTTGTTTTAACTATTAGGTTTGAGAGACTCTATAATAGATGATAGATGGAATGCGCGTATTGCCTACATAATGTTATGTCTGGTATATATGATCAGTTTAAATATTATTTGACAACGTTAAGAAAACGTTATAATCCAGCAAAACCGATTCTTTCGTGGATGAGTTCGATAAGACAAATAGTAAACACATGTTGATAAAAAAGGCAATTTTATTCTTACATTTTTAAGGCAAGGTAACCTTGGTAAATTAAAAGGAGTACGGATACATTAAAATACGTTTGTTTATATTTCTAGGAATATAGTCGTTTACCTTTCAGATGTTAAACCCTCTTGCACCATGGAAGATAGCCTTAAGAATCTTGAAGAGTTCTTGTCAACAACAAAATATAATGATAAATTAAGACAAGGATTGGAAGATCAGAAGACTGTCGCTGCAGTTAAAGGCATTGCAGCTGTAATCATAACTTTGCGAAGTAAACTGACTCGCGATAACGTGGTAGGCAGCCTGAAAATTGTATCAATCATGGCTAGTGCAGTCTTTCCGGTTATCGGTCCAATTCCAAATATCATAGTATCTGTAGGCTCTGCAGTTTTAGGCATTATATGGAAAGACAACGAACAAACTGACTCTACTATTATTAATAGTATTGAAACAGAAGAACTAAAAACAAAAGTTAGAGGTATACTAGGAAAATTTCATGTTTCAGAATCATATCTACGTACGTTGGAGTCTAAATGCAAGGATGTAAATCAAAAAGATATTGATCACATGATGTCGGTAATAGATCTCTATCAGGGCTCAGCAATCCTAGGAAATTTAAAATACGATATCGAAAACGGAATGAAGCTTCAAAATGTTGTCGAGGCAAAGAGAACTATTTGTTTAGTAAACTTATATGTAAGAATTGCAGCAATTCGATCATCTATGTTGTGGAGAATGTTTTCAATTTTAACATGTTGTCAAAAGAAATGTCTTGGTGTTTGGGAAATGAAAAATGTCGAAGTAGTGCATACGAGTGATGTCATAAGAAATATTATTAAGAAAGAAGATGACATGCATAAACAGCGTCTTCTGTTTCTTACAGAACCAGATTGTAATACAATTACTATATTAACTCTTTTTAATCCTTCGGAACATATTGAAACCACAACATTTGTCAAAAGTTTAGGGATTGAATTCCAACGATTAACCGACGATTTGCAAGGTGAATTTTCCATAAGTTCGGAAAAATGGGTACATTATGAACTTATAATGTCAAGTAATAGTTGGGGTTCTATGTGGGGTTCGACGACTCCGATAGAAAATCAAAATCTTTTTAGGTTTCAAGAAGTATCAACGGAAGATAGTATTTTCACAATTTGGTCTGTCAGATGGCCATCTTGGTATGTTCACATGACACGTGACGGAAACTGCAGAGGCTTTGATAAATCATCTAGGGTGATAGGTCAACAAGCTCAATGGAAGATATTAAGGTTAAAGAATGGTCACTTCATGATGTCCCCTGTGCAGTGGCCCTGTAGATATGCAAATATATCCCACTGGGGGCTATCGCGTCTTGTAGGATGCGATGGAAACCCAGGAGAAAGTGGCAAATTTATTTTTGAACCCAAATGGGAATTATCTATTTTAGGAATGATTGCTGCGTGGTTAATGCAAATAATGCAACTTGGATAAAAATCGCATTCTGGTAGCTGAAACATAGATCTGTATGCAGATTTTTTTTTAAATTGTAATAATTAAACTCGCATTTTTGTCCATCCTTAAAAATTCGCAATAATAAATTTACACAATATTTTCTGAATTTTCAGTATTAAACATCTGTAACACAATTACTGGTTTCTGAAAAGTATTATTCACACACCATTGAGCATGTTTGAAGAAGGAACATATTAGCAAACAATGTTTATTCAAGCAAACTGCGTAAATAGTTACGAAGATTTTTTTCTAGATAAAAAGGTTTGATTCGGTAATCACATTCTATATTCACTCATATTGCTGTCTATAGAATCTGTAAATTTAGATACAACTTATACAGTCCGCCAAAAGTTGAACACCACCTATTTGTTTTGTTGTTTGTTTTTTTTTGCATCGAAAAGAAATTCATTAAAAAAGCCCAGTTAATCCTCGAAAAAAGGGAAACATTCATGTAGCGACTTTGCTTACATATACCAATAACAAACCATAAACTGAAGTTTGGTCACTTATGCAGGTTCTATGCATTTAAATTTGCTGTTCATAGAAATAGTACCAATTACACAAAATCAGAAATAGAAATTAAGTTTAACTGTGATTTTATTTTTTTACAACAATTAATCACCCAATATCATCAAAATTCTCTGCAAACAATCTATCATATGTTCGACAAATTTAATGTCAATATTTGAGTCAATATGAAGTGTAACCACCTCTCGTCCGGTACAGTTTCATAACACGGCGTTATATACTCTGTATAAGCCTTCTGAACTTTAGTTGAGGAAGTCTATTCCATACATCAACAATGCTACTCTCAAATCACAAAAATTTCGTAGTGGTGGAACTCTGCGATTGAGATTTCTGCCAATGGCATCCCATACATGTGGGATAGGGTTTCAGGTCTGGAGACATAAAAGGCCAAAATATAGTGTTATTTGCTTCTTGATCTTTGTGTTCTGTTCTGTTACAATTATTGTCATGTGTGGTCTACCGTTCTCGTCCATGTACAATGGTCTTGACGCAAGTGGGTGAATGTTAAAATGAGGGGCTACAATTTTTCTTATTATCAAATCCTTGCATGTCTGTCCGTTCATGTTTACCTGTATAATTGAATACACAGTTTCGCAATGGTATGAGATGTAACCCCATACCGAAGCACCACCAGCACCGAATGTACCAATATATATAGTCGTTTGGCAAATGTTGTTTTGGTCATAGGCAGATTTATTTTCCGGGCAAACTCGTATTCTTCCGCATACTGGTCGTAAAAGAAACCGACTCACTCCAATCTGACAATGAATGTTTTGCCAGCTTCTCATGTTCCTGCATCGATGGACGTTAGTCCATTTAAACCTGATTATGTGGTGCCTGGCTGTTAGGAAATGTCTCTTGAGAACACGACATGCTTTAAGGTTGCCTAGTCTGTCATCACGATGGGTATTAAAACGGGATGTTCCGGACCTCGGTCTATTATCTACAGTAACAATATGACGTTGTAGGGGTCTGACGAAAAGACAGTGTGATGAACATTAAATTGTTATCTATGTTCGTAGTATTCCTACCGGCATTAGCCATGCCAATTGCTTGCCAACGTTCAGCCACAGATAACTAAAGCCTTGTCATACAACACAATGAAGGTCAAATTTTTCCTGAACGCGTGACAGTAGCAAAATAATCTAAAGGTATCAAAACAGTGCATATGTCTTGATAATTTTTCTTGTCTTTTTTTATTAAATCAAATAGATTAAGTTAGGGCTTCAGTAGTGTACAGATGTGCAACGTTCATCCTTTAATACAACATAGATGCTGCAATCCCGTCTCTTTAATATTTTCTGAAAGACAACCAAATGTTGTCATATATTTTCAACAAATTGCGCGTAGAAAAAAAAGTTAAATGATATGCGCGGAGGAAAAATAACTGCTTTGGACTATGTGTGTTGTCAAAATAACTATTGTAAATACACGATAGTCAAAATAACTTTTTGGGAATATTCGCCTTGCGAAAATAACTCTTAAATTTGGCCCACATTTCCACGTCAAACTAAAAACTAGCTAGTCAAGTCAAATCGTTGTTTTTTTCATCAGGAAATTATGACGGTCATCTAGACATTAAAAGCAATTTGAAATAAAAAGTCTCAAAAAGCAATACGAATGCTATAAAGGTTGCTTCACTATGCTTCAATAAGTCTGCAATAAGTACAGAAACCTCGGTAATCTTTTCATTTATGAAAAATTCTCTCTTTGAATTCAGTTCCGTATGATAATAAAGTTATAGACTTCATGACAAGTAATTACTCAAAATGTTTAATATTCAAAAAGGATGTTTTTCACACGACATATAGTTTGAATATAACAATTCATGGAGGTCGACATTGTATATTGTTACATACTGAAAACGTTATAAATCATTTAATAAAGACCAAAAAACTTTTACTTTTATACATTCACGAATGCAAGTCATCAATTTTCACTCTCTTTAACCTCTATTATGTAACGTACAGTCTATATGTATCTGTGACAAAATGTTTTACTAATTATATTAAGTTAAGATGCTATGAAATAGAAAATTAAAAAGTCATACGATGATTTGTTGATTGTAAGTGTAGTTTGAATTAAGTTCCCCGTCCTTTTTGTTAAAACACTAAATATACATTTCTTTTCTTCCAAAATGCACAAACTTTAATTAAACAATATAAAATGCAGAGATTTTGAACCCTCTCTTTTTTGTTTTATGCTACAACAATTGTATACTTGAATTTAGAAACTGACGAATATCATCTCAGTTGTGATATCTTAGTGTGCTCTTTAGTGGTTTATTACATATACATGTAGCTGTATAAGGAAAATATTGATTTGTTTATTTTTAAAATTAGATTGCCAGTTATACAAAAGACTCGAAAGGAGTATTAAAGGGGCACTAGCTGTCAAATTCATGGTCACCGATTTGACTCAAATTCTCATATTTGATTTATAACAATGTAAAACATTTATCCAACTATCAAAAGTCTAAAATAAACAGTTTACAGAGCATGGGATAGATAATATATAGGTTCGTTTCATGTGTATTTTAGTCCAGACACCATCTAATTACCTATCGATTTGACTTCAGATGACCATATAAGCGATGTAAACATAAATAAGGATATGAATAGATTAAACCAACACGTGCAATTAGATTTTTATAGGTCTGTTTGATTTTATTTTATAGATTAAAAATAGGTGTTTCTCATTGTTTTTAACCGTACACGAATGATTTTATGTGCATCGAATTAGTAATCAAATGATTTACCGTAGTTTCATTTTCATTGTTGACATTCTTTTTCTTTACATAACCAGTACACGTACAATACATGCGTTGTCAAACTCTAGCTAGGGGTTAAATTGAAGTTCACATGAATACCGATTTAAAGAGGTTGACTCATTCACTTGCAATTGAATTACTAATTATCAATGTTTCGTAGCTAATTTGACAAAATTGAACCTTTTTGGCTGCAAAAAGCGAATTGTTATTTCACTTTCATTATTGATTGAAACAATAAATTAAGTACTAGGCCTTGATCATTTGACTTTTTAGTCAGATAACCAGATGACATTTTTCTTTGTTATCAACATACACATTTTAAAAGAACAAGTGAAGAGTCATCAGTAAAAAGACTTTAATCTATGGATGATAATGAATTTGATATGACATGTCATTATGTTTGTGTCATATTCTTCCGCGTAGTTGGATTTCAATACGTTTTTTTAAAATGCTAAAATTTTAAAAGAATATGAATATCAAATTATCTTTTGAGATGTCAAAAGTTTTATTACTTTGTTTTTTCATTTCATTTTGACCACAGCATCTCAGATAACCTCTGGGTTTTTGTTAGATTCATATGGAATCAGATGAGGCTGTATGGTTGTTAATGTGACAGCTACCAAGCAGACACCAGATGTTATAGACATTACCAATAACAGTTCTTCCAACGTCTTTCGATATTCGCTTACCTCATACTCATATCAAACTATAATGGGCCATGGCATAACACATCATAATCATCATAATCATTTCAAACAATAAAACTTGTCGCCTCATAAAATGAAAAAACAAATATAATAACTTGTTCCAAGCAACTACTAAGTAAAAAAAACCTCCTGACTTGGGGTATGCATATATAGAATATACCGAGATTTAACATTTTTACTGGCATTCAAACATCCACTTTCTCAGGCAGAAGTTTAACTTCACCCAATAATGTTTAGTCTACGAAGTGTATTCTCAGCTGAAGTTTGTCTTCTTATCGTATTTTATGTTTTGTCTTGATATTGATGGTTTGGTTTTTATGAAACAGTCAGTCCTCCGGGTTGTCTTTATAATGTTCATTTGGTTTTTTTTTATCATTGTATGTATTTGTATATTTTTGTATTTTGTTGTGTTTTCTATTGTGTAAACTGGCTTAGGTAAATGTATCACATTGTACGTTGAATGTTTAAACTTTCCTTAACTGTGCCTTTGTCCATAGAGTTAAGAAAATACAATTTGAATTGTATCTTTTCTCTGCTATACACAACAACAATGAAATGTTTAATAAATGAAATTGTGGATATGGCTTCAGTGTAAAAATCTGCTGTACTCCTTACTAGGGAAGACATTTTTCCTGTAATGCTCGATTGGTTAATCGATCAATAGATTGTTGGTGTTCTAACTCCTATTCTGCACTATTGGCTATATAGTGGATGAAAATCATTTTTGGTTTTGGAAGCCGAAATGTCCTTGGTTAACTGAAGGCTATGACGTTATGAATGTCTAACCTGGTTAAAAATCCAAAAATGTTAACTCCAAGGCAAATTCAATAAGAGGTGTTCATATAACCGACAAAATCAAACGATATCAAGCAATGGAACAAGTAAGAAAACATCCGCTATATTCCTGATTTGGTAAATACATTTTTCCAATATTTAGGGGTGTTTTCACGAGAAGTCAGTATTGTACGCGATGAACGTTTCAGTGTCGCTAACGGTAAGTTTTGAATACAATATTATAGTGTTATTTACTGGCTGTTTCTGTATTGGCACTGGTATAGATTCAAGGTTTGCTGTATTGGCCTCGAGACCCGTAGGGTCGAGGGCCAATACAGCTGACCGAGAATCTATACCAGTGCCAATACAGAAACAGCTAGTTCATAACACTTTTATTAAATGATTATAAGAGAATTAAAAACCGGAAGTGAACGTCCCGTATTAGCTCATGGGCCAATACAGCTTTTTTCCCGCTTTTTTCCGTATTGGCCCTCGTTTTTTCCGTTTCAAAACTTTAAGACATTACAAAACATTGCACATCATTTAACCTGTTTATTTTATGACTTTAATTTAAAAAATATTATACAAATGTTTTTATGCATAACGATACCTCTAGAGTTAAGTAATGGTGTAATAAAATTGAAAACCGGAAGTGAACGTCCTGTATTAGCCCTAGGGCTAATACGGCTTTTTTCCCGCTTTTTTCTGTATTGTCCCTGTTTTTTCCGTATTGGCCCTGTTCGAAGAGCAATATTAAATCTTGATTTATATCGACAGTGAAACGTTTTTAGTATTGCACATGCTGATTTATCCGTATTAGGGCTTATTTGCTCATATCATTTAATAATGACTCATTCATCACCACTTGGGCAGATTGTTGTTATTTTCATTCAACGTAGATACGTGTTTTAAAAGTTTAACTTCAATATTGTAGAGTACATGACTCCTGACTACTAATTATGTAGTGATGTTTATTTGCATAATCAGACAAGGCATTTAACATTACGTGCACCTCATACGGGTTGTCGGAAGGGAACTAAAGATACCAGTGGGTCAATCAAACTCATAAATCGAAAATAAACTGACAACGCCATGACTAAAAACGTAAAAGACACAGACAAACAATATTACACAAGACACAACACAGAAAACTAAGGAATAAGCAACACTAACCCCACCAAAAACTAGGGGTGATTTCAGATGTTCCGGACGGATAAACGATCCTGCTCCACATGTGGCACACGTCGTGTTGCTCATGTTATAACACATCTGGTAAATAGTCTTATTTGGTAGGTCACATCCATAAAAGGGAACGTGAGGAATACATCCGATATCATTTGTAAAACGGGTATTCCATAACGGTCAACCAACTCGTGGTGGCGTCCATAAAATTTACGAAGGGACGATTTCAAAATCACCATTTGGAACTCTCGGTTTGATAGCATCCTTGTGAGCAACAGCCCTCTTTCAAGAAAATCATGATGGGAAATGTAAGCACGGGAATATCGTATCGATTGAGAGATTCGTACCCCGTATGCAGGTGCTGCTGGAATGTTGCTACTTAGAAATGGAAAGTTCACAATTGAAAAGCTGAAATCATTTTTTTGGCCGTAAAATTTTGTTTTCATTGCGAATTTATTAATGTAAGTCAAGATATGAGGTCAACTTAAGTGTATCTGTTGTATCCTTTATCTCTACTTCGATGGGATAGATGCGTTCAACATAGTCACCAAACTTTGAATTATTTAGTTAAAGAACATCATCTATATAGCGGAAAGAAGAGTTAAAGGATATTGCGAACTTCTTATCGTTCTTCCTAAAAACTTCCTGTATGATGTCTGCCTCATAATAATAAAGAAACAAGTCGGCAAGAACAGGGTCACAATTGGTTCCCATTAGAATGTCGACAGTCTGTTGATAAAAACGTCTTCCAAACGTAACAAATATGTTGTCAATCTTGATTATGTCAGTTTCAGATCTTTATTTGCTTGAATCAGAGGGATCATTTACAAAGTAGGATCCTTCCCTAAGAGAAGATGTACTTGTATCTTCGTTGGCTTTCTTTTTTATAGAACAAAGCAATACCAACTCTTTCAATTTGTCTTTTAGTTTGAAATGTGAAATACTTGTGTAAAGTGTAGAAAAGTCAAATGTTTTAATACTATTGCAAGATAAAAGAGAATAAGGTTGTATGTACTCTAAAAGATCTTTGGAACTTTTAAGTATCCACATCTGATTCACGCCACCTCTAGAATAGGCAGTTTCACAATGACTTTGAAGCCCGTCTAGATCTGTGATTGCTGATAAAATAGATGTTAATAATTTAGAAATAGGTTTCGTGGAGCACTTGGAAGACCCAGCAATATACCGTTGTTTGTAAGGACACTTATGTAGTTTAGGTATCCAATACAGTAATGGAAGTATGCTGGTTAAAATTCCTAAGGAACATATAAAAGACCTTTCCAGGATTTCCTCTTTGGTAAGTGTCGTGGGGGTATATGTTGAGTTTCTAAGTGAATTGGCAATACCAAATTCGTTTATCAAGAAGTTAATGAAATGAGTTTTACACACAACAACGATGCTGCTTTATCTGTCGGGACAACAATATATTTGTCATGGAGGTAGGATAAGTGTTTTGAAACATTTAGGTCTTTAAAGATTGACGTAGCAAGGATATTGCTTGACCCATTTAGTTTATTAATTCTGATTTGTATTGCCTGGCATAATACTCGACTGAATCCACCAACATTTTTAAGTTGTATTCCCAATTGATGGATTTAGGTTCCCGATATTTCGGACCTTTTGATAACACATCACGCAGGGAAGTGTTATTGACAATGTTGAGGTCACCGGTAATAACGTGGCCAGCCGGATTATTTGTGAATTGGGAACTAACACAGGTGCAATCAGAAGGTTTAGACTAGAAGTTGTCAATATTGAAATCCTGCAAATTGTGTTTGTAATTGAAAATTTTAGTTGCAATAGGTTTGGTATAGTAGCCTTTATACTTAATTTTGTAATTATCAAAATAAACCAATGAAATTTGTTCTTTTAAACAGTCATCTACAATTAGAGCAAAATAAAACAAAAAAATTGACTGTATATTCTTGCACGCCTGAGAAAACAGTATTTCATTTTTTTTTTTTATAAAAAACAAATGAATACAAGGGAATAACCAGAGTTTTTCTTTGACATTTTCTTATACTAAGAGGAATAACTCAAGGTCTTCACTCACCAGTTGCATTAATTTCATACTTTTTTCTTTAAGATTGATAAAAAAATGTAATTTAAAAAAGAAAAAAAATTGGGGGGGGGTTGTCTCATATCTAAGCAATAGTAAGCCAATAAATTAAGGAAGATTTGCATTCATCACAGCTTTAATTGATTGGACTGTATACTTCAGACCTCAGACAATTCAATTTACTTCTATTGAACCAGTCATATATAATGTATAGGCCTAAGTCTGTCAAAGGAGGTTATCAATGATTTGCGATAATGCAAATACTAAATTACGGACATAAATAAATATCTTTTACCAATGAATTAAAAATACTAAGATCTATTCAATTTAACAAATATGTACTGAATAAGCATTATGTAAATCATTAAATACAGAAGCATGAAATTTATAGTTTTAAACAAGGGAAATAATAATGAACATTCTGAAATTGATTATATTCGTAAGGGAGACAACTACATATGCACTTTCATATTCAGTCAACGTACATCACTGTGCATTATTTATAAGCGGTGAAGAGGAATGATTGTGTTCAATACAATGACTGTACCTATTATAAAACATAGATCCAAACTACATAATTAAAGGTGCAAATAAGCACAAAATTAGGGTCCTTTCAATATAATTGTCTGTGTCTATTGAAAACAAGTTGTGATTGTACTGCACATTTCAACTTCCTGTAAAATATAGAGTTATTGTCCTTTAAACCTAGTGGCAGGTAGAAAAGCTAGGTATAGGTATAAAAAATGATTGGTACAGACTGATCTTTGAAATAAGGAGGTATTTTCGATTGAACTAACTTGCGATGAACATGATGAAGGATATTGTGTAAGTTGACG
Source organism: Mytilus edulis (assembly GCA_019925275.1). Classification (NCBI taxonomy): domain Eukaryota; kingdom Metazoa; phylum Mollusca; class Bivalvia; order Mytilida; family Mytilidae; genus Mytilus; species Mytilus edulis. Next base: position 68,857,511 of record CM034358.1, on the reverse strand, counting down.
CCATCAAGACCTTAATTTGTTGGCAAAGGAAAGATTAAGAAAAGATCTTTTCTCTTTTTCAGCTTTTCCAATGCGGAATGGTTTGAGAAGTCTGTGACTTGCATTATCCGAAATTATAGCTGTAAGTTTGTATTGGTTTGAATGAGGATTTGTAACAGTGGTTTCCAAACATAAATTAAACAGAGAATGAAGTTTTGACAGGGGTAAGGAACAAAGTTTTGTGCGAATGTGATGAATACCTGACGACTTTTGTATAAATGGCAGCAAGTCATAAATAGAGACATCATGCAGAGCAGATGATGCATAATGACGATGACCATGACTTCGTCTACGTCGAGGAGTAGAGTTGAAAATATTCATCACATTCACCGAGCTAACCGAAGGTCTTGATAGAATACCTTTACCATCAATTTTGTCATTGCAACAATATGGTGTCGCAGTTCCCAATTGTCTAATCCAGTAGTCCTCTTTTAGTCTATGGAGATGCGTTGCAAGATGAGGATTGTTAGTGTTCTGGTATAAGTTTTCGATATCGCGAACGGTATTAGAAACAATAGAATGATCGGGCTGATTAAAATGCTGGTAAAGAATGTCTTTTGCATTTGAGGTTAATGTTTTATGACTGCACATACGTTTGTTTAGCCTTCCTTTCGTTTCACCGACGTATACTAATCCGCAAAGGTTGCACTCTAATCTGTAGACGACATTTATCGATTTACAATTTAGATCATCGTAACTTCTGGTAAAATATGACTTCTAAGTTAAATTGCTAGCTATATATATAGTGAATTCATCATCTCTTATTCAAATTTCACAAGTTTTGCAACCTTTGGTGTCACATTTCCAACTGAGACAGTGTTGTTCAGAGTCATTAAAATCCAAAATGTCTTTAAGGAGAACTGAAAATGGTTGTATATGTATAATAATTCTATTGTCACTAGTATTACAAAAAAATGTATGATCTGAATAAGTCATGTTTGGGATATTTGGCATGTCTGGTGATGAGGGGACACCTGCCGTATCAGACGACACCGTGTCCATGGAGATCAGAGTAACATCATCAGCAACAGTAGGTATGCCACAGTAAATAGATCCCAAGTGAGCACCAAGACAATTCATTTCAAACGTTTTCAGTAGTGTGTTTATGAAGACCTTATAGGCAGTCGGGGACCAAACTCCACCCCGGCGAACACCCTGGAATTCGTTAACTGGCTTCGATTGATGCTTTGCCACATTACAGAGGACTTCAAGTTATTATACCACTCATTGAAACTAATTATCACATGTCATTCCACATTCATACAACCTTTCGTTACAAATGTAGCTCAGAGTGTTGAAATATAAAGTTCACTAATTTCACAATAATTTTAACAACAGGTTGACCTCCAGATTTTATATGTTTAATAGTAATGCTTTGTTCATCAGCTACTTTTTTCATTTTTGAAAGACATTATACATTTTCCAAACCATCCTCAGAGAGAAATTCAAGGGGCTCTTTATAATTGGTGATAAAAAGGTCCTGTATTATTTTTACATCATCTTCAACCAATTGTTTATAACTGTTATCAAAAAAGGGTAGACAGGTCTTGAAAATAGTCAGCCCAAGTTTCAGCAATGGCTACAGAGTCACTAAAAGAGGGACGAAAGAAACCAGAGGGACAGTCAAACTCATAAATCGAAAATAAACTGACAACGCCTGGCTAAAAATGAAAAAAGAAAAACTGACATACAAAAGAACACATGACACAACATAGAAAACTTAAGAATAAGTAACAATTGCGCTCCTCTACTTGCATCTCGGGAATACCCATTGCACCTTGTTGGAAGGTTGAAGTGTTTCACTTTTTTGGTATTGAGTTATCCCTCTTTGTACAGGTTAAGAGTAAACGTATTTCAGAGTGGTTCCTTTCTCCTTTAGATCTCAAAATTCAGCCATGGAACACGTTTTCAGTTCAATCAAAACAAAATTAGAATAATTTAAGACCCTCACGGAGTAAGTTTATTTCCCTGCTTGATTTTATTTTTATTACGTATTTAGAAGTATTCACAAATAGTGCCAGGTATTTTTGTGTTTTCAACCCGTAAATGAGGGTTATATTTTTTGGTTCATACGAAATGAATATCTGACTTGGTCCTGGCAATACACACTTTGTAAACCTAGATAAAAGTGTTATAGATACTTACCTTCATAGACATTCATATTTTTAAGGTGTTTGCATTTATTTTATTACACACAAAAAGGTAAAATTTTCTGTCTAGGTTATAAACCATTATCTTTCTTACAAGTACATATAGGCAACCTTACACACTAGGAATTGTTGGTTATATATCTTACACATTTAATAGGAATGCTAATGCTAGTTTTTAGTCATAGTTTAGATATGCATATATAAGCATGTAACATATTTATAGGTACAGGCTTTATAGGACACTTTGGAAGTGTTTAACTATGTTTAAGATGTGTGAACTTTTGGCTGATTGATTGATCTAGGTGTGAGTTTTAATATACTGTATTGTAATAGGAACTTTTTATGAATTTCTGCTTTCTACCTTCCCCGGGGAAGTATGTAATGCACGGAAATAAAGAACATTTATAGAACATTAGACTTTCATATATAGTTATAGAATCCTAGAACACTACAAATGTATACACCTTACAGAAGTATTGGTTTTGCTAGTTTTAATAAAACCACAATAATTCTGTTTCCACCATCTCGATTTTTTTTAATAATTGGTTGCAATGATTTTCTATACATAATTGAAACACCAGCATGACCCCGACTTCTTTGAATCGGATTATCAAATTTATCATCATCAAAACATTTAGTATAGGAATTAATAGTTGTTAAAATCATCATGAATTCTATATTTATCTCTAGAATGCAGCCAATGCCCTTGAAGCATAATGATGTATGTCAAAATGTTCACTAAGATATTGCAGATATACTTTATTGCTAAAAAATCCTTCAAAGTTAAATACCGGATTAAATTTTGTAATCACATAAGCAACACGACGGGTGCCGCATGTGGAGCAGGATCTGCTTACCCTTCCGGAGCACCTGAGATCACCCCTAGTTTTTGGTGGGGTTCGTGTTGTTTATTCTTTAGTTTTCTATGTTGTGTCATGTGTACTATTGTTTTTCTGTTTGTCTTTTTCATTTTTAGCCATGGCGTTGTCAGTTTGTTTTAGATTTACGAGTTTGACTGTCCCTTTGGTGTCTTTCGTCCCTCTTTTAAAAGATAAAATACGTAAACTATCTACAAGATTAACTTTATCTAACAAGTCCTGACCTGACTTTGACTTATCTCTTCCCAGTCGGAGGGGTGCATGTACAGGGTGTTCGGATAAGATTGACACACCTTTCCGTGTTGGTCTTTCATTTCCTTGTTCAGTTGTGTTTTTACACAGATCGACAAATTGGAGATACCGTTATATTTTCTATATACTTCTTTCTACCTCTGTGGCGACTACGCATGTCCAAAAAGTATTTTCATCACTTCCTGAAATTGACTTTTCAGGGATTTGCATTAAATAATTATCCATTTTATTTTCATGAGGATCATTCATTATTACAACAGATTCATCCGGTCTGACTGACGTACAAAAATCATTATATTGATCATTGCAAAAAATGTGTAGAGAACTGTTTTTCATATTTTTAGATATATCTGACGGCATACTACCAGCTGGTTTATGTGTTCGATGGCGATTTTTGTTATTATTGTTGTTACCATTGTACTTACGTCTACCCCTTTGTTTCTCATGATTTTGTTTGTTGCACATATGATGAATATTCATATCATTAACTTTGTCTTGTAAGTTTGACATTTTATTATCTTGCTTGATTATATCAAATTGTAGAGTTTTAATTCTTAGTTCCAGAACCCAGACCTTTAAGGATTCGTGCTCAGCACTTTGACATGTTTGATGACAATGAGATACTACATTGTGTTTATGCGAATTTTTAACCGATGGATAATCATCATTTTGAGACAATTCATTGGGAAGTTTCTGCTTATGTATACCGAGAGAATGCTCTTAGTCTAATTTGTCACTTTCCAGAGTTATAATATATGATCTTCTAGTAGTAAATTCTTTTTGTAGGCTAGAAATATCAGTTTGTAATTTATGAGTTGTTGAGTGTTTAGCTCTTAATAGCTTTTCTTTCTTACACAAGCAATCTTTAATATGTGCAATTACTTGTTCGTAAAGATATATATTACCTGTTTCGCCAGGGTTGGTTGAGACTGTGCTTGTTACAATTTCAGAATGCGCAACTGGAATATTCAGGTAGTTTTGGTCTATTTTTATGTCATGAATATTACTCAAGTTAGTTGATTCAATTGGTTTTTGTTAAGAGACACTAGGTTTTTTTGGTTGAATTTCTGCCCTTTGCTTTACTACATTTACAAGTGTTTGTTTTGCATCAACAGTACTAGATATAGGAATTTCGGGTTTAGTTTGTTCCATAACATCAAGATTTGATCTTCCCAAATTTTCACATGCACCATGTTTACCAGAGTTGTAGAGGCTAAAAGTTTCTAGATTAGTACCAATATGGTTAAGAACATTACAGTCACTTGCAACAGAGGCGTGTAAACTAATGCAGCTACGACAAACATATTGCGCCGAGTGGTCGGATTCATAGTATCTTATGTCTTTAGGTGATAAATGCTCGCAAGAGTAATGACGCCATCTATCGCACGTATCGCACGTTATTGCTTTTGAAGAGAATTCACATGGATCATTACAGACAGAGCAGATATTGGCTGGTGTCACTGACATTGTATCATTGTCTATATGTTGTTCATTATTTTGAGTGCCTAGAATTGGTACATTTATTACTTGCATGGACATTTAAACTATCAAGAGTTTCAAGATAATGTTTACTGTAGTGCTTGATTGTATTGTTTTTACTAGTAAAATCATTATTCTCATCTAACACATCCGTGATATCTTGTAATGTTGTTCGTATAAAGTCTATCATGTGATTTTGTTTACCATTAAGCAGGACCTTTGAGCTTGAGTGGTAGAAGTTCAGCGCATATCGCTTAACAGATTTCACTTTGACTGCGACAGCGTCATATATTACAGCACCATATTGGTCTTCTGTGCTTGTGATGTCTAATGTGTATTGTAGGTTGTTTAATACATAAAATCTGACATTCTTATAAATCTTTCGTATGCAGAAGCTGAGAAAACCAAGACAAGATTATCAGGACTAGTTTCTGGCGGGACGGAGGAAAAACGTTTGGCAGCATCAAGTTTTTTTCTTAACAGCATTTTGTCGGTCAAGAGTATAATAAACAGTTTGATCTCTAATAGTAAAGACTTGGTGTGTTTATGTTTTCTTGATTTAACAACTCCCGTGACAGGTGTAAAATGCAAGAGTTTAACCTGGACACGAGTACTTATACGTACCACATCCATTATGTATTGTTTATCGTTGTAGAGCCTAGACGAGAGGGTCATGTACACTCGGGACTGACTCGAGATAAAAAAAAAAGTCAGATGTAAACACTGTACTTTAAAATTTAAAAGGTAACTAAAATTCCTAAAAATAAATGGAATAATGTACCAATGATACGCGGGACTAATGATTAGATATTTACAGCTAAAATATACGTACCAGAGGGACAGAAGCTTCGGATGGCAGAAAAATTACAAAATTTTCAAGATGGCGGAACTTTCCTAAAAGAGCGTCAAGTACAAAACAGCTAAAAGTGTCAATGGGATATTTACAAATTTACCAAGGAGCACTACAAGTTAAAATCGAAGTTAACATGTGATTATGAGCCCACACAGACTTGATCCAGTATTAAAAACTATGGTATTTATAGTCTAAAAACTTCTAAAACTTCTTCTGCTAAAAAAAAAAGCCGCTGTCAGCCATTACACATGCCGGAAAACAATATTGTTCTTCTTTCGTAATTATCTCCTATTTAGAAGCACTCGGACAAGACCGATAATAATCGGAGCACTCTTATTTAGGAAAGTGGTTTAACCAGAGACATATGATACAGTATTATATGTTTCGGATTTTACGCTAAATCAACCTGACACTTTATTTACGAATGGAATACTTGTTTTGTATAATTGGTGTGTAAAAGCGTTGATCGATGTACACCTTGTATGAAGCGCACAAGCGCTTAATTTATTCCTAAAATGTGCGCATTGTGCATCATATTAAATAATAAAAAAACTATCTTGTCGATACTTTTCAACGGATGGTCAGAAATTGTCGTGCCAAATGTATAAAACGTAGAACTCATCGAAACTGAGGAACTATTTCTACAAAGTATGTATGCAGCTATCATTTTCTTAATATGTAAAAAAATATTGGACTTAGACTGAAAAGAAAAATAAACAATAGAAAAACAATAAGGTCTTTCCGAACGTATGGGAAAGGCCTTAAATATATGTCTCATACGGCAAAAAATCTTTTGATGTTAACAGGAAATAAAGGTGTCTACAACTGAAAGAAACTGTTAATGTGAACGGTTTAACTTTTTCTACAAGTTATTTGCCTTCCCATTTTGGACAAATACTTATACAATTGTCATAAAGAATAAATTATTTACAAGACTCTTCAATTTCAATGCAGAATGATTTTTATTTAGAAATTATAAATTTTCAGCTACCCTTTATTGCCTATGATCATGACATCGTTTATAATGACCGATAACGGTTGTTGACTTTGTCATGTGTGTAAACTATAAATCACACGTTATCATAATTCCTTGCTTTTTTAATCTATCTGTAAGGAAGTTTTTAATTATCTCAAAGTTTCCAGATGAAATTCAGATATTGCAAGATTTTTTTTATTCAATTGTGAGTTAGTTTGAATATACGAATCGATCTATTAGTTTATGGAGCTGTGTATGAACTTTATTTGCCAAAAATACACGACAATCACATTTACGTTATATTTAAATTAGATAGAAAGTTTTTAAAACAAATTCACACGATTCTTCTTCACGTTCTTATTAAACATGAGATAATATTATTTTGCACACGATTTATTGGAAATTCATTTGAGATGATTGTATTTTGTTTTAGAATAAGCTATACTACACACGCAAAACTGTCTCGTTTGACCATGACTGATTTTATTTTGAAAGTTTAAATGATACAGGTGTTTCTTCAATTATCACATAAATTAACCATTATCAAACAATCATGTTAATAAGGAGAAAGTCAGACGGACACTGCTTGACAGACATGTTCATCGTATGATAATTCCATTGTTAACAGATCGATTACTCTCTTTTTAAAACATCGGGAAAATAGACTTTAAACATTGTTCAAAGATGCATGAGTTAAGGATGAGGTAAGGAAACATCTGTCTGATTGACATGTATACTTTCAAATGATCCCATATACCAAAGACTATTATCCAATTCCTCATAGAAAAATTCGAACTGACTCACATGACAAAAAACTATACAGTCGCCGAAACATGAGAATTAGACCCCGTTCACACTAGGACATTTTTATCGATTTAAACTAGACCGGTTCACTTTAGATCGGTTTAAGGGCTAATGTGAACGCATTGAATCGATCTTCAATCGGTCTAAACTAAAACACCAAAAGAGGTAGTTTAGTTTGAATCGATCTAAAGTAAACCGATCTTACTTTAAATGTGAACGCAGAGATCGGTTTAAACTAGTACGATTGAATCGAAAATAACGTATGCGCATGTATAGCGGCAAAACTATCTCAGAGGTTCGTTGTTTAATCCATATTTCTCTGTTAAAAGACCTTTAAAACAAACTGTAAACATGTTGTCTTCGCCATAGCATAGATTTGCGAAATCTGTGTCTTCTTTTCTTATGTTGATTTTTTTCTTTGCAGGAACCGCAGTATTTCCGGCGTCGTGTTGTAACTTCGTTGCTACAGTTATTTTTTTCAAAATTAAAGAAAACTGCAATAACACCAGTATCAAAATATTAAATTGTGATTCAAGAGAAACAATAACTTTATCCAATTTTTTTTCCCAAGTGTGTGTATCAGTGTATCAGCACATGAATTTGATAAATCAGTTCTATTTATACACAGTGTTTACAGTTTTACGGGCAAAAAGGTTAGATCGATTGCGTTTTTAATTGTAGTGTGAACGCAGTGGTTCATATTAGACCGATAGAGATCGATATGATTAATGATAATGGGAACGCTAACTGGTTTTATTTAGATCGATTCAAATTAGATCGATAAAAAAAATGCTAGTGTGAACAGGGTCTAAGACCAATAACAAAGGGCATTGTCAATACCATGAAAAATATTTGGAAAATATGCGTTTTTTTCCAAGCGTTTGA